>JACAXG010000062.1:3446253-3992838 GCA_018881555.1 Amblyornis subalaris | reverse complement strand
TTTTAGGAGGGGGCACATGCATACTTCGGGTGATCGCTTATCTGAAAGGGGGGGGGTTTGAGTTAGGGAGAAGTTTCAGCTCTGCTATTGCCTTCCCGTGACATCCCGTGATCTTCCGTTCGCCTGTCCCTGCCTGTCACAACAATTAAAAGGAGGTGATCTGAGCCATTCTGCTTGCCTGAGGCAGACAGGCTCAGCAGGGCTTTGGAGAGCAGCATAAGCACCTGGCTGCCAGGGCACTTGGTGTGCAGAGAGGGGCTTGGTCTCTGCCCTGTTCTTGTAGGTGCTGGACAAGCTCTAAGGAAGAAGCAATCTTCAATCAACTCTTTTTGTGAAGGTACAAAGAGAGAAAATTTATTTATAACTTTAAAAGGCCCAAACAACACTTTAGGGGGATTGCAGAATGCAGTAGAGTGCACAGTATGTAAAATTGTTCTGGCTGAAAAATGAAAAGCTGCAAATAGCCCTTAGAAACACACAGGGTTTTGAGAAGTACCTTCTTCACTGGTCCATAAAAACAATGAATAAACAGCAAAAATTAGTGATGGTAGAGTACTGCTTAAAAACTAGATCAATATCTTATTTTTGCAGTAATCCTATTTTGCCTATTTTGATGATTCTTTGCCCTGAAGATTAGGGTGTAATTAATGAAAATTGATTTAACTTGAAGAATAAGGGATTAACAGTTTGCTATTGTAAGAAAAACGAAGCAGCTAGCAAATTTGCAGTATTTTTGATATGCTAGACCTCAAGCAGTCTCTAAATTAACTAGAAGTCACTTTATTAGTGTACATTTGTCAAAGAATACCTTGGGAAGAAGTTTTATATTTTTGTACAAAAAATACTTCAGTATTTTTATAAATGTTAGAGTCCAATTTTCAGTTAATACATTTTTGCAAAATACATGTATTTTGAGAACACCACATCCTATGCCATAAGTTTATAATAACTGTTAAATATGAAAGTGCTTGTTCCCCTCATAGAGTGGTATTGTGTCTCTGAAAATATGTAATTTTTAAGCAGTTGGTTATGTGGTGCCTTGTGCCTACCAGCACTCTTCATTTTTGTCTAAACTATGACTCTCTGAGGATATAAATTTTTTTTGGTGTCAGTAAAGCGAATGTCCATTACCCTTAACAGCACTGGAAACTGGAGACCGTTTAGTCACGATACCCACTGGCTCCTTGGCAAGTGTTAGAGGAGACAAACTGAACTGAGTTTCTTAAACAGAACCATTTAGCGGTACTGTGCCTGACTGAAATCACTGGCTCACTGCTTCAAAATATAAGCACAAAGGAAATAGAATAATACACAGTCTGTAACAAGAAGGATAAATACAGACCTTCTGACCTCTTCAAAAATCTTCCCCTAATTAGTTTTACTCCTAAAAGTAGATGTTTTAGAAGCTCCTTGAAGTCCATTAAGGATTTTGCTATTGATTTAATGTGAAAGTGTTCAGATACCCCAGCAATGGATGGCAGCATAAAGCACTGATAAATCAATTAATAGAGTTTGGCCTTGGAGAGGGGTGGAGGATGTTAGTTCATCTAGTCTCATCTGTCATATATTAAAAGCCATCAAATTTCTCCCTGTTACAGCTGTAATGAACCCAATAATTTGTTTGACCAAAACATAACTTGTATCCAGCTAGCCCATGCCTTTCAGAGAAATATCCAGCCCTGGTTTGAGTGTATGAAGAAGGAAAATGCCTTCCATTGCCTGTTTGTTGCAATGGTTCATTGTTCCCACAGTGATGAGTGTGTGCCTTGTTCCTCATTCGAATTTTTTCCGGCATTAGGTTTCAGCCATGGATTCTTTTTATGCTTCTCCCCACTAGTGTAAAGAGGTCCTTAATATCCTGCAGTTTCTCCTTGTGGCGATACTTAAATGTAGTGATCAAATCACTTCTCAGTTTCCTTTTGGATAAGTCAAACAAACTGAGCTCATGAACTCTTACTCAAACACATCGCTTAGGTTTTGTGGCTCTTTTTAATATATTGATCAGTTTTCCAGAGACCTCCTTAAATTATGGCCACAGCATAAAATATGGTATACAGGATTTCAGTATAGTTAAAGGTTTGGTAATTTTAACGCATAGGTAAAATTTTCCTAATAATTCCTATATTTGTAGATTGAATGTTCATGTTAGCATACTTTCCATTCCTGGTCTTAGATCTTCGTTCCTTGCTGTGGGGGCATTTGTCGTTGTTAAAATGAGCTCAGCCTGATGCTGTTTCATCACAGTGATGCAGATCCATCTGTGGAATTGATGCTGTTATAACTGTTTATCATCTTACCAGGTATTGCCATCTGCAAACTTCACCAGTCGTGATTTTATATTTACTTCCAAATTACCAGTGAAAGCTTTTAATAATGTTGTCCTTCATAACATCACTGGACACAGCTCTTTGATAACGATTTTCTATCAAGGCTTATTTGTTGAGAGTGGCCAGTTAATCTTGCAGGTTTTTTGTGTTTCTGGCTTTTCTCTGCATAGCATAATTTTAGCTTCATGGAATGAAAAGATATATTCAGGAATAAATATCATATTTGTTTGACAAGCTTTGTTTTTCCTGGAAACCACACTGATTACTTCTGTTTGTAGTGTTTTCTTTTAATTCCTTTCCAGATAATTATGTTGCAACTTTTGTAATACTTTTTGTGTGTGACAATAGTCTCATAGTAGTCTAACTACAAGTAACTCAGTGTTTTGAATAATATTAAAATTATTTAGGTTGTTTCCTGGAGTTTTCTGGGAATGCTAAGAGATATTGTACCTATTAACAGCAGCATTCTTCAGGAAATTTTCATGGCTTCCTACTTGTAAATGGTCTAGATTTGCTGATTTTGAAATTTTTAAACCTGTTCAGTGTTTGCTTAACTTTCTTCTGGTTTGCTAATGGACAAGAAGGTGTTTTGACATCTTTGTGTGATGCAAACATACTTTATTTTTGAATGCAGAAGACTTAATTGAATGCCTTCACATTATCAAGAACATTATAATTAGTAATGAAAAGTGTTTAAATTTCTTTTGTTCTTAATTTATTCCAAAAATTACAGCATTGTATCCCCCTTAATTGGGAAGAGGGGTGGTGGGAAGAAGTGTTTGCTTTTCAAATCAGCAGATTGGTAAGCACATTGGTAAGCACCGTATCATTTTAGAGCTGATATCTTGCAGATGTGTTGGAGTCTGATGTCTTGCCAAAAAAAGGAGATACCCCAGTTATTTATTCCCTGTGGGGTCATGCCACAAGGTTCAGAGAGGCTGTGATACAGTATTAAGTCAAACAAAAAATGAATGCCCCTACCCCTGTCTCTGTTTTTCACTTTGTTTTGTGCACAAAGTTGCCTGTACATGTGTAGTACAAGCACGGAGAAGAGCATTCCTTCTCCCATCTTCTAATTTTTTGATATCCTGATTGAACATAGAAATGAAAAAGTAGCTTCTGAGTCTTGAATGGATGGATGTTGATGGATGTTGCACCCACTTTTCATGGGTGTGAAATAGCTGGTAAAGTGAATAAGAAGTACCTTTTAGAGCATAAGCAGCAGAACCCAAATACAGAGTAGATCCTAGAACTTCTAAAAACATCTTGCAGTCACAGAAGGATTGAGGTTGGAAGAGACCTCTGGAGGTCATTTGGTCCAACCCCACTGCCTAGGCACGACCACATAGAGCTGTTTGCCCAGGATTGTGTCCAGTTGGCCTTTGAATATCTCCAAGGATGGAGACTCCACAATCTGCATGGGTAACCTGTGCCAGAGCTTGGTCACTCAAACAGTAAAAAAATGTTTCCCAATGTTCATGGGGAACCTTCTGCATGTCAGTTTGTGCCTGTTGTTTGTTGTTAAAATTGTTGAAAACCAAACTCTTCAGGGAATGTATGTAATTCTCTTTAGACAGCAACAAGGAGAAACCTTGCTGGCCAGGCTAGTACCTTCTTCAGAACAGAGTTTGTGTCTTGCAGTGTATTTTCTCCTTAAAGTTAACAGTCTAGTTATATCACCTCAGCAAATTACTATGAAATAAACAGATGATGAACTTTGAAGGAATTGAGATGTTCTTTCCCTGCAAACATTTCTGCTACTAATAGTACAATCAGTTTATTTCCATCGGAGTGTTCTGGCTTTTGTCTCTGGTGTCCTTGAACTGGCCTGTAAGTTGCTTTTTAGAAGGCAATCCTTTGAGTTGCAAACTTATGTTGTTACAGAACTATGTAATTATTGCTAATGGTCTTATGTACAGTTATATTGGATAACAATTCTGAAGTAGCTCGTAATTATTTCTTTTGCATTCATCTAAAATTTAGGTGCAACTCAATTCTTTTTTCTCACTGCAATAATATTGAACCTCATAGCTTTGTAATGGAAGAGAAGGATTTTTGGCTGTTGTTTATACAATATACCACGTACTACTTTTCAAATATTCTTTGGTGCTACCTGCTAGGACCCACCCCTGAGGCAGCTTAGAGCACAGTATCCTGCTCCTTTTGCAAATGACCAATTGTTTGAGTCGTTATCTTTAACATTTCAGTCTCTCACACTGCCTAATTAGGGACTTGTGCATCAGGAAATTTATGTTGGATTCATAATGTCAAACTTCTCCGAATTAATGGTTCTAGACCACCATTTAAAGGAAATTCTGCAACATGGTTCATCTCATCCTAAGGAAGACATATAATGTAAATCAAAGAAATTCAACTCTAAAAGTAGTTGTTTTTTCCTTGCTGATAGAGACTAGGAAGTTAGCTTAGAAGCAAGTGCCGCAATTCAGATTCTTAATGTGAGCTAAGATGGACTCCCGCCAAAGCTGGATCCATTGAAGATTTATTCCTTGCCATTCCAAGTGTTTGTGAATTTGTCCTGGAAAGAATTTTTTTTTGAAACACTTTTTGAAATTATTTAAATGCTAGGTGTTGGTCTATGGTTAAAACCAAATCAGTAGATAGTAAGTGATAYCTGTTCCGCTTCCTGCTGGGAAAACATCCTATGTCAGGGTTTCCGATGCAAATACAAATATAATTCTACTCCCCCGCCCCGCCCCCAGCTAATAGATCTGAAAAATCCACTCTGTGTTACTCTTGTTAATTGCTCTTGTTAGTAACATCTAAGGTGATCTAACAATGATCAGTGAAGTTCAGATTGGATGTTAGACTCTTCACTGAGAGGGTTATCAGTCACTGGAACAAGCTCCCCAGAGAAGTGGTCACAGCCCCAAGCCTGCGAGAGCTCAAGGAGCATCTGGACAATGCTCTTAGCCATTGGGTTTAGTTAGTCCTGTGAGGAGGAGGGAGTTCAGCATGATGATCTTTACGGATTCCTTACAACTTGAGATATTCTATTATTCTAAAGCAAATTAACTTCAGGTCAACTGACTTGTTGCAGCATCTACACATCACATCTGTAGACTATTGTTGATCTGAGAGTTTTGGCTGATACATGGATTATGGTAACCTCTACATCTGCTCCTCAGTCAGCATTTCTAATTCTGACTGCTAGTTTGTTTCCCAAAGTCCTTTTGATCAGAAAACAAAGCCTTTGTGTAGGTAATGCATAATTAAAATAAAAAATATTGAACTTCAGAGACTGATAGAAGGCCCTTCTGCCTTTCATCTCTGGGAAGTAATCCATCTATGTCAATAAAGCCAATTAGGAAGTTTCCACAAGTTACTGACTTTTCATTTGTGCTGTGTACACTCATAAATACTGTTTAAACAGCAGCTTGAACAACTCTCTGCCAAATTCTCACATGTGAGATCTGCATTCATTTTCAGCATCGTGGAAACAGTATTCACTACCTCCCACGTAGTGTGATCTGGGGTTGGATAGATGTAGAAGGCCAAGTAACTAAATCTCTGGCCAAAGATAACTGCTGCTCTATTTCCAGGGAACTACAGGCCTTCTACCTGACCTCGGTGCCAGGGAAGGTCATGGAGCAGATCACCTTGAGTGCTGTCATGCACCATGTACAGGACAACCAGGGAATCAGGCTCAGCCAACAGGGATTTAGGAAAGGAAGGTCCTGCTTGAGCAACCTGAGCTCCTGTGACAAGGTGACCCATTTAGTGGATAGGGGAAAGGCAGTGGATGTCATTTACCCGAACTTCAGTAAAGCCTTTGATTCTGTCTCCCATGGTGTTCTCCTGAAGAAATTGGCTTCCCATGGCTTGGACAGGTGCAGTCTTCACTGGGTTAAAAACTGTCTGGGTGGCTAGGCTCAGAGAGTGTGGTGAATGGAGTTAGATGCAGCTGGCAGCTGGTCTTCTCCAGGGCTCAGAAGTGGGGCCAGTCGTGTTTAATATCTTTATCAATGATTTGGACAAGGGGATTGAGTGCACCCTCAGTCGGTTTGCAGATGACACCAAGTTGAGAAGGAACGTTGATCTGCAGAAGGATCTGGACAGGCTGGATCGATGGGCCGAGTCTGATGGTATGAAGTTCAATAAGGCCCGGGGCTGGGTCCTGCACTTGGGTCACAGCAACCCCACACAATACTACAGGCCAGGGGCAGAGTGGCTGAAAAGGGGCCTGGTGCAAAAGGACCTGGGGGTGCTCGTCGACAGCCAGCTGAACATGAGCCAGGTGGCTAAAGGCCAGTGACATCCTGGCTTGCATCAAGAAGAGTGTGGCCAGGAGGACCAGGGCAGTGATTGTCCCCCTGTACTGGGCACTGGTTGAGGCTGCACCTTGAGTGCTGTGTCCAGTTCCCCTTGAGAAGGAAGGAGCAGAGATGTGTGATGAACTGACTGCAGCCCCCATTCCTCATCACTCGATGCAGGGGCAGAGTAGAAGGAGAATTCAAGAGTGACCTTGAGCCTGGGAAGAAGAGAGGGGTTGGGGGAAGGTGTTTTTAAGATTTGATTTTATTTCTCGCTGCCCTACTGATTTGATTGGTAATAAATTCATTTTTTCCCCAAATTGAGTCTGTTTTGCCTGTGACAGTACCTGTTGAGTGATGTCTCCCTGTCCTTACCCTGACCCACAAGCCTTTTGTTCTATTTTCTCTCCCTTATCCAGCTGAGGAGGGGAGCAATAGAGTGGTTTTTGGTGGGTACCTGCTGTCTAGCCAGGGTCACCCCACCACACTATTTTAATGAAAACCAAAAGGTGTAGTGACAGTAGCCCTCCCTCACTGTTTCCAGTCCTGAGTTTTATAAGGAGATTGTGGAAATGCTTTATAAGTGGATTAAATGTTGTTTTTCCTTTGGTACTGTCAGGCATTTTATTTTCCCCAGAGCTCCACTGAATTCAGAGCTTCCCCTGCCTCATGGCCATGGCTCTCCCTGCAGCTCTGCACACCCAACATGCCTTGTGCCCCTCTCCTCTCCCCATAATATGTGGGATGAACCTGCAGCATCCCCCAGCCCACTTGGCTCTGATGACAGTGCCTGGTGGGTGCCACAGTCATGCTGGAGTGAGGCAGGGTGTCAGCACCAGCCCTGGATTTAGGGGTTGGTGTGAAACCCCCACAAATCTTGGCTGTGGGTACTGAGACTCTCTGGCTCCTAGCAACTTTGGAAAGAGGCAGTGATGCCCACCAGATTTCGTCCCTATGATCTCATTTATCTGGTCCATCATGTGCTTGAGGGCATCCTTGTGGGATCTAACATGGCAACAGAGTGTTACTGTCTGATATTCCTTTTTCATCTGGAGATTACAATAAAACACTGAGGGTTTTTTTTTTCCCTCTGRAAGATGTAGCATTTATGTTTTGTCACAGAAACCGTTATTGTCAATGCCTATTTGGGTCTCTTCCTGCTGGTCTGTTGGGTGACAAACCAGGTGACTTTTTAACAGCCTCTGGATTGGTATCTTTGCTTTTAATAACAAGGTTTATTTGCTTTGCATTTTTCAATAATGAAGTAGCTGAAAGCCACCTTTAGTACAGTCCTTAAAAGTAACTAATCTTTTGATACTGTAGGGCTTTGAATCAAGGGTTTTAAATCAATATTTTCTCTATAATGTTACTGTTTTTCTTCACCCTGTGCTCTATGGACTGAAAATCAGTGGGTATGTTTGGGAAGTATAGAGAACACGGGATAGGCAAAGAATTAGATGTTCTGTTCTTTTGGGAAATGCACGAAATTAAGGAAATTAAGTGGTACTCTTCTCAATAAAACCTCTAGTAGCTATTGTAGTTTTCATGCGGTTTTGTTCTTACATATCTCTTGGGCACTGATTGAAAAGGAAACAGAATTTTATTTTTCAGGATGCAGTGAAATCTCAAACAGCAATTAAAACACAGAATAGTTTAGCAGTCTTTAATAATGTAATTGGTTCCGTGGACAGAAAGAGTTCGCAAACTACTTTCCATTTCTTTCACATTTGGTCTTAATTTTAAGAGACCATTACTGCTTACAGTCATCTAGGAGCCCTAGATTCAGCAGAATCTCAGGGGAAAGGGAGCACAACAGTGCGACTGTAATAGCATCAGATGTATGTTTATCTCAGGCTTTTTAGTTTGCTTTCTAAAGTTGTTGTATTAAGAGTGCTACTAGAAGCTGTGTTCTTTGAACTTCTTCATATGTATTTTTGAGGGAGGTTACTTGGTGCAAAACTGAGTTTTCTAAGAAAACGCATATCGATTTAACATATTAGTTTCCTTTTGTGTGTATGTGAATTTTACAAATTCCTGTGGTCTGGAATAAAACAGAACCATGGCCATGTTTTTGAGGCCCAAAGCCTTCATTTTGTTAAAGAAAGTTTTCATGATGGGTTTTTTTTCCTGGAAACAGTTGGTATAATGGTGTACACTTTCAACTGGTAACTCACTCTAGTGAACTGATACAAACTAAGAAAAGTGAAAAAACCCTGCAATTTAATAGCTATGAGAAATAAGAAGTTTCTAGCCCTCTCTAGCTTCTATAGCTGCAAAATAAACTGAATGATATTATTTTTATTTTGTTACTTCAGCAGAAGGAAAAAAAATTTTCATCCAGATGTTTTCATCCCAGACTGGTGTGAAAGATCACAGCTGCATTTCTCCAAGGAAGGAGAATGGCTTTTGCTGTATTCTCTCTTGGGCTTAATGAACCCTCTGCAAGTGCCCTGTGAAGGAGGAGACAGAAAGATGCTGAAATGTTCTGCTTCCTTTATATGTTGGTGTCTCAGTTTTAGGGTGAAATCTGCCTGCTTTTGGTGGTGTTCTTTTAGTCTAGTTGTCTTCACTAGTCACTGACAGCTTAATGGTTAAAGTAAAATCCAGTTGTTAGTCTCCCCTTGACGGTTACTCTTTTTTATCTCCTCTTTGGATTTAACTGTGTCTTCCCTTGTCCCCCTGGCTGATGGGGACTGCTGACTGGGCCACTTCCACAGTAGGCTGCTCTGCTTGGGACTTGTGGTCTCTCCCTTGTCAGCATCCTCAGTTCTCTTCACTTGCCTCACACCTTCACCCTATACCTGTTCCTCCCCCAATGTGGTCTGTGCATGACCTCCAGGCCTACCATCCCATCCTTAGGGTCACCCTGATAGGAATGTTTCCACTATTGCTCAGCCTGTTTGCTCGTAGTGTGGGAGGCTGTGCTGGAGGCTGCAAACACACCTATCTGCTCCCCTCTGCTCCTCATTTGTTTCAACCTCTCCTCAAGCATTGCCATCAGCCTAATTCGCCAGTTTATGGCAAAA
This sequence comes from Amblyornis subalaris, assembly GCA_018881555.1. Taxonomy (NCBI): domain Eukaryota; kingdom Metazoa; phylum Chordata; class Aves; order Passeriformes; family Ptilonorhynchidae; genus Amblyornis; species Amblyornis subalaris. The sequence continues at coordinate 3,983,214 of JACAXG010000062.1, read as the reverse complement.
GACAGCTCTTTACTGCTTTATACAATTTCAGCTGCTGGGCATCAATTCTGAAAAAAACCAACCGTCATATAAATGGTACCTTGACACAGCAGCAACCCACAAAGTCTAAATAAGATGGCAATGACAAAAGCAGCTCTGTCCAAATTAGGATGACAATCACAGCTCCATCCACTTAAGGATTCCCTACAGACCAGACCGTGACTACCTTTTCATTCTGGGGTCTTATCCAGATGCTTTTGTAAACTGGACCAAACCGTGGATCGTAGATCTCTGCAGGCTATTGTTAGAGCTGTCTGACTTGGTAATGATTGATATGAAGTAAGTTATGTGAGGAGCTCTAATTTCTTATTTACAGAGGACTGCAGAAGGGCAGGGACAGTGGCAAAGTACAGCTTTTTCATCTAAGAGAAGGAGTCAGAAATGCCTTGTGTTTCTTCTGGCTGGTCAATGCGATAAACTATCCTTATGCATCATGGACATRATGTAGAGCTCAGGGAAAACGAAACATTTCTACTGCTCTTAAAAGTAGGGAAGGGTTGAATCAACCTTTCTCCTAGGATCACTGAAACCATCCTAAGTGAGTGGCAGGGTTGAAGTGAGCAGAATATTGCCAGCCTTTTCCACCAGGTCACGGAGATATTTGGTCACTCTGCTTCCAGCTTATGCATTCATTGGTATCTGTCCACCTGAGAAGCTGCCTAGATGGTCCTCTTCTTTTCATTCTTGCTCCTCTTGTGATGCTCTAATAAATATGTAACCCCTCTCTATTTATATCACATTGTCAGGTTGGTGTTGGTTTTGGGATTTTTTGTGCAGGTTTTGTGCAACTATCACTTTGTTGCCCTTCTTTGGACATGCTCCAGCCCCTCAATATCCTTCTTGTAATTAAAGACAGGATTCAAGGTGTGGCCTCAACCAGTGCCAAGTACAGGGTGACAATCACTGCCCTGGTCCTCCTGGCCACATTATTTCTGATACAAGCCAGGATGCCATTGGCCTTCTTGGCCACCTGAGCACACGCTGGCTCATGTTCAGTCGGCTGTCAGCCAGCACCCCCAGGTTCTTTACTGATGAGCAGTTTTCAGCCACTCTGTCCCCAGCCTGTAGCACTGCTTAGGGTTGTGTTCCAAGGGCTGGACCCAGCACTTTGCCTTGTTGAGTCTCATGCAGCTGAATCGATCCACATGGTCCAGATCCCTCAGTAGAGCCTTCCTACCCTCCAGCAAATCAACACTCCCACCCAGTTTGGTATTGCCTGCAAACTCACTGAGGGTGCCCTTGATCTCCTCGTCCAGATCATCGATAAAGATACTGAACAGGACTGGCCCCAGTTACCTGGATCCTCCTTCCAGCCCCTCTTGTAGATGGGCATCAAATTTGCTGACTTTCAGTCACTTGGGACCTCCACATTGGCCATGACTGCTGATAAATGATGGAAAGTGACTTGGTGAGCACTTCCACAAGCTCCCTTGGTACCCTTGGGTGGGTCCTATCTGGTGCCATAGACTTGTGTGTGTCTAAGTGGTGTAGGAGATTGCTGACCATTCCCTGCTGTATTATGGGGGCTTCATTCTGCTCCTTATCGCCATCCTCTAGCTCAGGGAAGATTCCTCACCCTTGTAATTGTCTTCTCTCACGCCAAAGAACCAAAGCCTTTTAGATAATACTGTGTAATTACCACAATCATGTACTGATTCCCAGAATGCTCCTGTTTCCATTAGGGCCTTTTCTTGCAAAGATGAGAGCAACACCTTCTAAGCTTGTGACTCAGTTCTACTGCCAGTCTTAGAGCTGCTGTGGCCAGGTAGAGAGACTTTGACAAATGAGAGGGCTGGGCAATCACCAGATATAGGAAGTTCAACAAAGGAAAGTGCCAGATTCTGCACCTGATACAGAGCAACCCTGGATGTAGGTACAGACTGGGGAATGAGGTACTGGAGAGCAGTGCTGCAGAAAGGGACCTGGGGTTCCTGGTCGATGACAAGTCGAACATGAGTCAGCAGTGCCCTGGCAGCCAGGAGGGCCAACCATGTCCTGGGGTGCATCAGGCACAGCATTGCCAGCCGGGCAAGGGCGGGGGTTGTCCCGCTCTGCTCTGCACTGGGGCGGCCTCAGCTCAAGTGCTGGGGGCAGTTTGAGGAGCCACAATACAAGAAAGATATTAAACTGTTAGAGAACATCCAAAGGAGGGCCGAGGATGGTGAAGGGCCTTGAGGAGAAGCTGTATGAGGAGTGGCTGAGGTCACTTTGGTCTCTTCAGCCCGGAGAAGGGGAGACTGAGGGGAGGCTTCATTGCAGTTACAACTTCCTCGTGAGGGGAAGAGGAAGGGCAGATGCTGCTCTCTGCTCTGTGGTGACCAGTGACAGGACCTGAGGGAATGGCCTGAAGTTGTGTCAGGGGTGGTTTAGGCTCGATATTAGAAAAAGTTTCTTCACCCAGAGAGGGGTTGGGCACCAGAACACGCTCCCCAGGGAAATGGTCACAGCACCAAGGCTGACAGAGTTCAAGAAGCATTTGGACAATGCTCTCAGGCACATGGTGCGACTCTTGGGGTATCCTGTGCAGGGCCAGGAGCTGGACTTAATTATATTGGTGGGTCCCTTCCAACTCACCTTTTTCYGTGGTTATTGCTCATTTGTATTGCCCACTATTTAGTGGGCAATTTAGAAGAGCCTCAGTGACTCTTCTGAGTAACAGATAAAGGGAGATGGTGCATGTCTCGGGATGTCAGGCTTATGGGCAGTCCCTCATTCTCTTCAGGACCGAGAAGGGGCCATTACCCACCTTATTTGCTCTTTCAGTTGGTGGCTTTGAAGTCTATAATCTTTTAAAGAAGTAGCTTTTCCTCATCTGCTAGGGGTGATGGTCTTGATGTTGATTTGGGCATTTGAAAGTCTGAAATGTGAAGTTTCTTTTCTATTCATAGGACAGAAATCAATCACTTTCCATCACTCTTGTACTGATCAACGGCTCATGTTGGATGTGTTTGATGACAGGTTACCCTCAGGCTTGCTGGGTGCTTCAGGAGTCACTGGCATCACTTTTCCTAACTCTTGGTTCCTCTGCAGCGTGTGATGGGCATGCCTAAGCCTGATCTCCTTTTTGAGATTCCCACAAAGAACTTTGCCAAATAAAGGCCTCTCAAGAGGCTCATCTCCAAATGGCTATTGACCATGGGGAGGACTTGCATAAAGATGTTAGCAGTGGCCCCTGAGCATATTAATTTTCCTTTTCCTGAGGTGTAGGCATACTAACACAACTTCTGAGTGGTTAATCACAACAGTTTGAGCCTGTGCTAGCAGGTCTGCCAAATGACATGTCAATATAGTAGCATTTAGATATATCTATAGGCTGTCAAATTCTGTACTTTTAAAAACCACAGCCATGCTAGTCCCTCCAAAAAAAACAACACTCCAAATTTTGTTTTCTCTCTGTAGCTTTTGACAACTTACTCTGAATCCTGGGTCTTCATGTGTCTCTCTAATTTTAAACTGTGTCCATGTAAAGCTCATTGTCATGCAGTGTTGGTTGACAATGGCCTTCCATATGTCCTATTTGGAAAGCTTTAGGTAGAGATGGTTCCTTGCAGCTTTTGTTCTGAAACATTTGCAAAGCTGTACAGCAGATGGTGCTCTGCTTCCCTTTCTTATACAGACTGTCGTCATTAGCTAAACTTTTCAAACCAAGGCTGGAGATTATTAATAATGTTTTCTGCACTGGCTGAGCAATTGGAGCTACATATTTTCAGAGGTGGTTTACTTAGCCATGCACTGATTTTGTTTTAAGGAGCAAGAAAACATAAAGTCTGTTTGTGGGTTAATTTACAACACTAATCTATCTTCCCAGTTCAGGTAGAGCTGAGAAGTGACTTACATTTATTAAGGTATTCTTTTCGTGTTTGCAAAACCAGTATTTGTTTCAAATGGGTAATTCTTCACTAAAATGAATGAATCACAAAGGAAAGTACAGGTTGAGTTTAAACAATGAATCAGTGAAACTACCAGAATCTCTAAATCAAGCAAAGAATGTCACAGCTTAATTAACCAAAATGTTTATCCAGCTACCTGAAGTTGGATTAAATAAAAATGTGTTGTCTGTTTTTATGCTGAATAGCTGAATTCCCGCTCTAGCTCTTTCAGCAGACTAAATGTTGTTTTCTGACACTTAGCACAGTTGGCCTAGGCTTTCAGGGGCTTGTTTCACAAGTGACAGCTCTTAGACGACTAGAAGTGGTGTTGAAAGTCAAATCCTTTTTGAGGATTTGGTGAGATACAGCACCATAAGCTTTGAAATATTGCAGACTGCAGTAATACCATAGTAATCTTCAACAGCATTAACAGCTTAAACAGACAAGCCTGTATAAATTGGTTTAAAATCAATCAGGTAGAGAACTTCACTAATTCAAATTAATAACTCTATGCATGTACTGTGAATTATCAGATGTTGCGTATTAGGAAGTAAAAGCATGATGCAAGGCTCATGAAAATCAAAGTAAAGACTTTCCTTAGCATTACTGAGCTTACATTATCCCCTTACCTGGATTTCTGTAACAAAGAGACCAAGAACGCTGAAGCACAATACGTAACTTGCTCATATGGACAATTTCGCTCCATTTGCTATCATTTATGATATTACCTATGTCACTCTGTGACACTGTACTTGCTAAAAAATGTATTGGTCTTTATGTGGTATTAGAGCTGAGAACACTAGTCATTCACCTGAGCCAATGGTAGACTCTGTATAAACACAAACTGAAAGGACGGTGCCTGACCTTACTGCCCAGCATTTTGCCGCTGGGAGGCTGTCTTGTGAAGAGTTTATCTATAGGAAATTTTTCTCTGAAATTCTGTGATTCTGTATATAGTATTCCAGATATGGATCTCTACATTTATAATTCAGTAAGAAAAAAAATTCTTATAAATTTATTAATGGTATTCTTAATTCAGAATCTTGGAGTCAGTCTACCTATGAAAAGATAAAGCAAAATTCTATTTCTATTAGTTGATATCTACTCATTAGCAGAGTATATACCTCTTAAATAGATCCAAAGTGACTGTTTCCCATGGAAGATTTTATTTTCTAAAAATAAATGAATGGGTTTTTTTCTGTTAAGGTGTGAGGAAGGGTGATATGAAGATCATCAATGAGAAAGGGATCAAAATCTGTGTCTTTTCAAGAATATAAAAAAAATTGCTGGATTTGTTTTTCTGGCTTGGGGAACATTTTCCCCAAGCTAATACCTAGGAAACGCATCTTCAGATTGACAGAAAGTGAAATATAAATGTATTGCATCATGTGGATTATCCCTGAATTAGAGATACGAGGAGCAAGACATATGGAACAAAAATAAAGAGGGGAGATAAATTTCTTCTCCATTTCAACATGGTTTCATGTAGACTTATAATTATGAGGATGACATGTTACACCAGTGTATAATTTCCACACTCTGGGGAGCCTGGAAAGCTGACTCGGGCAACTTAGGATAAGGTAAAATCAATCTGGACTGGCAACAGATGGAACACGGGGAAAGAAACAGGGCATTTCAGAGTAAGGGAGGTGGCAGAAGTTAATCAGGCATTGAGTTCATTGCATAAGGTTTAAGATTGGGGTTGAAGGGGCCTGGATTCTCCCCACTGCTTGGCCTTCATTGAAACCAGCTGAAATACAGTAAATGTTACATATTTCATAAACAAGCTGTACCATGGCCCTCAAAGAAAGTACTAAATGGATAGATTGCATCTGTCACCCGCAAAAGAAATTTTGTGGGCACAGAGCAGGGAAATCTGATTCCCTTTGACACCCCTTGAATTCTGTGCCAATATGTTTTAATCCAGCAGAAAATGCTGATAACTCTATTCCCCCTTCCTCAGCTGATTCGATGAAAATTAACTTTCAACATTCACATCTGATCAAATCACAAGCTAGAATTATGTGCAAGCATAAAAAAGATGACACCTTATTCCATAAATACACACTTGGTTGTAACTTTCAAATTATGTTAACAGAGTTCACACAGCATTAGTCAAATCTCTGTCATTAGGAAATGGTATTTCATAAGAACGCTGATAATAGGATACAAAGATCCTAAAATGATTAGATGATGACTTGTTAATGGGAATTTTGTCATAACCAGTGATTTTCAGTTTACTCTAACAGAGATGATCTCTGATGGGAGATGGCAGTATAATAAAAATCTGTGAATTGTGTAAAACAAAGAAACTAAAGACTGAAGAGTAGATTCAATAGTTTTGCAGAACCAGGATGATCCAATTTTAAAGACATTTTCGGGGAAAATAAGGCAATTCTAAGGCAGAGCCCATGCCACTGCAGATTGCCTATCTGTTAAAGCCCCTCTCCTACTCTTTGTTCCTGTGGGCATACAATATCTCTCTTTCAAGGCATGACTGAAATCCGAACAAGACATTGTACAGAAAGTTTTCTGCCCCGTCTGGAGTAAGAGCTGTGGTTGGCAGCTTGACCACACTGCAGGCAATGGCAAAGGTCTCAGAGAAATTTCTCTTAAAATTGATGAGAAAACTATTGAACTATTAAGATTTTTTTCCAGGGATTGAAAGACCGTTTTTCACCAAGTCCAATTATTTGAGCTGACCAATATATCAGCATACTTCTCTCATCAACATTTTAATCTTAGCTTTGTAAGAACAGGTCAGAATTTCTGAGTCTTGCCTTTCTTTGTTTTGGATATACTACATTAACTAAATACCAAAAGGTCAGGTTTCATTGACAATTTTCATGTGTATTTGTGCACTGGTAGCATAACATAATGTTTGTCAGTGCAAAGCAAATGTACCTTCAAATTGCCATAGGAATGCTCACCAGTCTGTCATGTCCCATCGCATCACCTACTAGGGCTCAAGCTAGGGGTTAAGAAAGGACTTTTTCTTTGTAGCCTGCACACACAAATAGTGCTGGTACATCTGTCTTCCTCAATGGAAGTTAGCTGCACTCCCTTCTTAATTGGCCTTAATATAGGAGAAGGAATGTCATCTAAATGATTTGGGCTCCAGGGTGAAAACCTATATGATTTTTGAAAGAAAAACACTGTAGTCACTGAATGTCAAACCTGTGATTAAAAAGCAAAAAGCTGACATGCTGACATGGATACCACTGTAATAGGGTATATCTCAGTGGGAACTCACTGCCACCATCAGCTTTTTACGATTTTGTATTGCTAATATGATACGAAATGCACCACTAGGAATACTGTTGCATATCAGACTCTCGTTTCATAAATTATTACTATATTACCCTTTAAATGTCCCAATGAGTATAGCAGCATCAAAATATGACGTAAAAGCAATAAAACCAAGCAAACAGCTATTATTGAACTGTTAGATATGTGCAACTTTTCTTTTATTCCTTTCTCTTTGTTTTTATCCTGAATACATTAACAGTTTGCAACAGATAAGGTCATTCAAGCACCTCTGTGATACCCTTACTTCTGAATTGGAACAGGGTAGCTAATTACTACTGGGAATGTAATGTGACAGGTTTTAAGAGTGGGTAAACTGGAGAATGACTTTTGATATTCAAATTTGCTCTCGTTTCCGTATTCTGCTGCTGGCACTTACAAAGGAAGATGTATAATGTGTCTTATGCACTCGGAAGGGCTGAGAACTCACACGTCTTCTTCCTTCTCAGCTCTCCATATATGAGCCAGTTGGAGCAAACTTTATGCAAGAAAGATGAAAAAAAAATTTATAGGGAAGGTCATATTCTCTCATTTTCAGGAAATCATGGAGAATGGTACTGCAGAAGTCATAATCTCTTGGGAAAGAGAAGATTCATCAGCCAGTGCTTGTGTTCTCAGTCTGACTGAGCCTGTGGCCTCATAAAACCTGCCTATTCTCTTTCATGGGAAACTCTGCAATTTAAAACAAATTCCTATTCTRAGCAAATATGTCAAAATTAATTTAATTAAAATAAAAATTCTGGATAATTTATTTTTGATTTGTTTCTTCCATAATTTTCCTTTATGTTGTATTATTAAGTCACTTTCAATATTTGAAAAAAAGTTAATTAAAAAAAAATTCTCCTTCAAAAAATTGAAAATGTTCAGTTGTTCCTTATCAGAAAGTATTTTTCAAGGGAAATTAGAGTCAGGTATTGTTGAAATAATCAATTGCACCCCTCACCAGTCAGCATTTTCCAATGGACAAATACTGTATCATAGGATCTATGAGTGTGTCATTCATTCAGAATAATTTTAATAAAAAGAGGAATATTAAGATTTATATGATTTGTCTGAATGTGAGAAGTTCTGTTTAAAACTGTGTCAAAGTTCATTTGGGAGATACTGTCTGATCTTAACAGACAGATGAGAATATAAATAATGTCCTGGCGAAAAGTATTAATAGTGTTTTTGACAGAGATATCATTAATAATCGTAGTTTATATGGCTACAACTCCAAAATAAAAGGTTATCATRGTGCAATAAACCAAAGAAGTAAACTCAACTAGTTTATGACTTCATTAAAATGGTGACCTATAATCGCAACCTTACAATCAGCAAATTGCAAATGCTCTATTTGTAGTACTGCCAGTTTTATTAAATGTGTAACTTTCTCTTCAGAGAAGGGAAGCTTATCCTATTTTTCTTGGATTTCAGTGCACTGAAAGTTTGTTCTTTGGAAATGTACTAAAAACACSGAAATGGAAATGGGATTATGAAGTATCTGATGCCCTTTTTGTACATTTATGATGTGCCTCAAGCAATAGTACTGGTTGTAAAATACAAAAGGGCTAAAAARAATGTAGTTGTCATGACAGTATATGTGTCCAGATTGCAAGCCAGAAAACTGTCACCGATAGTTGGGATGTAATTGACCACAGTGTATGATAAGCACATTATTGATTGATTAATGTGACCTAGTTGTATTTGAAATGTCAAAGAGGAAAATTGAGTTGTCATTTTATATCATGTTCTTTTTCAAGTAGCAGATAAATACTATAATTAATGACTTTTCACTAAGGTTATCTAAAAAATTTAGGGAATATTAAACATCACATTATTCACAGTCACCATAAGGGAATACATTATTGATGAGTATTGATAAATCTTTGCTTATATGAAACAGGCACCAAAAGAAGTTAATATACTTTAATATTACTTTTTAAAAAGACATCTCTTCTGATTACATTTTTGAAATCATTTAACTTAGTGAATTGACTCAATTCACCAAATTCCTTTTACAATTTAATGAGGTTTTATTTGTCCACGGCAAACTGGAATATTGAATTAGAAGATTTGTTTGCTTCTATTGAAGTCAATTGTGAAACTCCTGTTGTCTAGAAAAGGATTGAGAGTTGACACATGCCTTGATACTGTTTTTCACTGTTTACACAAAAGAACCTTGAATTTTCACAGGTAGTTGAAAAAATGTGCTTTAGCACATGAATTTCCAAAGAATGTTCTCAGCCTTGAAGTAGATCTCAAAGAATCCTCCAAGCTATTGTGGATAAAAGAAAGCCAAAAAACATCTGCAGCAAGACACTGAGATGTTATCACTCACCATTTGCCTAAAGTATACCTGGGAAGGGAACTTCCTGTTACTAGAGGACTTTTTTGCCAGAATATATAAAGTCTCTGGCATTTTGGAGGAAAAGGAAAAAAATTCAAGAGCAAAAAGTTTAACCGATTTGTTTCAACCTCCATATTTAATTTTGGCAAATTTTGGATTTGTGTCATGTCTTTCAGGTCAGATATTGTTTGGACTTCATAGTAATATAATAAATTAAGTTGATGGTGATATCTTACAATGTCCTATGGAGACTCTGTACAAAGTTCTTTCAGTGTTTTGACTTCTTGATATCAGTTCAGCTGTGTAAATGCAGGATTCTTGTGCAACTTCAARTGCCCCAGTCTTGGACATAGGTTTTTACAGTCGTGACACTTGAACCCTGGGAGATATGCACCCTTCAGGATCAACACCCMAAAGGCAGCTGGGATCCCCCAGGTGGCTCTGAGCACCTGCTTTCAGGTGCAGAGCTGAGCCCTAAAGTGTCTATAGTAGAGTGGGTTTAATCCTCCTTTTCTCATTTGAGTGAATTGACTAAAGTGCAGAGATAAGATGGACGCTTGGCCACCTAGTTCACATATAAATATGTGTTTGTAGGCATCCAGATTCTYGTGTTTTAATCTGGGGCTGAATTTCAACCCTTGTTATGTGGGCAAACATCTTTCAGGCTTATTTGAATCACTGGAAGAGTGTTCTGGTTTGACTGTGATAATTTTAAAAATATGGGCCTTGTCTCCTTCAGCACTATCCTTTGGAAAGAAGCGGGCTTCATCAAAAGAGTGACTGCATTAGAGAACAAGCCAAATTTACCACAATACATTTTAAATTTTCTTAGATTATCCATTTTCCAAAGCAAAAAAATACCAGATAGAGGCTTTCTGCCTTGTTCTCTAAAAAACAAAGCCTAGTCAGTCTGCCTTCTCAAATCCTTTCAGAGTTTTGACATGCTAGGTCACACTCCATTCTTTAGTCCAGTATTACACAATTAACATAGTCTTGAGTTGTAGATCTAGCAGAAGCTTCATTTTTCACCTGAGATTAAATAAGGAAGGACTGAGCAAAACTTCAGCCTCTCTCAATCAGTTAGTGCAGCAAACATGGCATGCAGAGGCCAGGCAGTAAGCAAGAATCAGTGGACAGTGGATTAATTGCTGTTCTTATCCTCTATCGCCCACCAGACTAGGACATAAGTATGGAAGGCATCATTATGGTCCAGTAGTTATGTTGTCTGGTGGGATAAGGTCTTTTCTTATCAAAGTGATGCTTTGATAATACAGCCTAGCCTACATGTTATGGTGAAGATTGTGAGGATCACGGATACTGCTGCACTGGAGTAGAGGTGCCACTTACAGAACCAGGGAAAAGCACGAAGGCCAGGTCTGTCTCTCTTAACCCTGAATCACCTCATCATCACCACTCAATCATCTGTGGCAAAGTCAAAGGAATTGCCCCAGGATATTCTCCAAAATAGCTGACTGCATTTTGACTTCTTTGTTTTTTCCAATAGTGGGATTTTTGCATGCAAGCACGTGTGCAGGAGTGGTCAGCAAATGGAACATAGGACCCCTTGTGTAGGAAGGGACATCAGAGGGACACCTCACACTGCCTTCTCACAAGTGAGCTGGTGAAAAGACTGGTGAGAACTAATAGGTTCTGATTCTGCCTCTGAACTCCATCATCACGAGCCAACCTGCCATAAAGCTTCTTAATCTTCCAAAGAGCTGGAAAACAAAATCATGTCTTTCTAAAGGACAACCAGTTGTCTGACACAGTTGTACACTCTGGGTAATGTTTTGAGCAAATGTTTAATTACAAAAGGATAGTGCCTAAATTGCCATAATTAATCTGAACCTGTGCTAGAGTTCACAGCAGCCAAGACTTTTTACACTGGTGAATCACTCTCATTGAAATACTCTGTGCTTAAATAGCAGGAAAAGCTGCTGTTAGAAATCTCTGTAATAGCTTTTATGAAAGCTATGGCTAATTTAGAGCCCAATTAAACCCAGAAATCCAATTATTTCTGAATAACATAATTGCAAAAAGTAACTAGCATTGTAAGTATGCACTAGCTATTATGGAAGATGCTTTAATAAAAGAAAATCAGTTCTGAGCCACTGAAAAGATGTGTTCTGATCATAAGGATGGTCTGCAAATTTCAAAATTCTTCTATTTTCACTGCTTTGCATTGAGGGAATGCAAACCTTGGTGCTCTGTAACTGCTATTACATGTATTTCATGGGTCCAATTGGAGAACAGATAAAAGACGCTAGGGCAGGGCCATTTATACAGGTGCTTGAACAATCTTTGTTGAATGAGACAGTAATTATTAATTAGCTGTGGGTGTGATTGTGAGTTTGGCCACCTACACATGAAAAGGTTAGAGAAAATAAGGCAGACCAAGCTCCTACCACAGACCGACAGTTTTGCTACCAGTGGGAAAGAAAATTTCTTTTAGGTTGCCCATAGCTTTGCTGCTGTCCTGCTGAGTAGTGGTGGAAACTCACCACTGAACCACTGCCCCTGTAGCTCTTGGCTGCAGTTGGTGAACCCATGGGACCACTGACCTTGTAGCACCTTTGCCTCAGCTCTGCAGTGCTTTGGCAAGAGTAGTACTGTGACATCCTGCTGCTCCTCGAAAGCCCACATAGGTAGGCAGAATGGAGAACTTCTGCTTTGTCAACATTGTAGGAGACACTACAATTTTGTGCATTTGGGACTTTGCATGGCGTATAGGTACGGATCAGTGAGGAAGAACTATGGTRGCATTGTAAAACACTTCTACAACTCAGGGGCAGACTCTTGCTTTGACGTTTCCATGAAGTAAGTGAAGCAGAGGTAGAAACTTCACCTAACCTAGCCATTTGCAGAAACTGTACATTTCTTTACTCCCAAAGCAACTTCAAATTTCAATTGCTATATAGAAGAAATTTCCCTCTTGAATCAACAGGAGTTTTGCTTCAGTGAATATTTTCCTTGTTAAAATTTAGCTTACTGATTTCACTGCAATCTGGGTTGTGAAAGACAACATGAATAAAGCACTGACCCTAAAGGCAGGCAGGAGGAGGAGAAAGAAGGGCCTGCTGAAGGAGTAAAGATTTTCTAATTGCTATATATGTTAATCATCTCATCTGCTCACTCGTATGCAAGGAAAAAATATTTAACGAAATGGCTGTGTTCCATTACACAAATACTTGTTAAAGAAACAACTTCAAATGAGTAGAGGGCTGGTGCAACAAGGTTGTCAGCTCAACACTGTGCATAAAGCTTTGCACACAGTGTATCCCAATTTGATGAAGTTCAAGGTCATTCAAGATAAAATACTTCATTTTTTTAAAGACATCTGAGTTGTGAGCACTTAAAAAGCTATCTGAACAGAGTTGACAGAAGGAATTTATTATTTCAATTCTGGAAACACAATAAAAGAAACAAAATAAACTTAAACTCCAAAGTGTAAATTAGGAAATTGCTCATTTTCCATATAAACTGCTGTGTATTTGGCATTCTTAGACATAATAACTTTGTTTAATATGTGTTGGAAAATAATTGCCCTGAAGGGAATCAGACATATAAGATATAAGGCACTAGTTTTACGTTTTGATTTTAGCAGGTTAGTAGATGTATAATATTGACAAAAATAACTTACTGTGTACTGTTTAGGAACAGAGCTCACGATCCCAATTTGAGACCATTTTGGTGCTAGAAAAATAGGTTTTTGTTAATGATGCTTTTAGCATGACAGAATCTTTGAAAACTGCATTTGCAGATATGAAGGTTAGATGAAGGATTTCTCCAAAAATGGTCAAATCAGTGATTAGGAAAAGCTTGCACAAATAGAATGCATTAGCACTGTTGCCTTGGCAAACCAACTAAAGAAATCATCTCAGAGAAAYTGAATGATTCTGCTACTTCAAAGCATAATGATTTGTGTGGTTGGAGGAACTCAGCCAGAATCCAGTTTGAGTGAATTACAGGTCTTTATAACCAAGTACTTCGTTGAATTTTTTTTTAATTTGGTTTTGCCATCATGTCAAATTTACATGTTTGAGGTATAATTAGCCAGTCTGATTACAAAAAAAATCGACTATAATTTAAAAATATAAATTAACATAAAATGACAAGCATTAAAAGTTAATATCAACTCAATGTTCATTCTTTTGAATTCAAATGAGTCTTATTATGTCCATCTAAATACCAGTATAATTTTCAAGTAATACACAATGTGTTCCATAATCTGCCTTTCTCCCTAGTCCTCCATTAGCTCTACTGTTTCTCAACAGTTTGTTACTTTTTGATGCGCCCTAGACTTTTAGTGACCATGTGTTGACTCTAAATATAGTGTTACAGCCCATGGCCTTTCCTTGAAATGTGCATAAAGAAGCAGTAACTGAATTTCAACAAGCAAATCAAGCCAATTGGTTTAGAATTATGATGCTTGGCTTTCTAATGCATATTCAGAGTGGTAGAAAAGAAAGTATAAAATTTAATTGTACCATAAAACTGTCATGAGAAAATATATACTGAATATCAAGCAGGATTACATTTCTTCAGCAGTGATCATCTCTGGAAAACTTTTTATTTAAAGAACTGCTGCATTTCTAATGCTGTATTTCTGGTCAGAGAACAGTTCTAAGAGTTTCATCAATTAAAAAAAGTGACAATATATGATGCATTTGGTTCATCCTCTAGAGTTGAATGTTTCTGCACAAACTCTGTTACTAACGTTTGTTTAGGACAAAAGGCAGAATAGTAAAAAGCATAAAGCAGCTCCTACAATGTTTTCTGGTTTTGCAACAGTAGCACAAGCCCAATAGTAGTCTGGAAGCTACAAAACCAGAGAAGTATTACCTGATATTTGCAAGTGCCCTTTGGACAAGTTGTATTATTTATTTGCCAGAGGGTATAATCATAAAATTTATACTCTACCCCATTACATGTGGAAACACACCTTACCATAATTTCTATTACACTGCCAGCAATTCATTTTATGCACACACATGAACTCAGCCACTGAAACTATTTTTTATTTTCATACCTCTTAAAGAAAGTAAAATTAATGGCTTATATATACAAAATAGGATTATTGTATACAACATGGCGTGTTTACACGTGTATCCACCAAGACACCTCTGAGAAATGAGTTTTCGTGTTTTAGTAAAGTGTTTTTACATCTGTCAATGGACGTGCATCAAAGACTCAAATGTCTTGAGGTCCAAGGAAACAATCCTGAGCTAACTTGGATGGTCTTTAAACCTACTGATTTCTTCAAGCTGAAGACATAGATGAGCTCATTAGGGAATCAGTAAGTTAAATTTACTGATCATGCTTCCAATTACATACATTTAAGTGCGTAACTAGCTGGCGCAATCTACTATGATGACAACTAATGACCCAAAACCTTTAAAGAAAAATAATATTAATGATATTGTGCCTTGTCATTGTACCAGAACTAAGTTTAAAGGAAAGAAGATACTATACTCCTCATTATTTCTGTAGGCATTTTTTTAATCAAGCAAGAAACTCTGTTGTGGAGTCAGTATTTGTAGGCTACTATCTCTTTTTTTTTTTCTTTTCTTAGGAGACAGGTATCATTCCTGTACCATTTTTGAGTCTGACAGTATTGAGAAGACATTCTTTACTGCTAGTGCCTTAATCTCAAAAGTACAGGATTCAGTTTGAAAATCTGCCTGAATTTCTTTTACCTTTTGTTATGTGATCCATTCCTCCTCTTCCCAATATGGAGAGATGCCGGTGGAGAAGTTGTGTTTGTTTTGTCCAAATCTGCTTCCAGAGCCGACTGAAAATAGGAAGTGCATAAAAGCATCCTTCTTGCTGTTCACAAAGAAATAAAACCTGAATGGAAGTCTTTGGTCCAGCGGGTGCTGACATAGTGAAGTTTTCATCAGACACAAACAAAAATCTCTCATGAAAAGAATTGTTACATGAATTTGCAGGAAGACACTTATAAAGAACTCTGGCATCTGTCTCCAGCTGCCTTTCTCCTAGCTGAGAAGTCTTCTCATCACCTGCCAGCGACCTTGCGGATGACCCCTGTGAGCTGTGGGAGATATAGTGAATATACCTGATAAGCAGAACTGGCTGACCAAAAAAAAACCAATTTAGTCAGTAATGATCTTGACCTCACAGACAGAGATCAGTATGTTCATAACAAGGGACTTAACTAGTTTGCATAACTTTTTACTTGCAGTGATTCTTATTACTTGAACTTGCTGGCTGGCCATGCTTAATCAAGTGCCTTGGGTCTTCAAATCCCTGTGGAATGTATTCAAGGGTGAAACATTTCGTGTGGTCTTTGCTTTTCAGCATGCCAGAAGAGAAAGCAGTTTCCCTGTCAAATCAATGAAAAGTAATACCTAACACTGGGACATATGGGTGCTTCTACCCTCAGGCCACTGCTTAAAATCCAGCGCAGTGTCCAGTCCTATTCTGCTCCAAAGACTTTTACCAAGTCACAGGTGTCTAGTGGGCTAGTTTTATCGATCAAGTTGTATGAGCCCTTTTCTAGCAACAAGGTGCTCACACAGCTGCTGACATGCCCTTCTCACAGCAGAAATATGGAGTACCTAAGGGACTCTGGAGAGTAAATTGGAATTTCAACCCCAAAGCAAGTCCTTCCATAGCATGTTTTATTTGAGGCACAGGCCTGTATGCCCCAAACTTGGTCGTCTTATGCCTTTTCTRAAGGACAGTAGGACTCTCAACCAGGCATTTTGTGAGAGCACTGAATAGATTTTGAAAGAAATTACTTTCATTTTTCCAACGTATACTAAGAAAACATTATCATATTACCTCTACACAATTCACCATTTATATTTCTGATATCTTTTTGCCGATATGCAGTCTTAGGGGTTTTGAGAAGACCTATAGTCTCCTCCAAAGAGATGAGAATCTGAGAGAAGCAAGAGGCACTGTGAGAGAGGTGAGGAGAGCTGGGAGCTGGGGCAAGACCAAAGTGAAATAATCAAGTTGTGGTAAGTTGTGTTTTGATCACMTGTCCCGTTTGCTATTGTGCACATGGTTTTGAGGGCTTTTTCTTAAACATGTAGGCTATTAGCAAAAGTTTCTCTCATCTGACGGGTGGAGGCTGAACCAAGGGGATTGGGAAAGGGGATATATAGACAAAAGGCTGCAATTACATTGTGTGATATAGGAACATACAGAGCATGTGTGCTAACAGGGGTGTTGGAGAACTTGCTTACWATCTCCCCAGAGAAATCTGTTCTTGCACACTATTTTCAGACATTCATCCACTCTCCATGTCTGTACACACAAATACTCATTTTTCTTCCYGTAGTTGGAGTTGGATGCCTTTTTTTTGAGCAAATCTGCCCCATGAGTTTCAGCAGACTCAGGACAATGTGGTATGCTAGTGAACCAACACACTTGCTAGGTGGGAAAAGTCTTCCCTTAAGCTTCCTTGAGAGCAAATCACAGACCATTTCCAGCACAATAGTTACAGAAACTGCCTTATTTACTAAAAGTGTCGTAGTGTGCTTGATTACATTTACATTCCTAGTTAATTGCTGGCACTGCTGAACATATGAAAAGATAATTATGACAATGGTGCTGGTTATTTTTAAACAGCTATATGAATATACATTTTTTAAATGACAACATTAAGTGCATGTCTTTATCAAATGAAAAATGTATGTCTGCTATTCATTCATTAGCGAAAAATTTGCATCCACAGTAAAATATTTAACTTTGACTGAAAGAAGGTTCATTACTCCTCTGAAGCAAAAGTGCAGAATGAAGTGGAAATATTCTCTGAGGTTTTGTTGGCAGTGTGCTAAAAYGGTGAGTAACACAGCTGGGAGTGCTGAGGACTCTGAAGATTCCTAGTGCCTACAACCCAGATGTTATTCATGCCTCTGTTACTCTCGTTAGCAGAAGGTAAACRTGTTTGTGTAAGGAAAGGGCAAACAAACCACTCCATGTGTACTGAATTTTTAAAAATATATAATTGAAAATATACACTGAGACCTGTTTCAAAGCATACTAGCAGGGCACTGAAAGTTATGTTCTGAGACTCTCTTAAGCTCCTTACTTGTTAATCTGCTGTCAAAAAGATTGCTGACTGTCCTTTTGGTGCAGTGCAAGGGTTAGAAGTTTGAGTGATAAGACTTCTGAGCTCTCTGTCATAGATATGGACACTGACCCAAAGGGAAAAGGTGTATGTGTACTTGGCTTAGGAAAAGAACTTCATTGTCCAGCAAGAAGAAATGAAGAAATCTATGAATATGCATGTTTCAAAGAGTGTAATTGAATTTTTTCGTAACTCTCAGGCTGGCAGACAAAATAGCAAAAYAGAAGAGATGAACAGGAAGTGTGTAGGAGTGTGGAGGAACTTCATGCTAGAAGATATGACGGAAAGGATCTCCAGCAGAGTGATCTCTCTTTGCAATGCTAATTTCCTACACTGGAGTGTCCAAGCAGCAGTAATTTAAAAAATGTTCTTCAAAAATGTCTTTCTTCATGTGCACTGAACTGACATGGAGCAGAGAAAGTGGTAAAACTGTTGCCCTAACACACTGGCTGCCAGCATGAAATGCACTAGCACTATTGTCCAAGACCACATGCCATTCAAACCTTCAGTAATTTGTTTGTTTTCAGTAATTCTGTGAAAAAATTTGTGCTGGGGGAATTTTTGGCAAATTCCAGTTAAATATTTCTCATTGTGATTTCTTTCTCCAGACAATCCTATGTATGTGTKTACTTGGTGAGGCAGCAAGGCCTTAACATTGAAAATGTGGGTTTAATTAGTAACAGTGAACTTCTCCTACATGCTGTCACTAAGCTCTCTCTCTGGTGTTTTATCGGTGGTAGGACTGCTTTTATCACCACAAGGATTTGTGCAARGCCCATTGAAGTCAGGGCACATTAACAGGCACAGTGAAGGCAAAAATGACATCCCTTGAAATGGGAGCTAGTAAGACACTTCTGAAGCTGTCATTCTGTGTTTCGCTGAAAGCTGGAACTTCTTCAGACTAGGTGACAGTCCAGAGGGAACACACCTTTTTCAAAAAATTCTTCAGAATTCATTTCTATATAGTGTAATAATAACAATAATAACCTTCCAGTGTATTCTGGCTTACAAGTCACTTGCAGTTTTGCTAGTGACATTCAGTGGCAATTGGATCAATCTCACAGTGAAGGAAACCTACAATAGCAGCTAAGGGAAATGAGAAGAATGAACCCTTCTGGTCCCTAAAGACTTTAAATCCTCCAAACATTTGCTTTATCCTTATTCTCTTTYGGAGGTGAGTGGAATTCATCCTTGTTCCTGGACTTGCTGTAGAGCTCAGTTGCCTGGGTAATTGCACAAGGGATTTGGAGATCAATTGGGATCCAAACCAAACCTCAGCATCTCAGTTTCTTTCTGCAGTAAGTGATTCTTTTATATGAAAAGACAGAAATCTACACTGTTGAAATCAATGACAAAACTCCTGCTGCCTTCATAGAGGCAGATTTTCATTCTAAAAAGAGATGGTATTTTTAGTGTTACTAAACAAGAAGTTTCAGTAGGAATCTCCTAGTAAACTACATGTTGATTGATCCTGGACACCATCTTAAATAAAAACTAATTTCACAATTCAGATCACAAAGAAAATCTGGTGAGCTAAAAGATCCTGGGAACTGTAAAAGTAAATAAATACATGCCTTAAGAGCAGTCACCTTCTGGAATTGAAACTATTCAGACTCATGGTTATCCGCTGAGAATGCCCCCTCCACTCAAGAGTGCTATAAACTGTTTATCCTACAGAAATAAGGAATTTACTTTTGAACAACAGCATGAAGAGCTAACACTTTTCAACTAGTGATAAAATCGTGTTTGCTGGCAGGCCATGAACCTACAGGTAAATCATTTAACATGTGCTTTCAGTTGTGTTCCAGAGCACAGGAAGAGAAGCGGGAGCATTGCTTCTCTGCACCCAGTGCTGATGCTTGGCTCTGGGGTAGAGAAAGTCTATGGGGTAGGATGGTGGGAACCAGGTCCTTCATGAGGAGCAGGTCCTGGGACCAGGTACGTGGACAAGCAGGACATACAGATGAGATCCTGAAGGACAAGGAAGACAGTGAATAAGCGTAAGCTAGGGCATGTGGATATTAGCTGGACAATGACATGCTTGTGAGAGTTTAGGGAAACAGGGCCTGGAAATAGGTGGGGCCCAAGACTCTGCTCAGAGTATTACAGGACAACGAACACATAAATGCCAAACTCACCAATTAAATATGTGCATCAGTAAACACAAGGGCTGTTAGGGGAAGAAGGAGGCAATCTAGATGTGAAAGCAAGTACAAGCCTTGGCTGATGATCTCACATTCAAATCCACCTGACGTGAGAAGTAGGGCTATTGACACAAGCTGTGTTGTCCCAGTCAACACACTGCCTGTGCACACACTGGAGTGTGTTGTGGGCTGACCGTGGCCAGCAGAAAAGCACGCACACAGCTGCTTGCCCACCCTCCTCTACCAGCAGATCAGGGGAGAGAACAGGAAGAGGAAAAGCAAGAAAACTCGTAAATCATGATAAAGACATTTAGTAAGTGAAAAAACCCAGACAAAACCAAGTGATAGAAAGGCAATAATCACTCCAACTCCCACCAGCAGACTGATGCCCAGCCAGCCTCTGAGCAACATCTGCCTTGGAAGCCAAAGCCCTCCACCTCCTTCTTCCTCTAACCCATTGCTGAGCATGACATCATATGGTATGGAGTATCCCTTTGGCCAGTTTGGGTCAGCTATCACAGACATGTCCCTTTGCAGCTTCTTGCCCATCTGCAGCCTACCCCCTGYGGGGTAATGAGAGGACAGAGTGGGAAAGAGAGAAGGCTTTGATGATGTGCAAGCACTCTTCAGCAACAGTCCAGACATTGGTGAGTTCTGGACATTTTTTTAGCTAAAAATCCAAAGCTCAGCACCATACAGGTTTCTATGAAGAAAGTTAACTAACTTCTCTTGGGCCAGACCTGTTACAGTGTGACATGATGTTTGCTTGTATTATGCTGGGAGTGAGAAAAGCCTTACTGAAGCCTTAGTAATTCAGAATAAATAGCAAAATTGATCTAGTTCCTTTGTGGAATAAACGGAGGAGACAGTATTGTTGTACCCCAGAGGCTGATGCTACCTTCAAATCTGGCACACATTGAGCCAGACGATCCCAAGTGTGACTGCTCTGTCTCTGAGGGATTTCATGGACTAAATCTGTGCATCACTACTCTGGCACTTTCAGTTCACATCATACTTACTGTAGGTACATGAACCATCTGTGTACCACACATGTCATTAATTTGGTAGACTCTGGGGCTGCCAGATTTCTGGCTAGTCAGATGAAGCTACTGTGTAGGTATTCCCATAAGTTGACACGTCTGGAAGTCCAGCAAATGCAACAATCTCTTTCCTTCCTCAAATTCTTCCCAGCTAAAATTTCCAGAAAATAACTACCATACACAACCAACAATCTGATATATGGTAGCCATGTTTTCAACAGCATTTTCTCTTTTACAGTTTACTGTTTCAGGGAAAGGGATTTAAGAGAGAAGGGTGAAAACACATGTATGCTTTGTACCTAGAAACAGTGTTTACCTCAGTGTTTTTTAGTTGATGAACCCAGTATTCTCAATAGAAATTTTTGTAGCAGACTTTGGTGAACATGGAGAGTGCATAATGGAGGCTTGAGAGAACAATACAGTGCAACATAAGAACAGTACAGATTGTTCACTGCAAAGATAAAACTAAGAAAAGGAGACTATTTGCTGCATGTTCAAAACCAGAAAAAAATGGCAATAATGTTGTGTAAAGCCTTCTCATTTTCTCTTGTGCGCCTTTGCAGGTGCTCTATGGCTGCCCGTGAGCTTAAGCAGCTAGTGAAACCTCTCCCAGCATCTACTGCCTGGACCCACCAGAGCATAGCAGCTCAGTTACACATTTATCTAASTTGGTGGTCAATATGAAACGTCTGTTTCATTCAGCTTTAGCATAAAGATGAATGGGAGCACACAATTGTACAAAAAATTCCCACCACACACTTTACCAGCCTGAGCACATGACAGCTGAGGCATTGGAAGTTTCTCCTTTTCTTCCATGTACTGCTTTTCCTGTCAGGATTTCCTTGTGCCTGTCTAAGCAACTTTGGGAACAGCTGGAAAGTCCTGCAGGGAACTGATGTGGAGATGCCATGTACTTCCAGCTCTTGTGGGCTGTGGTCGGGGCTGTCCTTGCTCAGTGCCAGGAGAAAGCAAGACATAGGAAGAGTTTATAAGGCTGCAGGAGGGATAGGAATGGATGGACCCAACTGTGCCCAGTGTAAGAAATGCCCCCACATAGGAAAAAAGACAAGTTAGAGCCAGCCAGTAAAACACTACATGACTCTGATATTAGTGATGTTTAGGAAACACATGGCAGAGTGGAAAGARGGCTGGAATATATATTTGATTGTGCATGTATTCATAGAAATAGGATAATAGTCTTGGTTTTTTCCTATTAGAGAGACTTAGACAAATATCTGTTTCTCTCTTTAATTTCTTCTGCTCCTAAGAGAAACAATTCACCAAACCCTTGAAAATTTGCTAATATCTTAGGCTAACAATGACACAGTCAGAGGCAGGTTTTTTTCCAGAAGGCCCTGAGTCCATGCAGTGCAGAGGATAATAGTGAATCAAGGCAAGAAAGAATATACCGCTTGCCTGGAAGGGTTGTAGTTCATTTGTTAGTCTGGTCATGCTAGACATCCTGTGATGCAGATATGATCCTTACCATCAGCTTCAACACCTTGTCTGCACTCACTGGTTGATTGATCTGTAAAATCCTTCCTCTTGGCTGCCAGGAATTGGAGGGGGTTTGTAAAAAATCAAAGCAAGGTCTTGCAATCGAAGCTTACAGCACGAGGCAAAGCCAGGAGGAAGGATAAACTGAAGTTGCACAAAAGTATCACAAATCTCTTATTTTCTAATTTCTACGATTTTTAAAATTAGTGTTTTTGTAATGTTTTAACACCACTAAGGGAATGGCAGAGAAGGGGAGAAATGATAGACCAAGAGTATCCAAAAGTTCGGAAGGGTCATTTAGGAAAACTTTTCCAAACAGAGTTTAACATCATTGGCAGCAGGTTGAGGGGCAGCAGTTGACAGCRTTTTCTTTGTGTGTGGAAGTCAATAAACACGGCTCCTACAGCAAACCAGTGCTTTAGTAGCTGTGTGCACTTTCATTTCTTTGCATGTATTTTTCATACTGCTCATGAAAGTTCCATTTGAAAGCACTTTCCAAAAGGATTAAAGTTCATGGCTATGCATTACTACTGTTTCATACCCAGAGAGTGTTATTGATTCATAAAATTAGGGCTTTTGATTTCATTGAATGTGAGTGTATGTTAATATTTACACACTCCTCTGAGGTGCACAGTGCTGTGCAGACCATGGAGATTACAAGGTCCCTGCCCTAGGATGCTTACAAAACAGACAACACAATGAATTACATTGGCTAAGAAGGGTCACAGTGGGGGCGAAAGAGGAAAGGAAACAACAGAAAGCAAAAGAAAGGGAATTTGTTTCATGAAAGAATCATTATTTACAAAGCAAGGCCATCAGGTAATTTGATTCCCTTTGGCTTTTATTTTGGATTTGTTTTTCACTTTGTTTTATTAGGTTTAATAATCAGGCATCGGTGAGATAGTGCATAACACTAGAGCTGAGATTAATGATGAAAGGCCAAGAGAAAGCTGTGGCTCTTGAGGAGGGATTTCAGAAAGAAAAGCATTTGGTTTCTCACTCATTAGAAGCAGGCAGGCTGAAGCACAGAAGAGTTTCACACTCGCGGTAAACTTTAAATTAACCACATGTGTAAGTCTTTGTGGGAATAGGGGACTAATTGCTAGATTAGAATACAATTACCTGTGAAGTTTGCYTAGCAGTAACTGACAATGTTTAAAGAGTGGAAAAGCTGATAAAATCCTGCCTAGTTAAAAAAATAGCTATGAAGACATCTGGGGAGGGAAGGGGACCCTTTGCCATTACAGGATGAGTGCCAGCAACAGCAGTACAGATGAACTTGGTGCTCTCTATTGTTGCTATAGCCTTACTCAGCTACACTGATTTTTCTTCCAAGAYCCTTTTCAATTATCTCATGTCAACTAAGGCCACTGCTGACCTATAGAAACCTTCGTCATTCTCAGACTTCACAAACAGGAAGATACTGTGCAGCCCCAGAGCTGGCAGGGTAGGAATGGCTCATGAGTACTGTCTCCAAAATCTAGGACTGCTTCCTCACAATGTCTCCTGAAAGGTCCTAAATGCTTTTAACTACTACTTTAGGACATGATCACCCTTATCCAAGTGTTAAAGCTTTGTGGGCATATTTCCTGAGCATTCAGTCATCTAATGAAATATGGATAAAAAGTCATGCCAGAACTTTCTAAGAGATACCAGGTAGTTTATTCAATTAATACATAAAATTTAGTAATACATTAAAAGGCAGCCTCTTTTCAAAGTACATATATTCCACCTGTCAAAGATGTAAAAATCCATCTTCATATTTTTGCATTGTCTCAAATTTTATGAATTCTTAAAAGAAAGGTTGACTTTCCTGAGGCTATCCATCAGATAATATGATTTATAAATACAGTTTATATGCCTGGTATCTGCAGAAACCTGGACTTCATGCAGTGAAGTCTTACATCATTTGCAAAGCAGTAGTGAAAAGTGTTTAAACATTGTATCTTTTGGAAGGATGATATGGAAGAATTGGACCCTGTATTTGAATCTGTTTGACCTTCAGTTGTTAATTGCCCTTCACGATGCAGTGTCTGAAGCCGTTTGTGTCTAAATGGGATCTCTGACCGGAGGAGTGTATTGGGTTTGCATAGCCAGGTTTTGATGTGTGTGTGGGGTGGCTTCTCTAAGAAGCTGCCAGAAGCTTCCCCGTATCTGAGAGACCCAACAGCAGTCAGCTCCAAATGGATCCACTGATGACCAAGACCAAGCCTATCAGCCATGGTGGTAGGCCACTGGGATAACAGATTTAGGAAGATGAAAAKGTTCCTGCGCAAAAGTAATTACACTCAAAAACAGTACTGAGAATATTTCAGAGAAACAACTATGCAGACACCAAGGTCATGGGAGAAGGAGGTGGAGGAAGTGCTCCAGGTGCCAGAGCAGAGATTTCCCTGTGGCCCATGGTGAAGACCATGATGAGGAAGTTGTCTCGCTGCAGCTCATGAAGGCCCATGGGAGAGTTGTGATCCACCTGCAGCTCCTGGAGGGCCCCACACCGGAGCAGGTGGGTGCCCGAAGGAGGCTGTGACCCCATGGGATGCCCACACTGGAGCAGGCTCCTGGCAGGACCTGTGGCTGTGTGGAGAGAGGAACCAACACTGGAGCCGGTTTTCTGGCAGGATTTGTGACTCTGTGGGGGATCCACTCTGGAGCAGCCTGTTCCTGAAGGACTGCACTCCGTAGAAGGGACCCACACTGGTGCAATTAATGAAGAACTGCAACCCGTAGGAAGAGTAGGAGAAGTTTGTGGAAGACTGTCTCCTGTGGGAGATATTCCGTGCTGAAGCAGGGAGTGTGAGGAGTCCTCCCCTGGGGAGAAAGGAGCAGCAGAGACAACATGTGATGAATTGACCACAGCCCCCATTCCCTGTCCCCGTATGCCACTGAGGAGAGAAGGGAGAGAGTTTGGGACTGATGATAAGCCCAGGAAGAAGGGAGTGGTGTGGGGGAGACGTTTTAAGATTTAGTTTTGTTTCTTATTATTCTACTCTGATTTGATGGGCAATAGATTAAGTTAATTTCCCGAAGTCAAGTCTGTTTTGCCTGTGATGGTAATTGCTGAGTGATCCCTCCATTTCCTTATCCTGCCCCATGAACCTCTCATTCTGTTTTCTCTCCCCTGTCCAGCCGAGGAGGAGAGTGAAAAAGCACCTTTAGTGGGCACTTTGCACCCAGCCAGTATCAGCCCATCACAAGGAGGAAGGCAAATATCGAAATGCTTCCARCGATGGCAGTGCTTGAAATAAGAAACTTGTCAATTCAATACTGATAAAGGTTTAGATGCTTGGAGTTGAAAAAGAATAGTGTATGTGGAAGTTACTTTGAGCACTGTATGTTAATGGCAATTTTGGTATTATTTCCAAGATAACACAAATACAGTAGTGCATATAAATATCTGACCAATACAACTTTTCTGCTTCTTATAGATAAATAATTATCCCTGATCTCTGTTTTGCCTTTTTTCCTAAATATGCATTCATCAGCGTATATGACCATATAGATAGTCACATACACAAGTGTGTGTACAGGTATGATCAAAGACCACCATCTTCCATCCTTGTATCGTGAGTCAAGGTCAGAACTATCAAGAATCTAAAGAGAGGACTATATGCACCTGCATAGAATTTAGATAATATTGAAAACAATAGTTACAACACATTTTAATAAAGCACAAAACTTGCATCATCTGAGTTACAGGGTCAAAATTATTGCTGTCATCTCCTCTACCCTCACTGGAAACCTGACAAATCCATATAGGCATTTGAAAATTAGACACTCCAGTTTCACAGTGAGTGTTGGAAAATAATTCAAAAAAATATTTCCAACACAGTTTCCATTGTTTTTGAAGATTGTTCACAGGGAGTTAAAAATTTGGCTTTGTCAAACTCTCCATTTGACAACAAAATCATTTTTGAAAGTGGAGCCCTGAGAGTTATGTATCAATGGTGCTTTACACTGAACTTATTGCATGTTGTCAGATGAAGGGCCAATTTCAAGAATTTCTTTGCCCTGTCAGTACTTACCCATCTAAGAAATGTCAGTGAAACTAAGGTGGCCCCTGCTTCAATACAGGCTGAGCAATAAAGATGAGAGCTCCATGATCTGCTCCTGAAGACTAGTTAAGAAATAGAGAGAAAACAGTCTCCAGTTCCATTTTTCTTCCTTGTTATCTGAATTTTATGATGGTTAAAATTCACTTAAGAAGACTCACCTCTGATTTTTATGTACAAGATATAAAAAATGCAGTAACATGACTATGTTTGTACATGTAATATAAACACATTAATGAATGCAATGTCCATAAATGTAAACAGCTGTTGCAGTAAATGCTCTTATTTTAGTGTATTTCTGTTGCTGTATGCATTCTATTTTCTTACTCCCATTTGAGCTTGCCAATCTCCATCCTCTATACTTTCCAAATTAAAGTAACTTCTTCCTTTTCCCAGAATCTTTATTAACTACTTATCATTAGTCTGCTTGGTATTATATTGCTTTAAAAAAACTCATGCAAAAGATAAATCTGATATGATTTTGAATTATACTAATGGCCACAAAAGGCCTGAATACAACCAATTGTGTAAGCTATAGGGTATAAATCCCTATGTGTAAAGTATTTCACCACTGGATTCAGCTATAGTAACTTATATACAACCTGGGTGCCTTCTTATTTTAAGCACAGCTTTTCCATTTCTTTCCACAAAGGGTAAGGCATTTACAGTTGAAGTGAGTAAAATTCTTGTCCCTCAATTTTTCATTCATTTAAAATATACTGAAATAAATTTTTTTAAAATACACCCTTTCACAATAGACATTAAAGAAACCCCCAACCTCTGACAGTCTTAAATAGGACTTTTTTTTCTTGTTGCTGACGTAAACATCAGTTCTTGATGTGGATTCAAGCATTTGACTAATTTAAAATTTATTTTTAAACTGTTGTGAAGTTTATGTTTGGAAACAGCTGTTGAGCATGGCCCTGTAGCCACCTTTAACAATGTTTTATTATTTTGACTAAGCTTATAATGGTGATTCTCTGCTCTACCACTGACATCTTAATGGCTGCCTCACCAATATTGATGTTGTAAGAAGTATGTGGGACTGACTTTTACATCTATAATGATATGATAATGTGAATCATTACACTGTCAGTGGTGGTTTATTGGCATTATGGTTTAAGATTACGAGGGTATTACAATGTCAGTGCAAACAAATACTGCTGCTTTTAAAGTAAGCAGATGAAAGACAGAAAAGTCCTAAAATAGTTGTAATATTAAATTCACAATAGCAAGATAGTGTTTCCTTAAGGCAGCCCCTACCCTAAATTCATCTGTTATCTGCATAATTCAGCAATGCATGCTGTGCAGTCATCTCCTGGAGATTCCACAGCATCAGGCAGAAATAACAAATGACTCAGAGTAAATATGTTTGCCCATTTTGTGCGCTATAGAATTCACCCTAATTTTAGACCCTATCAACTGGAAGATCAGAGCCTGCAGTCAGAAACTGTCTGATACGAGGGAGAATACTTTGAGTTTCCAAAGCCAATAGTGTACAAAACAAAATGGTCTTTTTTTTTTTTCTGATTTTTTTTYCTGATTTTTCGGTTCCTAAAGGAAGACTGTTAGAAGCAGAAATAGGAAACAGTAGAAATCAGACAACACTGTCTGATAAGAACTTTTGTAAATCTAAACATCATATCTGCAAACATGAACTCCGACAAGACTGCACATTGACCTGAAATTCACATATGATCTTGAGGTTTCCAGAGGAGGGTTTTGAAACACATTTGAGAAAAGTCTGTTCCCATGGAACCCCTGTTTACATGCTCCATCAGGCTTTCTTATCTAAACTTCCCACAAAATAGAATGAAAAAGAACAATTTTCAATAGACTTGATAGTAAGTTCTTTGATTAATGCTGCAGAAAATTTGTAGTAGGCATAGTAAAGAACTGATAAGAAAAGATAAAAAAAGTTCAGATTTCCATTGATTTTGTGTTCTGAGGGACACGGTAATTTCTGTCTTATAAGAACAAGCAGGTTCATCTACATAAGCAATACTCTGGTGCAACAGGAATAGATCAAGCAAATCAAAATAGATAAAGCAAATCATTTGGTGCTGTGGATCCAGCAGCCCAGCCCCATTCTTCACCTTTTGGAGATTTGCTGCAGATTAGTTTGTGCCAGACTTCTGGTCTCAAAGACTCACCACTGGTTACAATGGGAGGGGAGAGGATCTGTGTACTTCTAGATCGCGTCCTCTGGTTTAGTTTAATCAGAAATTAATCCAGTTCATGCTTGTATGGCTCTGCACAAAGTCAAACACTTCTAAGCTGGTGCAATTAGGAGGTTTGCTTCATAGATATGTTACTGATCTGTGCTAAACAATAATATACATCACAGAATCACACAGAATATTCTGAGCTGGAAGAGACCCACAAGAATCATCAAGTCCAGCTCTTAAGTGAATGGCCCATACAGGGATCAAACCCACAACCTTGGTGTTATTGGCATCATGCTCTGACCAACTGAACTAATCTCAGAGGATATGCACCAAGTGAGTTACGTGCTCCTGCTCCGGTCCTACCAAGGTTAATTTATTTTTGTAGCTCTGATGCTTCTTTTTCTCAGGGGCTTCTTATCTCCGGTGGAACACGTGTTGTGGAAAATGAGAGCTGATGAAACTATCTCAGCACTGAATTTGAGGACAGGATTAATTCTGCATAGTACTCCATGTGCGGCAGGACTGAAGGCAGCAAGAGACAGCATGCATGGTGATGTGTAGACCAAGTGGCAGAGGATACAGATGAACATTTGGTGTTGATCCTAATACCCTGTTAACATTGACCTTACAAAACTCTGAATAATCCTGCTGTAGAACTTATAACTGCATCTTCAAAATATCTGAGGTGTTTATTATCTCTATTTCTTTCACTCAGAGATGATACCAGAAAACCACTCCTCTCCTTTTGATTTCTCATGAAGTTTGTTCAGGTAAGTATATACCCATTTGATCCTAGGTCAGCCTTGTGTCTATGGAAAAAAGCCTGGCACTGGTGAGTCCACCAGGATGAATTTCCCTTATTGGAGCTTGACCCTGCTGGAAATACCGATATATCCTCAAATTCCTCTTGGGTCTTTTTACTGCCATAATACCATGATATACTGGCACGTCATAGTCACTATGTGCTTACGTAGTATATCCAAGTCTTTCTCTTTTCTCTTATTTATAATGTGGGTGACCCCAGCTTTTAACAGGAACTTTTCTGTAATAGAATATCTTTACAGACATGACCTTTCATGTCTATTATTAAATTCCCTCTATTACTTAACTCTTCAGGGTTACACAGTCGCTGCATATGACACTCCACTCTGGACCTTTTCTGCAAAGAATGCCTCAGCAAATTTTAGTAGCGTACCTTTTTATTTTTCCCCATGCATTTTTCATGCATAAATTCCCTCCAGCCCAGGATTTAATTTTGTCATCACAAACAGGATCACATCTCCTTCAGCCAGTTAGCTGTGCAATATAGAAATCTCATATTAATGTCCATCTTTTACTCTTTAATAAATAATTTCTCATTTGACATTGTAGCTTATAATTTCTGAATACTCTGAATAGCTCCCTTTAATCTGTCTTGAAAATAACATACAATATCTAAGAGTTTAATACGTAAATTGCTAAGCAGATGGTATTAAGGAGTTGAGCTACTTTCAGTCGAGCGAAGTGCTGTGTGGAAACATGAGGCCTGTGCATAAATCACTAGTTCTAGCCATGTATTTGTTAGGAAATAGATAGTCTTCTAGTTAATCAAAGCAACAGTGGACATTTTACCACTGAAATGTTTTGGGTCCCTGGAAAGTTTGAAGAATCTGGAGGCCCCCAAAACCAGAAGCACTTTGTGGGCAGTCTGGTCTGAGGATGATGGAGGTGATCAAGGAGCTTTTTGCATCATTCACTTGTGTTGTCAGGGTCATTTCAGGTCCTGCTTATCTTCTAAACTAGATATCCTATTTCCAGTTTTTGGGTTGTGATATCAAAGGTATTTCCACATGACTTATTACAGTGAAAGTAACAATAACAACAACAAAAATCCCCAGAGAATTCACAACATTTTATATGAAGCTCACTGTGCTTATATTAAAGGTGGAACAGTTCTTTCCAGATACAGAGTAATCATATGTCAAATAGCTGCAGAATTTCAAGAGTTCTCTTCAGCCTGAAGTACAGAACAGTTCAGCAGCTACTTATTGATCACTATTAATGCACTCAACAGCTGGTTATTTGCAGGCAACTGTCTTCAGAAATAGTTTGCCACCATCAGAAAGGTTTTGTTAGTAAAGAATCAACAGTAGTGTTTAGTGTAGGCTTTGCCAAAAGGAGAGTTCACTGTGTGTATTAACTGAGTTGGTGGCTTGAGTGATATCTGAGGATGGTGGCTGCAGGATTGCTCTGCAGATTTTCTGCTTTGGCCTTTGTAGTCATATTTAAAAAGGAGTTAAATCCTACGTGGAAGTCTGTGAGAGGGCACTGAAGAGTTAATTTTCATTGTTAAATCTTGGATGGAAACTATGTTTGGAAATTAATCCTTGACACTGGCGACGTGGAAAAGGTGTGTGAACAGACATCTCTTGCATGTCATGGTTTTCTCTTTGTCTCCTGTATTGGTCTCAACTATTTAGACATGCAGACTGATTAGATGTGTGAACCTCTGTAGACATTTCTCACATACATCCCCTTTTACAGCATGTAGAGTTTAGCTTTTCTTGATTACTTTCGCAAACTCTTCAGAAGCTGTGCACAAACTCCTAGGGGTCTCCTGGAGCTGAGCTAACTGTTTGGTAATGGAGGTATTTTATGTTAAGGGATCCTGCTTTTCCATGTGGAAGGTAATCAATCCCATTGTAGGCTGAACATTTCTGTAGTATAAATAATAATGAGGATTGTGGTAGGAAAGGGAGACTTTGTGTTATTGCTTTGGAGACAGGGAAAAATTGACCTGTGAGGCCAGTGAAACTGGACTGGTATCTGCTCTCTGAGGATGGCAGAAGTGCTGCTACAGTTACTATCCAAGGAAGAAGAATTCAGGACAACTGCAAATTATGAAAAGTAAAATTGTAGTTATTGGGAGGAATTAGACTATAGGAGGAATGTGGAGAGGAGCAAAAGGAGAAGGTGCATCCTTTTTCAGAAATGTGGGAATCCAAGGGTCTTCTGGTCAAGAGGTGGCAAATATACATATGACAAAGCAGATTTGTAATACTCAATTAGAAATTATATAATTTCTAACAACTCATTTGTGAAAACATTTATACAGCAAACCTCCAGGCGAGATCTATGGAAACAACAGAGGGAGATGCCAGCAAAATGGAAAAGAGAGATTCAGAGGCTAGAGTAGGAAGCCTACAGAGTTGTATAATATGCCTGGCAGATAGATACATATGTATAACTCATCAGGTCTTTCTCTTTCCCTCTGTCTCAGCGAGGGGTAGCTAGGTACCTCACCCACTGACCTGTGTCTGTCAGCAGGTTGCTCGGCACAGGCAGCCAGGAAACTAAATCTTCTCTGCACTAGGAGAGGTGGGAGTGCTCTGAGGGACTGCATGACACAGCCAAATAACATGCACAAGCAGAGGTAAGAACCTGTTTGCAATGCCTAGAAAAATCTTCACCGTTTTCTTCAGTCGTTGTATCCAGCTGAGAACAAACAGCCTGAGCTCTGTCAGCTCAGCTGGGGGCAGTGATCAGCAGAAACTACCTCATAAAGTACAAGGGACATGGAGGAGGGCATCAGCGAGCTCTAACATGCATCGTACTTCTCGCATGCCAGAACACTGATCTCCTATTCTTTTCTCAGAGAAACAAAACTCCGAGCTTGAGAGCTTACAGTGTCCTTTCGAAACCTCAACTTGTCACTAGCATGCAAACACAGGTTTGCAGCATCTGGAAGCATTGCTCTGTAAACCCATTGCCACAATATTGCAGCTAGCTTTTATAAGAAAATTGATTTTCCCTGAAAGACCCAGCTAGCATATCTATTTTTCCAGAATGAATTGGAGGAGGAGATATTAGTGATTTTCAGACCTCTACTGACTCTGAGCAGGTCTGACTGACAAAGGCAAAGCTTCTCTCAGGGATCCACAACCCTCAACAAGAGGATCTAGCCTGGGGAACCATCAGATCATTTCACATACCAGGACGCCACGGTAAAGCCATTGCACACCAACAATTTTCAATAACTACCAGATTAGATAATATTCCACTACTGAACTTAAGTTCAAATGCTTTGGCACTCCTCAAAAGGACCCTTGCTCTTATTGCTCTAGTGAACATTGTATGCATAACCATATTCTCACATGGATAAACATGCACAAATAAATCAAGAGCTAAAAGTACAGGGTCAGCATCCTACTTCATCCAGAAGATGAAGCATCTCTTTGTCAGACAGTGTGTTACCCTGGGCTGCCAGACCCTAACTCAACCCAAAGAGAGACGCAGAGGTCAGGCTGTGATGGTAGATGCATTGCTTGGGCATATTGATTAAAGAAAGAGCTGAGGATTTTCAATGTAAATCTTTCAAAGCCTTCCAGAGGGTAGGGTGCCTAATTCTGTATAATTCTAATACAGAGTGACTTTCCAAATCACTCAAGATTAACAGTGTTCCTAAACTTCAAAGGAAAGTCCCTTTATATTTTACTCCTGAAAGCTGTTGAGACAGAATTTTAAGGTGGAGTTGTCATTACATTAAGAGTATTCAGAAAACAATTTATGGACTTGGTTGTAATATCAAGCAATTTGTCTGGCTTATGTTTTGCACACTCTTCTACTCATTGGCTCCAGTCTGCTTCATAGGATTATTAGGGGCCTCCATTTGGGACTTTGGATATTTTTATCAGTGATCGTCCCTTGTATTTACCTTTGGTGCGTTCATATACCTCTRGTCTTTCAGTCTTTAGTTGGATTACAGATTTCTGGATTGACACAGAGTGCTGAGAAATAATTTCTTGTCAGGGGTGAGCAGGGCTTGGTGAGATAGATATTCTAGGAACAGCAGACCTAGAAGGACTAGAAGCTTTCTATAGTCCCATGCATTGTTTTATAGACTCAACAGTTATTCCATATTGTCCTTGATTGCTGATGACTTGACTCAATAATCTGTATGATCTTTTGCAGACCTATGCTCCAGTATTCCCAGAAATGCATGAAGCTTTTAAACATCTGCTTCATGCCTGAAACAGCAAACACTTCCTGTCCCTCTCCCTCTCATTTCAACCTATTTATTATGAGTTTATCAAATACACCAGTCCCATAAGTCAAAATGGCTAAAAATTCAAGTTCCACATTTCAGTAACAATATTAACTGTGAAGCTGGTGGTTAGTCTGAATAATGTCTGGTTAGTGAGAGCATTAACTGGCTGTGGCAAATCTGGTTAGCTCTAAATATCTTGACAAAAGACACCAGACTGCTGATAATGACTGCTTTGTCAAGAATTATTGATAAAAGTATTTTTAAGGAATAAGAAAATCACTCATGTGAAGGAAGAGGGGTTTTTTTCTTCCATAGAACTATCAGTATTGTTGAAGATGATAGTGAAAAATTAGGAAGTGGGAAGCTGACAGTGACAATCATTAAGTTTTAGGGATACTGAGTAGGACAGTTGGTGTGGGAGTGGTATGGAACGTGGTCTGTATTGTAATTGGTCTGGTCAGAACTCATAGCTACACAATGCTCATCCTTCCTTCTTTTCTCTAACACAAAATTAAGTATAATAAATTTTTGAAATGAGAAATTCAAGTATTGAATGTGTTCAGTTGCTTGAAAGGTTATGCTTCTCTTCACTGTAGCTACATATATCAAGTCATGTTTACAGAATCACAGAATAAACTGAGATGGAAGGGACCCATAAGGATCATGAGTCCAACTCCTGGTCCTGCACAGGACATCCCCAAGAGTCACACGCTGTGCCTGACAGTGTTGCCCAAACACTTCCTGAACTCTGTCAGGCTTGGTGCTGTGACCACTTCCCTGGAGAGCCTGTTCCAGTGCTCCACCACCCTCTGGGTGAAGAACCTTTTTCTAACATGAAACCTAAACCTCCCCTGACACAACTTCAGGCCATTCCCTTGGGTTCTGTCACTGGCCAAGACAGATAAGGGATCAGTGTCTGCCCCTCCTTTTCCCAGAGAATATCTATGCTGATACCCAGAGAGGACTGGTTGCTGATTCACAGCAGTGTTTTTGCTCCTTGGCAATTTCAGGAAGAATAGTTAAGTCAGAATACAAAATCTGTGTCTAGAATTCAGCTGAAGGGAGCAAAATAGGCAGCAAAGCCAGATTTTTATTTTGTTGAAGTTTTCCAACACTTTCTACATAGTTTACTTTTCTAGACAACTGTGATAATGTGGCTTTTACACAGAAAGAAAGAAAGTGCTGTCATGAACAAAAAACTACAGAAATGATCCTTGCAAGTATCTAGACAAATCCTTTATCCTTCAAGCTGGAGGTGTTGGGTGCTTTTGACAGAAAGATATTGGAGAGGGAAGAGGAGTAAAGCTCCTCTGTTTGAAAGCTGCTTTCCATGACCTGAGGATTTCAGACAGACATTTATAGGAAGCTGTCAGCCACCCACTGCTGCCACTTCAGTGGCCCAACACACTGAAGAGCAGGGCTAGGTTTTGAAAACCTACTTTGTCCAAGAAATCAAAGTGGTGATTCCTCTTCTGTTTGATCTCTGCAGTTTACACAAAGATAGTGGGTTAGATCCCATTACAGATTACATTACAAAAAATCACATAAATCCATAGCTTGAATTTGCATTTGGGTGAAATTACTATAGATTGTTTAAATCTAGCAAAGGCCCAAGAAGTGGMGTTTTGCTGTTATTCACCACAGCAAGTTCTTGCTGTCTGAGAAATGAAATTTGCATCCCTAATTTTTTTTTTTCCTAATTTTCTTTTTTCAGGCACTCTCACTGACTTGGCAGCAGTACCAGTGGGGATCCTTCTGTCAAGACATTTGTTCAAATCTGCAGCTGTAACAAGCAAGTCCAGTGATTGAATGGGACATGGAAACTGTGCTAAATGGTTAAATCTCTCTCACATCTGAATGACACTTGACAAACACTGCCGCATCCTCTTATTGATGTGCTTACTAACTTCCTTGAATGTTATTGGGAAAGATACATGCTCACTGAGGAATGAAAAAAGACATATCTCGTTTAAAGCAGAACCCCCATTCTTGTTGCATGTATTCTAACATGACTTCTTGCAGCCAAGAGACACAGGCTTGCCCATGTTTTCTGTACTCACCAACTGTGACTGGGTTTCTCAAGTAGCATGTTGCTTCAAGTTTTATCTTACTGTTTTTCCTTTTTCTTTTCCTGTACCATAGGTTAAACATTACAACTTCTATTTTCATAAAATGGCTTCAGTGCTCTTTCTTTTTATGAGRGTGTCTCAAAGATTACTGTGTAATATTCTCTAACAATATGTGGGAGCAGGGATTGACTGGACTGACTGTGTATCACAGAGGAATTGGAGGTGGAATGGGAAGGCTTTCATTGCTTTCAAAAGGTTTAATTGCAGCCATACTTGTTTACATTAACTTTAATTTTGTGGCTAGTAGTTTGCTATGCTGAGACACCAGGCTACATTATACAATGGCAACTCATTCACGAGAGACCCACCTGTGCCCACCATCACATAGCCCTGTCTCCTCTGTTTGAGGCAGACTGTGATCTCTCTCCCACTCTCAGACCTGGGGAGCCAAGCGGCCATGCCCATCAGTACCATGATTCATGGACCRTCTTTGAATGGTGAGCCCAGTAGGCCTAGATAAGCTGCAGGATATAAAATGAATCTCCTCTCTGGTTGCTGTGGTGCCTGTGGTCCTTGGGGCCTGCCTTTTCCCCTCCCACAGCTGGCAGGGAGGAGGAAAGCATTTGCAGCTTCAGCTCCAGTCCTTCATCCAGCCTGCCTGGGAAGGTGGRGGAATGCCAGAACCATCAGTTTGCTAACATTGCCACACAGACAAAGAGAGCCATGGGGAGRTTGGGTGAGCTGGTGCCATGTCAGGAAAGCATTTTTCCCCCCCAGGCAGGGCAGTTCTCGAAACCACGGCTCCCTCCAAGCCGTGGGTAGGTTCCAGTCTATCCCTGGAGGCTGGGTGCAACATGGGAGAGTTTCTCGGTCTGAGAGAAATTTAAGAGAGGACTCTCTGGACTGAGTCCTCCTCTCCAAAAGGGTTCTAAGAATCACCTTTCCACCAATAGGGAATGAATACTAATAGATGAAAGTGAAAAAAATGAATGGCTTATTAACAAACAGAATGCCCACCCGCAAGGCAAGGGAAACAAAGTAAATAACTGTTAAGCACTAAACCTTCAGAACTCACTTCTGCCCCCCCCCTCCCCAGGAACAAAGACCCAAAAAATGTCCGGGGAGTGGGGGGGCAGTGCTAGAGGAATACACCTTTCCCGACATGTGGCCCGAGATGGCGCCGGCTCTCACACTGAGGGCAGCAGAACCTCCATGGAGCAGTTCCAATAACAGGGGAAAGCTCAGTGGCTATCTGGTGTCAACCTCTTCCCCACGGCAGTCATGGCAGATGAAAGAGCTGGGCTGGAGCCTTTTGGTGTGCTCTCTTTCCCCGGCTTGGCTCCCCAGGGCTTYGGGCTGGACAGAGCGGCTCCACTTCCACCGATCCGGAGCAGTGGCCCACTCAGTTCACCTCCCAGCAGCCAAAAAATYGCTACTCCAGCTTCTCCAAGCAAGGGAAAGGAAAAAAAACTTTTTTCCTGGGCCAAAAACCAAGTCAGCCAAGAAGAGAGGCCACGTTGCACAGCTAGGCAGAAACCATGCTGCACAGAGCCGTGGGAAGCAAAAGCAGGAAACCTCCCCCCCCCCACACTCAGCCCCTCCGATTTCCTGATTTAAAGGTACTGGAAATAGTTTTGGGAGTAAGCAGAGGATCATGGAATAAACKATCATAATAAATCACTCCAAGACAGAGAGGCACGTTCCCAGGCTCCAAGTCTCAGAATGCAAATTTTCAGTCTAAAAGTGGACTCAAATGAAATAAAAATAAAGAGAATGAGTACACAGGTGAGTCATGGCATCAGACTATCTTTGGGAATCTGTGTTCTTGCAGACCTAATTCCTCTTTGTAATATAAGGGTCCCAAATCTTATCTCTATATTGACTTATTMGTTAACAGTTTGTGTGTATGAATAATTCACCATCTACATACTATAGTTCTACTTTAAATGCATTGCAAAGCATATATTAGGCAGAGATTGACCTCTACTGTGGTTAACATCAAGATTTATTGTTCGAGGAAGCTCCAGATATATTGACTTGAATCAAAGCCTGAAGGTTCAATTAAAGTTGATACTGTATTAACAAAAGGCCACAAGTCACATTTCTTCTGTACTCTACTTTGTGAAGGATGTCAGTTCTCCTTCTTTAATTTTTTTTCCACTGGGACTGGRGTGTAACTGTGATCATAAGCTGCTTGCCTAGTTCAGCCTGGCCTTCCTGTTTTATTTAGCTGCCTCTGGGATCCTTGCTAAAACATTATTAATGGGATGTCTTGCTCTAGCCTGAAAATAGTATTTGTGTTTTCATCTACATTAGTAAATGTTTGTCTTTCTAAAGCCATTATTTCAGTGTAATGTGGCAGATTCTCTGCCTTTTTCACTTTAACCCRGGAGAAGCCTACACTGAAAAAATCCCAAACAAGATCCTATTCTAGTGTGCTGAAATGGAATGGGATTGCTAAGGATTGTAAGGCATGAGCAGGAACAAAACACTTTGAATTTGCCTCTGCTTTTGTCCYTCAGAGTTGAAAGTAAATGAGGAAAGAAGATTTCATAGACAGGCTAGGGAGTATGACCTCTTCTCTAGCTGCTCCATCTGATAAKGTTCCCATTTCTCTCATGATTATTAGTGTGACCTTTTTATCCCCTTTCCTTTTTCCTTTTCAAAAAAATGCACTGGTATCTTTGCGCCATCACTGCGTGCTGCACATTTCATTGCTAAGCAACAATCAGCAATGCACAGCCTGGGCACCACACATGAACTTTTACTTTCATCTCCAAAGCAGAGAAACTTTCACTCTTTATTGCTGAAGCTGCTCCTTGAAGGATATGCTCCTGAAGTGGGGGAGTGTGGGGAGCCAACACTTAAGAGTTGTGTGTGTGTGCACTCCACCTCCACAATGGTGCTCTTACAAGGAGGTCTTCCTTAGACAGGCACAGACATGTTTCCACCCATGCTTCATTGTGTAAGGAATATTAAGGACTAGAGTCATATCCGAAGAACTGAGATAACCCAGATTTGAAGATAGGAACTGTCATGGAAAAAATAATTATTAAAACCAAGGAAGAGAGGAAAGTAAAGGCACTTCTATTTCTTTCAACCCAAAGCCCTCCTAAAGGTGCCAACTTGGAGTTGCATGAGACCTTCCTGTACTTCCAACAGCACAGAACTAAAACAGGAAAGGGAAATCAARGAGTGTTCAATAGGAAATGGACTGAGCAGGATCTTTAGATTGTGGGAGGTAATTATGAAATTTACAGTTGTTAGGAGAACAGATGTTTTTTAGTGCATCTCATCAGACACAATTTGGTCCTAGTCACAAAACACACGAAAGCTGCGGTAAGGAGTAGCATTTTCATTGCAAATACTTGTTCTCCTTGAAGAATCTACTGAAAAAGCCCCCTAACTGCAGGTCACTCAACGTCTTGAACCTTCCCAGCTTTAGTCCTGGAACAATAGTATTTCCACTGATTTAGATTCTCAGTCTTTAAATTTATTACACCAAAGAGAGGACACAGTGAAGAAAATCAAACCARCTTTCCAAAGAGATTGTCACAGCGTCAGACTCTGACACCTGATATTGGTCAGAGACTCCAACATAAAATGGAGGTGAGTGCTGCATCAGAGGCAGTGAAAGCAGACCAAAGTAAAGCAAACAAGATACAAATATCTCTTTGACCACACTGATGGCTTCTTATGCTGTTATGCATGTAATATGCAATGACATGGCGTTAAAAATATTGTCCAGGTAAAAGGTAGCCAGAAGTTGATACCAGCTAATAGAAATGGGATAGTAATTAGTTAGTAATTACTACTAATGCTTACAACTAGTAAGCATTAGTTAGTTATCTACATGAGGTCACTCACCATTACACTTAGCTCCAGTGCCTTAACACATCCATAAATCTTACTCAAAGTTCAGATCCTGGTCTCTCAGTGTGTGCTTATGAGTTTCAGTGRGAACTGATGTAAGATCCTTTGTATGGGACTATAGGGAAAAATTCACCTTCTTGCTCAATATAAAGCAAGCGGGAGAAATTCCAGTACCTGCAGGAGAGATTCCTGATAATGAAGGGTGTCTGATATATTGCTTGTTGTAATGGATGGCTCCAAGCAAAGTGTACTCAGGCTGCTTTTAAGTACCTGCTTTAATTGCTTCATCTTGCACTCAGCTTGTGGCATATGTGGCATCCCTCCGATTGTACAGAACTAGGAGTAKATAACTGCAAACCACAGGCCATTATCTATAGCTTTTCTTCATGTTGAGGGCAGACGGGAAACTTTGGAATTCATTCCTTCTCTTCTGGCCATGACAAGTCCTCTGAGAGCAGGTGTTTGCACTGTCTCAGCTAGAATTTAAGGGCATGCTATGGTTCTTGCTTGGTACACCTATGTGATGTTCTAAAAACCTGCCCTTCCAAAGGAAATGCCCCTTAACACAGGTGAAACCGGTGGATACTCTTGCTAATAGAAGAGGCTGCACAGTAAGAGTCATGCTCCTGTCTTTTTCTTGAAAAAATGAATGCTTTAGTATTTGGCTCATTCTTTAACATATGAATTTGCATAACTACATTGGGTGTGGCAATACTTTAGATCTGTTCGTAAATATCCCAGAAAGCATGGCTTTTGCGTGACATGATGCTGGATCTACAAAAGCCCATTAGTAGAGTGATGGTATTGTTTCTATTCCTAGTAACAATTTGGGTTAATACTCTGTGGGAAAGAAGGAATATAAATGATAAAATCCTGTTTAGTTCCTTCAAACAGGCAGCTGTCACAGCAGTTTCAAAGTCACCATAGTCATATCTGGCCAAAAAATACTGTGAGATTCTTCCCTGTTCAGTTTTGAGGTGGAAATAACAGATTGCTCCCCCTTAAATCAAGGCACAGGCATAATCTCCGTTACCTGTTACCTTTGGTGCAAGTGGCATACACCAATAACTATTTTTCCATCATGAACAATTAGTTGTGCTTTGCAAGTCCACTCCTGACAGGCTTTGGCAAGGACAGACTGGAGGCCACCTAACACACAAAGCTCCAGCTGAGGGGAGACCCTGGCACAGGGTCTGACATGCTGGCGTGCGGCCTCAGGCCATGGTGGCTCACTCAGAGTGTGCTGATTTTATTAGAAGCAGCCCAAGATGTCAATATTCATTTCCCTGTGGCTGTGTGGTCTTGCCATTGCATTGCAGAATCTCAGTTTAACATGCAGGTGGGAGGTATCTTGGTGATCTGTGAAGGCAAAATAAAGTTTGTCTATTAGGGTGTGTCTGACAGGTGCATTAACCTTTCCCAGTCCCTTTACAGAGAGCATGAGCCATAACCTCCTGCTCTAAATGTGTGGCTGTGCTTTGTGATTTCTGTATAAGAGAGAACCAAGGGCAGAGAGCATAAGGATGCCACAATTGTTCATGGGTCAAACCCKCAGATGAAAAAAACATGTACTATCTCCAGAACTGCCAGCAGAGAGCTTTAAAAAACAATGTTACAGGCTATTTTTTTCCCCCAGGTTCTGAAAAAATTGAGCTTGGAAGACCTCCTAACTAAAATTGATAGTGTTCTTAGTCAAGCTTTTTTGCCACAGATCTTTTTTTTTTGCATTTCTTTACTTAGACTTCTGAAATAAGCAAGCTATTAGAGCCTTAACTTCTTTTTTTATAATTGAAGTACTCACTGACCCTTGACTATAGAGGTGCTATTGCACTGCTGTAGTAAATGCCATGCACATCTAACATATGTGCTATCCAGGAAAGCTCTGGCTCCTTGCCAACAGTCTGCTTCATGCCTGGTTTCTAATACTGCTATGGCTAAAACAGTTGGGGAATTAGATACATTGTGAGCAGTTTTTCTCTCTAGTTGGTATGTGTGTATCTGAAATGTTACTTGTCTCTACATTTTAATTGTTCCAGGTAACTGAGARTAATATGTTTACTTAGCTCTTTATTTTTTACTATTATGTCTTTCTAAAGCTTGTTAGTACTATTCAGTTGTCCCCTAGAAATCAGCAGGAAATCTTGCTCAAGATGTGGCAAAGAATGTCTGTGAGCTCCTTTCTCCAATGAAACTGGTGGGAATTTTGCCATTGTCTTTCATGGAGACAGATTTCTCTGTGGGACTTTTCTGCCCTGTTTGATAAGCTTTTCAAATCACTGTAGCTTAATACTTCTTTCTGGCTGTGGGAAATGGTGTTTCACTTAGAGTGAGCTGATCTAAATGGTTGGTGTCCCTCCATCCCCATTTCCTGGTTGCAGGGTGCACTCTCCTACAGATTTCCAAATAAACAGAGCAGAAAAGAGACAATACTCCCTGCTCTCCAGGTTTCTGTCAGTTTAGTGAGCTGAATGGTCTTATAGAGGCAACAAGAAAGGGCAGGACCACAAAATCAGGAGTTGGAGGTTAAGTAAGTGGGGGATCAGGGATGCTCTCTGAGAGGCACCTAGCCATTATGGCAGCTGCATTGACACATGAAACAGCACCCTTCAAGACTTCTTACAAATCAAGGCATTCTCACCTCCCTTGACTCATTCGTTTGTGTAAGAAGTATCTGGATGCCCTTAGCTATCTGTCCTTTTTTAACTAGGTGCTTGAGACCTGAGGTCTCTGCTCTGGGTGACTTGCACCTCTCAGGTCTCTTCTGACCCACAACATCCCATGTGGTGGGCAGCTCCTGAGCTGAGTTCTCATCCTGTCTCTCATGTGTGTGGCAAAGCTGTGCACCACCAGAACTGCATGGTCTGTGTAAACTAGATATCGATCTAGCAGCTGTCAGGTGGCCTGTGCATTCAGTACCATCAAGATACATTTAGGATGTCAAGAAGAGCTAAACCCTGGATCTGGGTGAATTTCATCCCTTTTACTGTCTATATTTGCCTCACATTCCTTCTCCTGCTTCTGTCTGGGTCTATACATACAAGGGTCTGTGACTCTAAGGGAAGAGTCTGGATTGATTCTCAAGGATTTATTTAATGAAAATTTTAGAAGTACCTCCCTGATTTTGTGAATGTTTTACAAATGCTGAATTTTCAACCTGACAGTGAATTTCCTGATATGTTGACGTTTTCAGTCTTTTCCATTGAGACCAAGAAGCRTTGCTTGTTGTTACCAGCATCTGGAGATCTGTAGTTTCTTTACCCTATCTGTAGCTTTGATCTACAAAACTACAGATGAAATACTGTTAAATCAACAYGTATAAATACACCTTCCCTCCTAGAATTTGTGACTGTCATAATGACCTCAGCCTTGGACCTGTCTTGAAGTTTAATGGTCAGTTGGGGTTAAYGGCCCAAAATTCCACCTCAGGCTATTAACAGTCTCAGCAGTCATTAATTCTCACAAAATGGTCAGGGTCTTTATTGCTGTTGCTTAAGTGATGCTCAAATGACTGTGAATATTTACACCCCTGCTGTGGATGTAAGAAATAGGCTCAGTGCACAGTATTTCAGACGTCTCRCTGCTCAAAGGGGTCTGAGTGCCTGGTAGTAATCTCTTGCACATCTGAGGTTAATGAACCAACTGTCAAGTGGCCATCAACAGTAGTAATCTAAAATTGTGGTTGCTTGTATAGATGTGCACTTTGCTGTAAAAAAAAAAAAACGTAC
Source organism: Amblyornis subalaris (assembly GCA_018881555.1). Classification (NCBI taxonomy): domain Eukaryota; kingdom Metazoa; phylum Chordata; class Aves; order Passeriformes; family Ptilonorhynchidae; genus Amblyornis; species Amblyornis subalaris. Next base: position 3,939,976 of record JACAXG010000062.1, on the reverse strand, counting down.
AAGCAGACTCCTTACCCTGAAGAGTTTACATGCCAAAGTCTGTGTAAACATATGCTTATCTTTATTCAGAATACTTCCAAGGGGTAACAGGCATGTGTTTGTTGTTATACAAATACTTCTAAATATAAGTCAATATTGCTTGCAAATTTTTTTCATCRTAACACATTCTGTTTAAGGTTTTTTCTGAGATGAGATGCAGCACTGAGCTGACCAAGCTCCTTGCCACAGCCTACCCTCTTCTAAGAAGACACCATGGCATTGGTTGACAGGCTGTTTAAGCAAACAGTTTTTGAAGAGATAATGTTGCTTTACTAATAGGTTTTATTATTTAGTTAGAAACATAGGACTGGGACCAACCTTGTGGGGCACTGAGTCAAGTTTCTCTTCTCTTGAACAGTGATGTTAGATAACTGTTAATAAACTGACTGATTTCAGCTTGCAGAGACTTAGAAGTTTTCATTCAAACAGCCTTCTCAGTGGCTGTTTCAGAACCTCACTGCTCTGGGGATTGGAAGTTTTCTTAAAATGCCCWGTATAAATGTATTCATAACCAGTTTGGGTCTATTTGTACTTGTGCCAGCATTGGCTTTTAGAGTAAATAGCTTTTCCTTTCCCTGGTGCTTATGTATTGTATGTGTTTACAGACAGGCATGATATCCTCTCTCAGCTTGTATTTTCCCAGGCTTTCTGTTCCCGCGATTATGATCTGCACTTGCTCCTGGTTGAGACCTCCAAAACGGCACACAACAGGCTGGGGAGCTCTTCCCAATGCTCTGGGTAGTGAAGTTCAGGATGTTTTGTCTCTACTGATATATTCACTTGGTCTATCTAGAATTGCACTTCCTTTCCCACAGGGTCAGCTCTTACTCATTGTCTGAGAAACTTGGAATTTCTCCTGAGTTTCCAGCTTGTAAGTTAGTGTTATTGCTGTAATTCTTAATGTTAGCCATTCTATACATCAGTAATATGTGTTATCTTGAACTTAGTACTGTGAAAAGTCATCCCATTTTAATTACACTGCAAGATTGTTTAATTCTTACATCAAAACTGTACACTGCTTACTACAGGTGGGATGGGAGCTAYTCGTCACCCTCTTGACAAAACATGAAGAGCTGAAGGGACATTTAAACTAGCACGTATTTAGGCCAGGGCCTTGCACCTGTTGTTATTACGTGTGTTCCTCTGCTATTCATCGGGTCCTTTACTTGACATTCTGCTTCCATGGGGAAGTGCATGGTTATGCACCACGTTTAGGTGTGTATCTGTATTCCATTGTTCTTTTCATTTTGTTCTGGGAGCTCTTTAGATTACATTATCCCTTTTTTGCATTTTTTTTTAAATTATGGGTGCCTATATAGCAATGAGTAGACATTCYAGAGTGTTTTCCTCTGATAACTATTCATACTCTTTAATGAACTTCCTGTAGTAAGCCATGTTTCTTCTCCATTTTGTTCTTTACAGGTGTCATTAATAGTGTCATCAAGAATGGCACATATTTAGACCTCGATCACTTGATTCTGGTTCTACATCTACTATGGAGTTTTCCTTGTGACTCAGTCAAGCCACTTAAACACTATATATAAGTATAGGAGAGTATGTTTATACCTTGAAAGGTCATTTAGACACTAAGATCTATTAACATTTTTAAGAGTTCAGACACCAAGTGACCCTAAGATGTGCTTTCATGATGAAATCTTGATAAATTTTCCCAACTGTACCAGCTGGCRTAATAAAAATAGTGTCATAATCTACAAACTTATCCTGCATGTGTCCTTTCACCACTCTAGCTACAGCAAAGCACCTGCATCTATAGTGTAACTTAAATAAGTATTTTTTATGAAAAATACAGGCATATACCAAGAAGCAAGGAGCATCCAGAAAAGGCATTCTATTTTGGCCTCAGACAAGAGCCATGTAAAAAAGAATTTTGTAATGCTGTTAATGTTCTGGTAAAACACTCTTGTTGTCTGATTAAAGCCATTTCCTAAGGTGATGAGCGTGGTATAAATACTTAGAACGAAATAAAAGAAAGGAAAACAGAGTTTTTAATGCACTATCAAGAAAAGGTTTAAAGGAAAATGTGCCCCTCAATAGAAAAGATACYAATAGTAGCAGAAGCAACAATCTATTGCCAAGAGGCAAAATTAATATAGAAAGGGGCCTTCCCATGAAGAACAGTCTTTCCTAAGGACTTGTTCCACCTGAATCCTTGGAGCATGTCTCTTTAGGATAAAGTGTGCCATGATAGATAGACAGAGGTTTCAATTACAGAAGACAGAGCATGGGAAGAGGGGAAATTGATGTGACAGCTATACTACCATCACCTTATTTTAACACAAAGAATGTAAAATCAAGTCAATGAGGATATACCAAAGCTAWTGAAATATCAGATAGCAGAAACACAGGATAAAAACCACCCCAAACCTCAATGGGGATASACAATAAATCAGTTCAAATACTGTACTTAACCTAGCTGTGAAACCAGGTGAAGTGAGATGGCAACAACAGATGCAACAAAGCTACCTGCACACAAAGATGGAAGAAGTAGGCTTGTTGGTGCATGACATGAAACAGGATGTTAGAGGGATAACAGAAATCTGATAGAATGCTAATTGCAACTGGAGTGCAAGTACTACAGGGTGCACACTGTGAAAGGAACACAGAAAGAATTGCAAGATAATGTGGTAGCATTATATRTTAGGAATGTGGCTGGCAGTAAAGAAATGTTAATTAATAGTATGGATTAGAAAGGATCAGYTTACGTCAAAACGTGTTAGGAAAAATTCTGTAGAGGGACAGGATTAGGCTGCAGAGTGAACAYTGGACTTGAGGGTGCTTTAGTATCATGAGAGAGATAAAACTACCTGGTGATTGTATCATCAAAAGATACATCAAGGGAGAGCTTAAATTCCACTGTCATAGACTGGAGAATAGATGTTACATCCACAGAAGAATCTAGTAATTTTTCAAAGTGGAAGATTAAAAGTCTTCTATTTGAAGAGGCCACGGAACTGCTAAGAGTTTATAGTATTTTAAGTTGGTGATGGATAAGTAGCAAAGTTACTATACAGAAAGTAGTAAAGAAAATAGTGCGCTACYAAGTAATGACAGTACTGAGCCAATTTCAATTTAAACTAAATAGCAGTATTTACAAAGACAACTTGGTAGTCGTGGCTTTTAGCTGTAAAGGGGAGAACTATATCATATAAATTCAGTCAGAAGAGCAAAGACATGGAATTGGGGTAGAGCGCTTGTCTGAAATTTGTAATCTTAGGCAATAGAATTCCAGACGTCTTTAGAAAAATAATTCTACTAAACAGGCTGTAGAAATTTGTCAATGGATCTTTGAGATCAGAGTCTGAATAGATTGGCTCAGAAAAAGAAACCAGAACTTGGAGGATTGAAAGTGAAAGAGCAGAATGTGAATTGTGAATAGCAGGGATAATTTAGACCTTAAGAAATCAGAAGAAAGAGTTAAAGATTCTCCAGCCGTAATAAATAAAGAGCTAGGAAAAAAAAAAGTAAGGACACTATTTAAGGCTAGTGTAGGGATAGTCCCCCCCAAAAATAATACTTTTTCTCTACCTCTGAAGAAAACCAGGTRGAACAGAGATGTGATAGTAGGACTGCTTGTAGGAAAAATTATAACAGAAAGTGGTAAATGGCTCCACAAACATTGGATCAGAACTTGCCAAGTTGATATGCCCATCTGAATGGAGGCCAGTAAGATTCTTAGCAACCACAGAGCAAGTATTCTGATGTGCAATATTTTAGGGAAAATGAAAGCTGTGGGGAGTAATAGACAATGTCCTAGAAAACAGTATCAAYTTACTAAAGGGGATCAAGTTTTTAGACTTCTTTTATGTATGATTTTTTTTTTTTTGGCAAGGAAAACATAACAACACAGTAGCTGTAGCCTACCTGTTCTTCAGTAAAATACTTCATATAATGAGTAGGTATTCCCTGAGATGAGGATTAGTACAAGGAACTCCTCAAAGGGCAGACAGTGATGGATTATGCTGAAAGGGAAACTAGCACTCTAAAACAAGATTCCAAATGTTGTTCCTTAAATACTTCTATTAGTGATCAAGAAGTCAATGCGCAATAATTAAATTTGTTGAAGGTACAAAGCATATCAACAGGACAAATTCAGTAGAAATCTGGTTAACTTGATGCCTGCAATTATAGAATGGAATTAGATAAACTAGAACAAAATTCAAGGTGATTCTTTAAAGAAGAAATAACAAGAATAGTTGCTACCATTGAAAATGGGTAGGAAAAAATGAAAAATAAATGGGTTTGTATTTTTCAGTCACAGGATGTCTCTCAGCCATTTGTGCGATCAAAAAAAAAAAAAAAAAAAAAGAAATCATACACCAGGCAGTATTTGCGGTAGAGAGGGGAAAGCACTCATGCACACTCATGCACTGTTACATGTTACTTGGAATCACTGTGCACATTTATGTTCCCCTATATTCAAGAAAGAAAAATTCAAAGAAAGAAGTACAGAAAAGTGTACCACGTCACAATACAACAGTAAAAGAGAACTCACCATACAGCAGTAAGGGGTATTTGTTGGGTTTGGTTAGTCAAAATAAAACAGACTTAGAGGAGATAGGATTACTGCCTATAAATGCATTGATGTGGTAAAAAAAGGAGAAGAGAACTGTTTACCTGAACCTAAAATGTTCACACCTGCTCCCYGAAAGCCCATGAATAAATTTATGCTGCACATTAAAAGAGGGCTGCTATTTACCAAGAGAGTTTGAGGTGCACAAAATCCTGTCTTTTTTTAAAGATGGAGATTGATAAATGTAAGGAGGGSATTACGTAGGTAGCTAGAAATATCTAAGGACTGGATATATGACCCAGGAAGTCCCTCCCAGCTTATCCCTGGATTTTATAAATTTCTATAATGAATAAATTCTGTACTTGGAATCTKCACCAGGTCATTGGACCTGGGTGAAAAAAGTTAAGAGCTCAGTTTAGCCGAGCTTAGTTTTAGCCACAATAGATGCACACTATTGCTTGTGTTCTTCTGGGGAAGTCATGCAATGATATTTCTCTGTACAAGGTTGAAGTCAGAAGAATTACTCCATTAGAAACAACAGTTTCTAGCTGCACATCGCCTCGTGTGCAGACGGAGTGCAGAGCACTGTTTCCTAGCAACTACTAAGGACCACTGGCTTTATAAATCAATCTCTGCCAGGATATCACAGAAACCACGATAAATGGGAAACATTTAGTAGTCAGAAAGCTTTCTACTTTCTCCACATTCTGGTCTGCAYAGAAAAGAAAAGTCTTTTCAAGATTTAGATAATATCAGCATTTCTTCTTAAGTGGACTGAATTCAAATTCTTGTTCAGGTGACTTGTTTTTCAGCTCCCCTGGGGTACATGTCCTCATGTCCATGAATGGTCCTTCTTTAAGATGTCAGTTACCAGGCTTTCTCAAAGACAAAATTATATGAAACTTCATTTGGAAAAAAGAGAAGAAAATGAAATGCAGATAAGGAAGGAAYGAATAGCACTGGAAGAAACTCTAAAGAGCCCCGGGAAGAGGGGGTGTGATAACAGTCAGTCAAAGGCTGCAGACACAACTCTTCCCTTCTATGCACTAAATTAACTTTCAGTGTCATGCTATAAAATTCAAGTAATATCTGATTGACTGCAACATCCAGTTCTTTTGATTTTTTTCACTATTAAGAATTTCTGCTCATTTCTCTGTCTGTTTATCMTCCCCATTTGCAAGTTTCCAGCATCTGTTGCAGCTAACAGTATGAACTGGGACTTTCTATGTTGTTAGGACATTGGAAAATCCCATTTTCCTTTTGTGTAAAGCACCGGAGACATAGTCTCTCTGTCCAGCAACTTATATCAGGGTGTTTTTAYCAGAAATACACCAGAGGTTTTTTCACTCTGGTAAGACCAGGGCTACAAGATCAAAGTGCTAAGAAGCTCCCAGTTATATGTAAGGGGAGACAAAAGCTCTCCTAGTACATTTAACAATAAATATTACTAAAGGAGTAAYTAAATAAGCAATTAATATTTTAGTCTATAATTTGACTGTTGTATGTTTCAACAGCCTGATGTGGCAACCTCACTTCCAATTTGGGAACAGTATTGATTATTTAATTACTAGCACAGAGTGGTGTYCATTGTGAAATCATAGCATCAGTCTGAGAATACTTTGTATGTCATCTTTTTTCATGAACACTAAYAGAACAGGAGTAGTAGGTGAGTTAAAGGTTCTTTTCAGAAAAGCAGTACTCAGGAAACTAAACTTTGTGACTGGTGGTATCATTTGAGAAATCTGATGCTTAGACTGTGAGCTCTTTAAAATCCAAAACTGCTTATATACCACAGAAAAGAAGCCATGCACATTTGTGGTGTCATATAAATAGTGTGGAGACTTTCTGCTTCTGAGTTGGAAGTAAACTTACGAAGGGCTAACATAACTGTTTTTCAACTTTTTTTCTTCTGTTTTTAGAAACATTTTAAAAGTTTCACTGAACTAATTCTGCTTTGTTATTACTAGTAATATATGGTTGTAATCTCATGAGTTATTTCCTCTTTTACTTGTACTGTTTATAACTTTAGCTTTATAACCCAGAGATGAATTTGTGTTATACTAGCATCTCAGATTATTCTTTGCTCTTTTTTTGAGTTCTTTTGAAAAAGATGTGTTTATGTCCCCATTGTTTGATCAACAAAGTATGCAATTACAAATCTTTGGTCTTCTGGTGTGTTTAGCAAATCTTTTCAGTGTCTGATTTACCACCTGTGGCTTTTCTTCATGTCTCAAAARTGCTATTATCTTAAATGGCCTATTTCTAATTGCAGTGGGCATAATTGCTTGGATACACAAGGGTCTGTGTTGGCTACTGTTGTTTTCTGGATATGCTGAGAAAAAATAGGTGTCTGTGTACAGATGTTTCTAGAAGGGGCAAGAATTTTACTGCATATTTCCCCCTAATAGAAATGGATGTCAGCAGGTTTACGATAACATTCCTGGAATTATTGCTCTCCTGAGAAGAATTTCCATTCCAGACCGTCACTGTTGGAGATGTCTATAAAGGTGCTGCCCTAGCCATATCTCTTGTGCTTGGTACTCTGTTTGAAATGTGTGGTGTCACTGGAAAACTATCTCGAGCCAAGAGTGCTGCCACTGTTTTCAGGAAAGTGTTTGACAGTGGCATATGTGGTGATATTTATTTTAAGAAGGGCGATGAAAAATCCAGTCGAAAGGGAGAAGGTTTGCCAACAGAAAGCACCTGGAAGCATGCACAATTGAACAGTGCRTCTGTGTATTCTAATTTTTATCCTAGAAATGTATGGTGTCATCATAATTTGTAGAGTCATGTTGCTAATTTGCAAACGKTTGGAGAACTGTCAAATGTTTTTGTGAATATTTATGAGTCCTCAGTGTTTCACCACTTTTAGCACAGGTGGTCATTTGCCCAAAAATTCCTCTAGGAAATGTACTATTTACTGTYCACCATTCGTCTTTCTATTGCTTAAAAGGTTTGTCCTTTTATCCAGTTAGGAAACAAAATAAGTAGGCTGTGAGGCAGGACACAGAGTAACTCTTGYAGTGGACAGCTGAAATGAATAGCTTTAAACAAGCCATGTGCAGAATATTATTTCTTTAAAAAACTAAGCAAATATTTATCAACTGTAAGGCCCCCAGGGAACATATTATCTTTTTATTTTCCTATTTATTCACCATCTACTACAACAGAATTGCAAACCTTGTAAAGGTCTTTAGGCATTAATATAATAAAAATACACTATAACAGAGAATAACAAATGCTATTTAAGAAATCTGTATTGGATAGCAGACAACTCAGAAATAAAGTTAGATTAGAAACAAATTTCCTGCAAGTAGGCTTACTTCAAAATAAAAATACTTACTTCAAAATGCCAAATCCTTCTTGCTTTACTCACATAAATCCTGAAGCTGAAGAAAATCTTCTAGGGCAGATGGTAAGATTTCACTCCATAAACTGGGAATTTGTATTTTAACAAACCAGAATGAAGTTTACAGAACTGTGAGCTGTGTGAAATGAGCTCCAGGAAGTATTTCTAATGATCATGAAAAAGAGAAAATATTTCAGAACAAAGATTAAAGCCTTTGAAATGTATTTTGATGTAATGTTCTAATTGTAAGTTTTGATTTTCATCCMGCCACTAACATTCAATGACTACAAAGAGAAGCAGAAAACTCTTTAAAAATATTTTCTTACAATAAATCTAACACAGGGGAGACTGGTGCATAATTTGGGCTTGCATTGTAACCACTCACACACCCTACGACGACAACCAGAGATTAAGTATGCATATATGTTACATCCTGCGGTTTCAAATATTAATACTTAGCAATATTTACTGAATTAGTTACCTCCTGYAGTTTATGAATTGTCATAGGTCTATTAGATTTATTCATGTGTCTTTGCACCAAGTCAAAAAATTAATTTTATTTTGCATTTTTCTATTAAACTTCCAAGCCCTTGTTACCCCAGGATGGTTTAAAACCATGGAGAAATTTTGTAATTGGGAATGGCAAGAGTGATCAATCAGGTTTTTTGAATCTTCCAGGGAGTCAGATTCCCCAGACAAAGACACTTGAAATCACTTAAAAGATGACTAACTTCAACCTTTGCCTTGGCAATCCCCCACTCATCCAAAGGAACCTATGGTATGCAAATCTTGTCCTAACACCATTCAGAGGAGCTATCATTCAGAGGTCTTGGTTTCCTTTCCTTCAGATGTTTGACTGGAAGRCAGATAGTACCTTCGGTAAGGTCCAGATCTTGAGGCCTCCTGAGTCTGGCAGATGTCTGGTTTTCAGGCTTTCCCCACTCCATCCAATTGTGAAGTGAAATTCCAAGCAATTTCATTAAGTCAGTTTCTGTAAATGAGCTGGGTTTGTGATGTGACCACTGCTGCCCCTACAGAGATAATGTTAGTTGCACAAGGACCTTTTCTGGTATGTACCTGAGACCAGCACTGAAGAAAAGCCCTTATGAAATGCTGCTTCTATGCCTTTTTTTTCCTGAGAGTCCAGTTTCTAAAACACAAGTCAATTCAACTGTGTAATCATAGACATCTACTTGAGATGCCCTGGGATACCACAGGCATCTGCTCAAGATGGCATCTATGGCAGTGTGTCTGCTGGGGACCCATGCCTCTGGGGAKCAGGGATAACCCAGGGCATATCAGGCACCACTAGACATTATGTACAGGTAACTCAGAGAGTCCTTGTCAGCACAAGGAAGGGAGTTAGGGAGGCTCTGTTGGGTTAGATTTCTGTTAAGTCGTCCCTGAAACTTTTGGGTGTCTGGGGCAAACTGAATTGGTCTCTGAATTGGACTCCCAGGGTCTCCTGGCTTAATCTCCAGGGACTTCAAAGGAAATTTACATGCCCAGGACACACACAAATACTCCTTGTGCCTTCCCCAGAACCTGCTCTTTGCTCATTTGWCCACCTGTAGGGTACTTCCCTGGGATCATAGAATCATTAAGGCTGGAGAAGATGTCCAAGATCATCAAGTCCAGCCTTCAGCCAAATACCACCATGTCCACTAAACCATACTATAAATAAAATAATAAATAATAATAAATAAATATGCCACACCTATTCATTTTTTGAACACTTCCAGGAATGGTGACTCCACCACTTCCCTAGGCAGCCTGTTCCAATTCTTAACCAYTCTTCCAGTGAAGAAATTTTTTCCTAGTATCTAACCTGAGTCTCCCTTGGTGCAACTTGAGGCCATTTCCTCTTGTCCAATTGCTTGTTACCTGGGAGAAGAGACTGACCCCCACCTTGCCACAACATCCTTTCAGGTAACATGGTAGTACAACTGTCCGTGTCCTCACAGACATACATAAATAAGATTTGTAAGTCTGTTAGGCCTGTGTGTTACTGTTGTGCTTATAGTAAATTCTATAGACACTTTGGTTAAATTTAAATTAGGTTGTCAATTAAATGTTAAGTGTAAGTGCTGTTAAACTCGGTCAAGTCCAAGGATAAATTTGGCAGGGGGTTCACTCTGAATCTTGTTGCTCAACAGGAGGGTCTCCCTTATTCCTTTTTATCCTTGCTCTTTCCCATCCTTACCCATTTTCATCCCCAGCCTCCATGTAGGTAATTTTTGATTGATTTTAGTTATAGATYGATTGATTTTAGATTTTAGTCCAATTTTTCTCTGTGACATTTGACCATCTAGTAATTGGAAGAGTGAACCTTGCCAACAAACTTTGTCAAACTTTCACTTTTATATTAAGCCTGCTTTCATTGATACCTTCACTGGTGATTCTTTGAACAACYTAAAACCTCATTCGTGACAGGTTGTTGTAGAGAGTGATAAGATCTCCCCTGAGCTTCCTTTTGTCCAGACTAAACAACTCCAGTTCCTTCAGCCACTCCTCATAGTTAAGCATGCCATTGGACCTTGGCAACCTGGGCACAATCTGGCTTACGTTCAGGTGGCTGTTGATCAGCATCCCCACATCCTTTACTGCTGAGCAGCTTTCCAGCCACTCTTCCTCAAGTCTGTAGTACTGCAAGTAGTYGTTGTGACCCGAGTGCTGTTGTGACAGGCACTTGGCTTTGTTGAACCTCGTGCAATTGGCCTCGGCCCATCAATCCAACCTGCCCAGATTCCTCTACAGAGCCTTCCGGCCCTCCAGCAGATCATCACTCCTGCCCAGCTTGGTGTCATCTGTGAACTTGCTGAGGGTGCACTTGATCTCATGATTCAGATCACTGATAAAGATACTAAACAGGACTGGCCCAAATACTGACCCCCAGGGAACACCACTGGTGACTGGCCGCCAACTGGWTGTAACTCCRTTCACCACCACTCTCTGGGCCTGGCCATCCAGCCAGATTTCTACCCAGAGAAGAGTGCACTTTTCTAAGCCACAGGCTTCCAGTTTCTCCAAGTGAATGCTATGGGAGACAACGTCAAAGGCTTTACTGAAGTTTGGGTAGGCAACATCCACAGCCTTTCTGTCTTCCACTAGGCAAATCACCCGGTCACAAAAAAAGTTCAAGTTAAGTCAAGCAGGAGATACTCAGAAACGGCACAGTTTCACCTCAAAAGCATAGTATTTCTGCACTGAGTTTAGATGTACAAATCAGTCCATCAACATCTATTAGTTGCAAAAGTCTTATAAGGCAATTTGTCCTGCTTCATGGCTTCAGTTCTTCCACATCCAGYTCAGTGTATCAGCAATGTTAGAGAGCCTTATGATCATCAACACCATCAGTAACCTTACTATTACTTAAGTTGCGAAATTCTTTTCTCCTCCCTGTTCCAGGTGCCAGAAGATGATAGGTCTCTCTCAGGCTGAGGACAGTTGGGAAGGCTGCAGGAGCACACTGGATACTAGAAATATGCATGTGGAATTTACAGGTTCTTCATGAAACAATGATTTTGTTTACTAACAAAAAAGACATTGTCAAAGGGTGGGACAGAACGTTGATGGCATCCTTAGCAATGCTGATCTAAATGCTCTGTATGCTGTCAGGAAATGTACATCAGCTGTGTGARATACTGTAACGCTTCCAGAATAGCTGCTGCTTCTGTGCAGCCTGGGGAAAATGTCACCTTTCTCACTAACTTCCTCATGCTTCAACATACAAAGCCAGCATGAGTTATTTTTGCTGGAGCCTCTAAATCCTACTTTGCTTTCATGCAGCCAGACTGAGAGTAGAACCCATTTTATCCATGCTTCTTAACAGCTTCAGAGACTACTGCATATCACATTGTGGTTTTGCATAGAAGTGGTAAAATTCAAATCTATTGCTTTTTTAAGGGTAGGAGTGAAAAGCAAACCAAGGATAAATTTGGAACACATTTAAAATTCACTTGAATGTTGCACAAATGCAGGGATGGAAAGAGAAAAAATGTAGGGCTTTTCTCACATTTCTAGTGTGATCTCAGTCCCACTGAAACTGATGGAAATCTGACTGGCTTCAAGGCTCATTGAACCTGGGCATACCGACGAGCAATTAAAGCTCAATATTTTTTACAGAAGATGATCCTGCCCTGAAGCCAGCAAACAAACCAAATAGAGGCTAGTAAATCCTCTCCTGGATAACAATGACCCTCTGCTTATCAGCCCTTCAGAATTCCTGTTTATCAGCACCAGGTTGCTGCTGGACTTTTYCGATTCTGCTTGTTAGTGTCAGATCAGAGGCTGCCTTTGTCCAGCTTTAATTATGCATGAAACCCAAACAAGCATACCATAACGGGTAGAATTTCTTCTATTGTTTTGAAAAGGTTTGTATAATCTTGCAGAACAAGAGAAAACACAATTACTGCCTTACATCAAACATAAGAAATACAACCAGGTTTGACCATAAAAATAGACATTTTTCCATCYTTTTTTACTTTTTTTCATATTGCTGCAGCTTCTGTTTTTAACAATYTCCTGGTGAGGCAGATAAGCTCTAATTCTATTAATGTTATCAAAATTCATAAGGTAAGTGAAGCTTRCAATTTAGTGATTTTTAATCCTAAGAAATGTAGGTAGAGTGTGTCTTTTATGTTCTATAATCAGCACTAGAAGACATTCTATTCCTAAGGGGAAGACTTTCTGCTTACCACATCTACTTGCATAAAACTCTTGATCAAACAAGCAAAATATYTCTCTTTGACTGAGATCACTTTTAAATAATTAAGAATCCAAATAAAAAAATTATATAAACATGGACTCCACTGACATCATCTTGTGTTGATACAAGGGCCTGTGCTTTTCAGAGAAGTCAGAAACACATAAGATCTAGAAAATATTGCTAACTCTTACAATTTGGTCGCATCACATTCTCAAGCTCCCCAGTCTGAAGCAGGATTAGAAGAACCAAATCCATCTCTCCTTTGTACATGCCTTTCAATCCTCTCACATCAGGCATTTGCTAATATACCTCCACTGGTTTTACAGACATACATCAGTGTTATCACAGGAAACAAGGGAGCGCTCTTAACCGATAGCTCTACTATGCACTCCTGAGGGCTAAGCAAACTCCAGGAGCTTTGCAAATCTTTTCTATAACTTCAGTTACATGGAGACAGCATGCTAAGGTCTACAGATTCTGCCAGACCTTGTGATATAGGCATCACAGTCTACAGGAAATGACTTTGGTTTGAATATTTCAGTTATGCAAGGCCAGGCATGTGGTCAGGTCAGAACTACTTTGGCACAGGTACACAATCATCATAGAGTCACTAGCATTGGAAAAGACCTCCAAGATCATCAAGTCCAACCTGTGACCRAACACCACCATGTCAATTAAATCACAGCACTAAGTGGCCCATCCAGTTGTTTCTTAAATACTTGCGGGGGTGGTGACTCCACCATTTCCCTGGGCAGCCTGTGCAGTGCTTGACAACCCTTTCAGTGGTTTTCTTCCYGATGTCCAACCTGAACCTCCCCTGTCATAGTTTGRGGCCATTTCCTCTTGTCCTATTGCTACTTACGTGGGAGAAGAGGCTGACCCTCATCTTGTTGCAAGCTACTTTCAGGGAGTTGCAGTGGGTGATATGGTCTCCCCTGAGCCTTCTCTTCTCCARGCTAAATAACCTCAGCACCCTCAATCACTCCTCATATGACTGACTGTCTAGAATCTCAGCAGCTCTGCTAAGTTTCTCTGGACACGCTCCAGCACCTCAATGGCCTTCTTACAGTGAGAGGCCCAGAACTGCCCACACTCAAGGTGTGGCCTCACCAGTGCCAAGTACAGAGGGACAATCCCTGCCCTGGTCCTGCTGGCCACATCATTTTGGCACAGGCCAGGATGTCATTGGCGTTCTTGGCCRCCTGGGCACTCTGCTGGCTCATATTCAGCCGCTGTTGACCAGCACCCCCAGGTCCTTTTCTGCTGGTCATGTGGAGATTAGTCAGATACAACTGTTATTTGTAAAGGATATACAGTGCCTGCCAGATCGAAAGAAACAAGTCCTTATGGCAAATGCTAAAGTCATAAATTGGATGTTATTAATACTTGGCATTTTCTCTGCATTGTTGTAAAGTTCAGGAATATTTGTTGAGATCCTAGTGCAGTCACAAATATAGTCACTGACATTGCCTCTAGATATTGATCAGCTGCAGAACCATCTGGTTTTTTGTGCTTTTGTGTGAAGTTGTACAAAATCCAGCCAAATCTATGCTGGTACTTCCCACACAGGTTGGTACATGGGTTTGTTGACCAAGATGCTTAAAATGCACATGACCACACTAAATCTTTGTTTGTCAGCAAGGAGTAGATTAAAAAGTCAGATTTTATAGGGTTAATTCTCTGGATGGAAGGATGTTATTGGCTGATTTTATTTATGTCTATAATTCATACAAGGGATGCCTTAGACATTAGATATTTTTTACATGCAGGAATCCAACCTATGTCAGTTAGAGTAGAAATAAAACATCATCCGCAATATTTGTGGTCACTAAAGGACCACTTTTTATAAATCTGCTGATGTAAGTTTCTCCTTGGCTTTACAAGTGGCCTGCCTTAACTGTACCTTTCATGATCACAATTTTCTAGATAAGTTCCCAACATTCTGCTTAAAAAAACTCCATGGCAGTATTTTGGAACAGCTGTATTTCAATAATAGTGAGAAGATTCCTGTACGTGTAGCAGGTTGGGACCTGTCAGATGGGAGGGACTTCAATAACAAAAGGCAGTATTTTTATTACTGTTAATGTTTTTTTTGGGGGGTGGTGTTACCATTTCAGAAAGTTCTGACTTTTGACATGCAATAAGACCACCTTCTGTTGGTATGTTACGTTAAATAAAAACGCTTTCAGGTCTATAATGCATTCTCTTTTTAATCGGATCCACATCAAAAYAGAAAATGAACACTTTAAGAATTGAGAAGAGGTAGTAGTACTTATGAAATTGTTCTCATAATTCATATGGTATTTTTTTCTGTGTCTCAGTGAGGTGAATGCAAAGATGAAATTATCCTTTGCAATCAGCATTACCTACAACCTTGAGGTCTATGCTGTATTTATTCCACTGTGCYACCAATATACAATGATTTAAACATTTGTTTTGGCTTTTAATCTTTGCTCATATATATACACCTCCAAAATAAAAACCAGTGGAGTATGCACACCCATAAATCTGTCCTACCTTCCACTCTTCTGAGATATTTCAGTAAAGGCTTGATGCTTGTAATCAGAACTAGGTTTGGATGCTGCCTTCAATTCATYTAGTGAACACCCTTCCCCCTCTTCTCTGTATTCCATTCTCCTTCTTTGTTTCTTTTTTGAACCTGAAGGTTTCAAGGAGAGGAGAACTCCATTGAAGGTGCTTGAGGAAGAAGCCTGGCACCMGTAAGAGGTGCATTCTTAGACTAAACATCAGTTATTTTCTTTTGCACCATAAGCACGTTGGTTTAATATATTTAATGTACTTGTGCTGTAGCAAACATTGCATATTTTCTCCTCAGAGCTTCCCATCTCTAAACACCGTGTCATGCTTACTCTATCTTTTCAGCTACTGCTACCTCACAGTGCCTTCTTAGCTCTACCCTGGGAGGCTCTGCTGGGTTGGTCAAGTCTGGTGAGAAGAGGTGTTGGGACAACCCAACAGCTGCCTGCAACTACTTAAAACCAGTTTCAAAGATGATGATGACTTCCTCATGAAATAGCTAATGATACAATACAGGGCAGTGGCAGTGGCCACAAATCACAGCTCATGAGGTTTGGTCTGGACATTAGGAAAAACATCAGGASAACATTGCAGCACTGAATACACTACCCAGAGAGACTGTGAAATTTCTACACMTCACCTCTTAATCTTGTGAGAGAGCAGAAGTATGAACCAGTACCTTAGCATAGCACTCAGCACTGCAGGCAGGACGAGACCACCAATGCCTCCCAGGCCAACTGTAGACACACTGCTGTGCCAGGACTGTGTGGTTAGTAGTAGAATCGGTAGTTGTGGGCTTATGGGGATCATTCAGAGCAGGCAGAGTTTTGAAAGCTATTGGATGATTCAGAGATGTATCTGTCTGGAAAGGATGGGATTGCTCGCACAGGGTTTATTTTTTCGCAGGACTCTTCCTTTCAGTCTCAGGAATTTGTATTTAAATAGTATTGAAACCAAAATAGGGGAAAAAAAATATTTGTATGCCACACAAAGGAGGACAGCATTTAAAACAGTRCAGCAATTGGTCTGGCTAGGCAAATGCTCAGTTAAGTCAATGCTATGTGATGTGTTCAGTAAAGACAGTTCATGGTTTGAAATACGAAACTGACCTCTGTGTAATCTATTTGTGYAGCTCCATTGGTCAATAATTTCTATTTAACCCAGAGAAAATGTCCCAATTGRAAGGAATTATTTCAGTTTAGTTACTCTGGATTTGAACAGTGTATCTGAGATCAGAACCTGGCCCAGGGGCTATAGGAATAAATGGGATTGGGAAGATATATTGTTTTGAAAAGGAAAAGGTAATTTGATATACTGGGCAGCAGGAGAACTATTACTATGATTAAAGACATTTTTCCTTCTAAGTTTGTGTTGGCTGGATATATTATTTATTGCTGGGATATGGTAGATTATTAGGTTCTTCAAATCAGTTTGGTATTTGATTATGAAGCCAAGTTTCCCTTTTGAGATTTTCCTGGATATAGCGCTTTTTTGTTCAGCACAGAATTTTCACTGGTTYGTGTTCTTTAGGAAAATAAACACTTTGTTGTTATTATTACCAATATTGAAAAATGAAAGTTATATTGTACTGGGAAATGTTTCCTTCTTCTAGGATGACATTTTCTTACTCTTTGAAAGGTAAAGGTAAAAAATAAGCCCAGATGCTATTTTTTCTAGTTCAGGATATTTTGAAGCACTAATTAAATAAACGATGAAGTATTAAGAGCTTTATTCCTTTTGCTTTTCAAAGTTGTAATTTCTTGCCTCCTGGTTATTTTTTCAGAATACTTATTCCATATCTCATATTTTTCTTGGTATTTTGTCATTTGGCAGTAGATTCTGCTGTAATGGACTAATTTTAAATGACAGCTTAAGAATATCACTAGATATTAGTTGCCATCTCACAATAAGCCTTTTAAGTTCTTGCCAGATGGAGCAAACAAATCATTAGAAGTTATCTGACAGACACCACTGTCAGAGCACCATAGATTTGTCTCTTTCGTTTGCCTTTGGGTAAAAAAAAACCCCACAGAACATTTTGCGTCAAAGCCTGCTTTGACAGAACTGGACAAAAACAGGTTGATGAACAGTCTTTTCTCGGAGACCAGCTCCATTTCCACTGAAACACTGTGACAACCCATCTATTTCTATTGTTTCATTTTTGTGCGAAAATTTTGAAATTATGAAGTTTGACTTTACCATTTCATTTTGTGGGGGGTTTAAGTTCATGCATTTTACTTTGCAGCTGAAATGGCCTGAGAGTGTCCATCCAGTCATATATCATTGTTCATCAGACATGTAGCAYCTGGTTAGGCCATAGGAACTTGATTGCGTGCAGTGACCTCAGAGCCTTTGTCTGTGCTTTTGGAGGACAAGGGCTCAAATTGGTCTCTTCACAGCTCCCAGCACTGACTGTCCATGAGCATTCAGCACTTGAAATGCTCTCTTTTCAAAGAGGCAAGGGCAAGTCCTGTGTGCTTGAGGAAGGGTCCTGGCCATTTGCCTTGTTTTCTGTCGTACTGCTGCTCGGTGCCAACCTCTTCCCCTGTTTGAGAAAAGCTTTACCAATGTGTTCTCCTCAATTTTAGGTGAAATCATCAAGAGGCAATTTGGAACTTTAAATTTACTTCCATGTAAGAGAAAAACTCCTAAACCCCACTGTTTGAAGGGGAGTGGTTAAAGCTGATACTGCATTAGCTGTACTAGCCCTGAGCTGTGTGCCTGTGCCAAGGGAGACAGGAGAATGATGCTGGAAAGCTGTCCCAAGCAGCGAGGTAGTGGCAGACTGAGACTGTGGGGACAGCTGCGAACAAGCAGGGCTGAAGAGATCCCACATGTTGGATTCTGGAGCGCCCCTGTGGTGCTCCTGTCACTAGATGCAATGGACTGAGCTACTTATGCAGTTAGACATGGCCCTGAGCCCAAGTTCCTAAATCACTTGTAAGGCCAGGGAGCCTCTAGCTAGACTGTTTTCTCCCCAAAAGCAGACTTTGCAATCTGTTCGATGTTCTGTGTGTGTGCTTGGAGAACAATCAGAATGAGCACGATAAAGGAAAGCAATTAGATTTGGCTAAGGTGCTATTTGTATGCAATGTTAAGGAGTCCTGCTATCTCTTTATCTATTTCAAGCCACACACAAGATCATGCAATGTTTAAAAAAGAACTCCTAWCCTTTGACACAAAAATAATTTCATTTTTCRGATATATTTATAATGAAAATTTCAACAGCCAATAAATCTTTTCCAAGAGGCAGAAGGTACAGGAGAGAAAAGCAGAGATGAAGTCATTGGAAAAAGATCACGAGGTTGATAACAGAAAAAGCTGCAGTCAAACTTGTGTGTTTACACACTAAAAAAAACCAGGAGTGGCATTTGTTCCCTATGCTTCAGAGATCTTCATCGTGTCTTTGTCATTTCAAAAAGAAGTCTGTGTTGCTTCTCTCAAGGCACATCTGCAGCCTGCCGTTTCACTGCAGAATGTGAAATCACACCAGCACAGAGCAAAAGAGAAAAGGAAAGGTGAAAACTTGGAAAGAAAACACAGGAGTGGTGAACCGAGAGAATAGCTGCTTCAGTCTTTTCCTGGTTCTCTGATCCACTGTCTTCTGCTCATTCAACTCGCCCCCCACAAGCCTACCCTCAACTTAGCTGTGGTGCTTAACCACTTTTTGATTTCTTTTTCTCTTTATTGCTCCCAGAAGGCTACCCTGTTGGGTGCTTTAGGTGCTAATCTAGTTGTTATTGCCGATGTTGTGTGAGGGTGCTGGGGCAGGGGGTAGGGGGTAAGCAAAGGGCTGTGCTTATGCCTGTATCTGTATCTGTCTATACATATTTTTATATGTATTCAGATATCCATTGTCTATGTCTATGCCTGTATCTCTATCATCTATATCAAAATATCTAAATCTATATATATATCTAGATGGGATTAGCCCTGCTTGTTAGCAAAATAACAAAAAGAGATTTGCCAGCCAATGCAGAGAATAAATGACGAAGGCAGGACCTGCTTTTGATCGCTTSAGTGGTGAGACATTTTTCATTCACCTCTCTCAGTAGCTGGTAGCAGTCCTGCGTTSACTACAGTTTCCCTAACCCAGGGCTTAGCTCTCTTCTGAGTGTGGCACTAGAATGTAATTAATTAAACTAGTTCCCTTTCATGGCATACAGATTAATTGCTTTGCCTTCCTCCATCCTTGCTTCCACTAGCCATGATCCCCTGCATCATTCCTACCTTCTTATTCTGCTGATCTCACTGATATTCCCATAAATTCATTAATGTGAATTCCTGTAAAGATTTCTGATAATTGTCTGTCTGTCTGTCTGTCTATAATTATATGTTGCCTGGTGATACATCCATCTTAGCTTTGGATGACCGTGCAAAGGAGACTACTTTTGGTAGTGGGTTCCTGTTTTACTTGTCCTTTCTCTGAAGTGTTGATCAACTGGCTGAGTTACCACTCCCTGTCACTATGCAAGGACTGATGTTTTCCTACAGTTTAAATAGGAATTGCCCAAAGGTCCATGTATCTGAGGCCAACCATAAAGATATTTATTATGCCAGACAATATAACAAACTGCTCTGCAGAAATACCTTTGTTTGCTATGGGGAACAGATGTGGGGGTCTGAAAACATTCTAGGCAGTGGAGTCCATACCAGAAAAAAMATGGGAGAAACTGGGGTAGTTATGGCTGTGTGGTTACAGCCCCCTAATCTACAGAACACTCAGTGAAGTAAATTTTGAAAATTTCTTTCTCGTTAAATAAAATGATGTGGCTWGATTTTTCCCGAACTATATTCTTTAAGAATGAGGTGCAAATAGTGCGGATGTGAGGATCAGGGGCTTTCTTTGCACTTGGAGTGACACGTGTCAGATGCAATAACTATTTGATGGGGTGGGAAGCAAACGTCCTCACTGTAGGAGTGGTGAGCGCCTCGGGCTGACATWCTAGGCAGCAGCAGGCACAGATTTATTGAACCTACAGGGAGAATGAGCAATGAGATGAGTGGGCTGTCACGGGGTTGGTGGTATGACCAGAAGGCTGGATAATCTGCCCCATTGCAAACACAAGTTGGTTTTTAGGAAAGAGAAATGCAGCACTACTCCAGACTTCCTTTGCAGAAGCAAATAGTCATCTCCTATTACCGGTAGGGTAAATGAAGCCACAATACTGTCACTGCAAATGATTTTGTCACGTGTGTCAACAACACCACACAGAAACAGACATGTCTGTGACAGTGTCTGCCTCTAAGACAGGTTTTTTGACTTCTGGTAAGGCAGTGTTTGCCTTTGCCTTTGCCTTTGCCTTTGCCATCAGCCTCAGAGTGGGTGTTTGCTGGCAGCATCAGCCCTCACAGCATGCATTTCCCACTGCAGGACCTCCTCTCCTGCCCCTCTGGAGCTGGATCAGTGTGAGTATAGAAGCATGTGCAGGGGGTAGAAGGAACAGGGATAGGCATTCAGTTCACCGTGCACTAAAGTTCATGTGTTATGTTTTCCTCCTCTAAATTGTGAGTATGTTTTAGGTTTAGCTTTGGAGGATGATGCCAATTCTGGAACTGCATTCACTTTCACTCTTATCTTCACATTTGTGAAGGATCCAGGCACAGTGGCTCTTCAAATTTAATTATCCAGTGTTGTTCCAGACTCTTTTTGTAAATTAAATTATTGATCTGGAAATCTGGAGCATAACTGAGGCATTGCAGCCAGAAACACATGGGAAAAAACCCCAACACTGAATTCTCCATCTCCAGGTCCTCTGAGACCTGTGTAATATCTAACTAAATGTTAGAGTCAAAGATGGAACACCAACACCATTTTAAAGCTATCCTTTTTCTGAAGCAAGTGCAGAGTTAAACGTAGCATGTGTTCTAAGAGCTTCCACTCTACAGGAGAGCATTAGTGTTTACCCCAGTATGTTCAGAGTCAGAAACAGCCATATAATATTATATTATATCAGTACTTCAAACTYATAAAGCAGGAGTCTCAGCAGGGAAACTTGGAACTAAAATAGTTCATGTTGAGATAACTTTTGTTCCATCCTTATCCTTTTCAATCTCAGGATGACTGGCGTTCCTTCTCAAACTGTTATGCCAGTTAGAGACAGCAGCATCCGTCCCTTCTTATGGTTATGTGAGTGAGGCTTTCTTATCCACTGCAAAGACAACTGAGTAAATGTGGTGTGTTGATGGCTTGAGCTAATGATCCTGACTGTGCTTAGGCAGATACAGAAAAGCACYGGTACAGATGCATGCCCATGGGGAGGCAGTCGCTTCTTTCTGGTGGGCAGCGAGGAGATCTAGTGGTTGAGCTTTTTTCTTGCCACCTCAGCTAGATTTGGGAAAGSATGTGTGGTCTGTGGTGTCGATCTTAATTTCATAATCATAAAAACAAAGCTTTCTTAATTCAACTTCTCATACCATTGCACAAAGGCAAGAGTTTCAACTCCTTTCCAAATAGCAGACAAGTCAAAAGAAACTTGTAGCAAAGTTTCATAGGCAAAGACTGCCTCTGAGTCCAGATGAGTGATGGGAGAATTTGTTCTAGTGCAAAACATCTCAGTGGGGCCTTATATTAGTCTGTCTGGAAAAGGTACTCTGCATAGGCAAGACCTTGGTTACTGACCCGCCACAGCACATTTTTATAGAATATTCCACCATACATCTCTGCAGAAACAAGAGTTTCCCTTTCCCATGGTTAGCCTTTTCTGCTTATTGAAAGAAGATTCACATGGAAATGTTATTCCTTATTATTATTTCCTGTGAAAATAGTGCACAGAAGCTCTGCTAGAAGTATTGGTGCAGTATCAGCGATTTTGTATTGAGTAGTATTGATTGGTGTTCTGCAACAACATCAGATTTGCAAGTTATATTTACCACAAAGCACATTTCATACCCATGATAATCCAAAGTGTTTCAAAATTGTAATATCATCAATGCAGTGATTTCATAGGCAATACAGCAATATATGTTTTACAGTAATCTATAGGTCCATAGATAGCTAAAGGAATAAAAAAGTYTGAGTCAGAAGTCAGCAGATTAGTCCCTGAGAGTACTCTTTTCCAAAGAATGCCCATTAATTTTTAATTAAAGTGTGCACATTCCTACATGAATTTGTATTCACGTAAGAAGCAYGGGTTTTACTGTAGTAGAGCAGTGCCAGTGTCAAAGCAGCCTCTGTTTGCTTTTGAACTGCAGACACTGGGTTTAACCTCTCCTACATGTACAAGAACTGTGCAGGAGATCCGTATAGGAACTGTTTCCAAGCACAAAAACCCTCCAGGCCAGGTAATGGATGAATAATTCAGGTGTACATGATGTACAGAACTGAGTGCTTCTGACTAGGCTGTGAAAACTACATTTCTCATATGTCTTATACCATTTATATGACACTGGTCATTTAATATCTCATTTTTAGAAGGAAAGTCACTTACATAAAAAGCAGCTTAATTGTGCATTTTTTTTCCCATGAAAATAATTCATTCCTCTGTATACTTTCAGCTATGCAGGTGAGTACTGCAKAAAAAAATGTMGCTGTTCAAGGAAATATACAGACCCTTTTGCAAATACCTTCTCTAACCTGAGTTTTATCTCCATGGTCCCATGTCTCTTCTATATGAAAGGATCTCTTCAGGAAAAAATATAGTTTTGCAAAATTATATTGCATCAATCGGTCTTGAGTTTTAAAGTTTTGAGAGCTTGACACCAATCCATGTAAGGCAGGGAGGGAGGAAGAGAGAAGTCAGAAAAGGGAAGGAATGGCAGAAGGAATCTTTTGGCAAGCCAGAGCTCCTCTGAAATCTTGCTTCAAGCTTCAGACAAATGATTTCTTCACTCTTCTGCCTGGGCTAGATCAAAGCAGATTTTTTTGGGGGAAAGCACAATAGTTTTTTGTTCACCAGTCCCTAGAGCCTGATCATACTTTGGTATCTAAAATCATCTGAATAGGAGAGGAAAACATCCTCTTGTTTTTGCCTATTCATGGATCTATTAAGAACAAAGCACTTTGGTATGATGTTACATCCTGACCTACACTGGTCTGAGAAGTGATATGTTGCTTCATGAATCATTTGACTTATGTATGTATTAACCAACCTTATTCTACATATAAAAGAAGACTGATAACAAAGACTGTGTATTATACAAACATTGCTCTACACTCGATCACTTTTAGATCCCATTAAAACAAGCTGTGTTTTTCCTGTATGCAGAATAACTCTCTGAGAAGACTCTATCTTGTTCATTGTATTTGGCAGTCACAGCCACATAGTAAATGATCACATTATATGCAGCATCCTAATGTGCAGAATGTAAATGCTGAGGAGGATAATGAATAGGGCAATTGGAGAACAAAATTACATTTCCTACTCACGGCTCGGATCAGCCCTAGTTAACATGCTCATAAGTAAGGAGTTAGTTATGGGAAGGTGGTTGGTGATTAAACGAGTGAAGAAACACATCCATTTTAACCAGCAGAAGACTGCTAAATAGATGTGTGCATTAGAGCTCCCAGTGGATGGGATGCACAGGTGAATTCCGTCTGGGGTACTGAATAGCTGTAGTTCATTGCAAGGTCTTTATGTTGTCAGTGGTTTCTGCATACCACTCAGCATATTTCTTCCCACGCATCTCCAACAGAATTCAGATCTCCCACTTGACCTCCACAGAGATTTGCTGTAAGAGTCTTCATTTAATCATATTTCCTTGAGATACTTAACTTCTGAGCTAAAGTGGAGAATCAAGAATGCCAATGCTGTTCAGGGAGAAAAAAACCTGAACTGACTCAATGTTATTTTGGTATTGTTATCTCCGAAATTACTCTCCCACTTGTAAATAAGAAGTGTCCATTGATTTCTATCTGTACTGTGGTTTTTTTTTATGTGTGTGTATTCGGGTTTTGGTTTTGCTTTTGGTCTTTTTTTTTTAATGTTAATGCTCAGTACATAATCCTTCCAAGTTCTCCACACTTCTGAATTCTTCCTGTTCACATTTTTGGCCAGGAACCAGAAAGTCAGACATAAGGTAGAGCTTTGAAAGAGGATAAGGGGCATGGTTCATAAACCAGCCTCATGTCCTCATCAACAGCTACTGTACTGCTGCAGCAATAAATTGCACATTCTCTCAGATGTGATAGACTTTGTACAACCCGAAGGGGCCTTTGTGTGGGTTGGGGATGAGGGAAGGAAACTGAAAAAAACCTGTTTTTCATCCAGCTCCAGCAACCACAGCTAGTTGTGGCACTGCAATGAATGTGATGGAAGATTTTTACTGCATGGTAATCTCCTACACAAATTTATTCCTCTCAAATACCAAAGGACTGCTTTTCAGATCCAATGAAA
Organism: Amblyornis subalaris; assembly: GCA_018881555.1. Lineage (NCBI taxonomy): Eukaryota > Metazoa > Chordata > Aves > Passeriformes > Ptilonorhynchidae > Amblyornis > Amblyornis subalaris. Next base: position 3,915,476 of record JACAXG010000062.1, on the reverse strand, counting down.
TATGTGTTATAGACATGTAACCCTGGAGCAGACCTTGAAGTGCGCCACTCATCTGGAAGAGTTTTGAATGTAACCGCCCTCCATAACCCTGCACTGATGGTGTCTAAAATGCGTTTTCATGATGTACCAGCCCCTGAGAGCTCCTCTGTGTGGGAAGAGCTAGAAAAATACGTCTGAATGAACTAATAGTATTGGTTAAAATGGGTTTGTTAAACTGCATTGATCCTCATTATAGACATTTTCATTCAGCATTAAACAGCTCCAATTCGGTTTGATCCATTTTGGCAGTGAAATAGAGAAAACTGACTTGCACTGGTTAAGTGCCCAGACACTGCTGAATTCAGGCACTGAGCCTTGTGCAGACCACCTAGACATTACCTGCACACATCTAGATACCTCTCCCACTCTGAATATCCTTTAGATCTGCTCCGGTCGTTTCTCTGTTTGAAGTGTCTGCTGGGATTTTACATCAGAATGTCTGATGRTTGCCTGTTTACATCAGAGAAGATTAACCGTTGAACTGCTATGGCTGTTATTTATCTTACAGACTGTTTTAGCCTCATTTTCTTCTGGAATATGCACCATAGAATATTTTTTTCTCTTGGTTATTAGAAGGAGATCAGAGTATTCCTATAGATGTTTATACTTCAACGGATAAAACCCAAGCAGATTATTCCAGCAGAATTCAAGACACAAACAGACATCAAGAAGGATCATGAAGCCTTCAAACATCTTGACCCTGTTAAGATGTTTTGGACTACTGTGGAGTAGTTCTATCCCTTTACAAAATCACTACTGTGAGAGAACTCATATAATGGTGGAGGATGTTGTGCTAGAACATTCAGATCACCCTTCATGGGATCACCACTTGTCCCAGCACTGATTTTTCTCATCCATTTTTCTTAGACCCCTACATTATATGGATCACATCTGTGTGGTAGTGCTGCTCTTCTCTCTCATGTTATTGGAAAGGAAAGAGTTATGTTGGCTGGAGGAAATAAACCCAGGAGATTAGCCATAATCTTCTTCCTTTCCCCAGCAATGGAGTGCACAAACATATCAGTAGCAGCATCCCCGCTATTGAAAGAGATTCTGGGCTATAATGGAGGCAAAGACACAGGTAGAGAAAGGCCAAGATAAGTGGAGTGTGATGGGTTAGGTTACACAAGATAATGTAGGAGGTAGCATGAAACTAACAGTTTTGATATTGCAGTAGTATTGATGTTTATTAGTTTGGCTATTGTTTAGATTCTAGCAATTTAGAACTGCTGCTACTATGTAAATGCTTTATAATCGTACAAATAAAAATAACTAACTTCTCTTTCTGAAATATCTAAACAAATAAATTCAACTCAAATAAGAATGAGGAGACACTCTTCAACTGAAGCTAACAGTCCTGAAGCAAGTTGCTTTTGCTGGTAAATTAGTAGCTGCTAATGTAAAAATTTTTATGATCTCCAATACTCTATGTTTTCTAACAATAATTGCACTTCAGATGACAGGTAATGCCAAGATGTCAATCACTTTTTCTTTCTCCTTCTGATTTGTATAAATTAAATTAGGCATATCAATTTATATTAATATTTCTGCAGAATTTTGTACTCTTTCTAAAATGCACAAGCTGTGCTCATTTTTGTTGCTAAGGTCTGACAGCTACCCCTTGCATGGTGCCTTTGGATTACTGTTTTCTCTCCAATGAGTGGGGGATGCTACCATTGTCCATGTTCATAGAAACTGCACTCACATTTCAACAGAAAATGCTCTGTATTATCATTTATTGGCTAACCAAATAGGAAATGCAAGATAATCTAATGACCGCAAAGCAGTTGCACATTTCATACATTTTCTTAAAGGAATACAAGACAATTAAACATCATGGGCCCGATCCTGCTGCCAGAAAAATCAATGGAACATTCCTGGTAATTCTGAATTTAAATTGACTCCAACTCCCTACCTTTGTCTCATCTCTCCTTTCTTTCTGTGCCACAATGAGAAGTGGGACTTCTTGACTTGACTTGACTTGACTTGACTATATTTATGCTACCTCTTCTGTCTAGAAAGAAACTTTCAAATCTCCTGTGCCTGCAACAGCTCCCATGAGATTGAGTCCAGTCAGGGAGCATCCCAGAAACACTTTTTGAGCTTTGCTCTTAAACTTGTTCATAAAACTCTCAGCCACTAAAGGGACAAATACTAACAATATTGTTTTTACATTTTTCTGTTTTTTTAAACACATTTTTCCATTTTCCAAGTCGGTCAGTATGCTTTCTCTTTTAGAGGTTCTTGTACTAAAGTCATGGAAAAAATAATCCTGGAAGCCATTTCCAAATATATGAAGGACTAGAAGGTGATTGTGAATAATTAGCATGAATTTACAATGGAGAAATCATGCTTGATTAACCTGATAGATTTGTGTGATGAGATGACTGGCTTGGTTGCTTATCTTGACTTTAGTCAAGTTCTCTGCACTGTCTGCCATAACATCCTCATAGAAAAATAGGATAAATGGACGGTGAGCTGGATTGAAAACTGGCTGAACTGCCATGCTCAAAGAACTGTGTGCAGCTGCACATGTCCAGTTGTAGGCCGGTCACTAGCCCTGAAACCATAGGGGTGGGTATTAGGGTCAGTACTGTTGAACAGCTTCATTAATGATCTGGATGATGGAGCAGAGTGCACCTTCAACATGTTAGCAGGTGATACAAAGCTTAGAGGAGTGGCTGATAGACCTGATGCCAAAGAGATTTTTGCTTTTATGCTTTTTATATTAGTAGCATTTTTACTTTCATACGTTTTATATATTAGTAGCCCTGTAGTCCTGTAGCCCGGTAGCCTTTAAGCTATAACCTTGTAAATTCCTAGCTAGCAAATTCCCTATCCCATAGTCAAAATAAGATTCCTGTGTCACCTTATCATCACTAGTGTTCTAGAGACCAGGGACATTTCTCCATCCCATGTCCCCTAAAAGCCAAAACAACAGTAGAGGTAGGAGTGTTAGGGGGGCTTCACTGGGAGGATGGGCCAAAGAGGGGAATTACCTCATTAACTGTATTTCTAATTGGGAGATTTTTGTCAACTATGTTAATTCGCTATAAACCTATAAAAGTGATATAGTCCGGGGGAGGATCAGAACATATGTCGGGGGTACGGTGGGGCGGCTGCTGCTGCRGCTGCTGGGATTGGCCAATCGTTGTGCTTTGTGTCCTTGGAGGACCTCCAATAAAAGTATCCGCTTTTCCCTACCCTCATAACATCGTCCAGCCTCTAATTTTAGGTAGAAAAAGGCAACAGACCAGATGTCTGTGCTCCTGTTCAGAGGGRCATGGACAGGCCACAGAAACGTGCCAACAGGAATCTTCTGAAGTTCAGAAAAGAGAAATGTAAAGTCCTGCACGTGGTGAGGAATAACCCCAGTCACCAATACAGACTGGCTGGAAAGTAGTTTGGCCAAAAAGCACCTGGGGATCTGGTGGACACCAGTTTCAATGCAAACCAGCAATATAGTCTTGCAGCAAGGAAGGATAAGGATATTCTGGGCTGCATGAGGAGGAGTGTGGCTAATAGATCAGTGGAGGTGATCCTTCCCCTCTACTCAGCATTGGCCCAGCCACACTGTGCTGGGTCGAGTTCTAGGCTCTCCAGTACAAGAGAGACATGGACTTATTGGAGAAAGTCAAGGAACAGGCCATAAAGGTGATTAAGGGACTGGAGCATCTCTTCTGTGAGGAAAAACTGAGAGAGAAGGGTCAAGCTTTGGAACAGGTTGCCCAGAGAGGTTACGGAGTCTCTGTCTTTGGGTATCTGTAAAACAGGTTAGACTAGATGATCTCCAAAGATCCCTTCCAACCTCAAATATTCAGTGATTAAGTGATTCTGTCAATGTATTTCATATGAGGAAAACTTTCCTATAATATACATTTTTTTCGGTCTGTCCAGGTCTGATAATCCTAAATTACAAATGATAATCATACTAGAAGACAACTTTTTCCCCACCAGACAAAAATATAACTATCTTTGCCTAGTTGTTAGGTGTATGGTGAATTATTTTGAAGAAAACAGTGACTAAATGAACATATGAACATGGTACCAAATAAATACCTTATTTACATTATGATCAATAACATAAAACTTCATTTTCTGATATTGAATGTGTCTCTGATACAATGTAGAATGTTACGTAGAAACATGAACAGAGTATAAGGTATGCTTGTGATAGACTGTCTGTACATGACAGTGGTATATTTATCAGCATTGTCCCATTTAAGTAAGTACCTACACATATCTGAATACTGTTAGGATTCTCAGCTTTCAAGCTGGACAATCTCAGATGTTGTTGATAAGTTTTTAAGCTTCTCTCTGTATAACTGAATTTCTTTACTCCGTTCAGTCTGGGAAGTCTCTCTTACTCATTTACACTTTAACATTGAATCCTTCTACATATGGTCAAGCCATCTTGGCTACAGGCCTCCCTTTCTCCTGGAGTATCTTGTGACAGCTTGTAGAAAGAACTGTTTCTTAGTTCAACATCTCTTGCTTGACTTAATGGAGGTTACTCTCCCTGATCAGGGAGCTTGGAAACCTGATGAGAACAGCTTGCTTCACTGAGCCAAGGTACTGCATTGTTGAGATTTAAATGGTCATTTTTGGGAGACTCCCAAAGATGAGCTGGAGAGAAGCTGTCATGTTGAAGTTGACTAAGCTGGTACCTGGGAATGAAGTAAGGTTGAATAAACAAATGGCAGTAAAGATTTCTTCTTACTACACTAGCTGAATTAAATTACATTGTCAATTTATTTGTCTGCTGGTTGCTTTTCTGATCCAGCTAAAGCTCTTGTCATGAATTAAAAAGAAAGGATCACCTTATTGAATTGTAGGAGACATGTTTTTTTATCTGAGTTATTAATAACATCTTATATTATTAAATTTGGAAGAAATTTTATAAACTAATTCACTATCACCACGGATGCTGCAGTTCATAAGTGTTGTTYTCAGGTTCGAATAAACACACGGACACAGCTGTCAGGGTTCTCCAACAGGCAGAGGCCAAAATGGAGGACGAGGAGAGGAGGAAGAGAGAGCTGGCCTCTGCCCTCATTTTATTTATATGTTTTCCAAATTCACCGTGGATTGGAGGATGGAGATACCACCTCCTGCTGTCCACTGGTTAGTAATAATGTCTATCACATAGGTTAGGAATTCATAACAATCCTTGCCGTTAGGTCAACAATTCATGTTTACACAAAAGTGCGTGAGAAACTATTTCGCTGAACCAAAAACACTGCACATCTGAAGAACTGCAAAATGCAAGGCCACACATAAGTTTTATCAATAAATGAAAATAGCTCATTTTTTCTTGAGCTTGATTCTCCCTTGAACTGCTCGTTTGGGCCCAATCCGTTTGATTCAGAAATCAGGGTAAAAGTTCTATTGTTTGGAATGGATCCAGATCAGGCCAATAGCATTACTTAAAACAGTATGCAGTTGCAGGATTAGGCCCTTTCTGGTTTGTATCCATGGGTGCAACACTGCTATTTCTTCACCAAATGCTGTAGTACATCCTAACAACCTATTTTCTGTGTAATTTATATTTATTCTCAAGAAACTGAGAAAAAACCCACACAAATTTATTTTTCTCCTAACTAAATTTCCAGAAATAAATAGCTCAGTCCAAATTCTTTTAGTTGTGGTTTTAACAATATCTTTTGCCTTCTTCCAAACTGTTTTGTCCCTTTTGCTCAACTTGTGTTTAAAGCACAACACAGTTAATTTTTAAAAGATGTGGGAAACATATACAAACTTAAGGTTATTCAGGGAAAATCTGAATTTAAAAAAGGAACTTCAAAGCATAACCTAAATAAACCGAACATTAATCTAAGGCGGAAAACATTAATAAGCCTTTATGAAGAACGTATACCTTTTGTTTCCAAGCTAAATCACAGGTCTACCTAGTTGAAAGGTGAAGATGGCTCATCTGTTAAATAGCTGTTGGAGCTATCTGATATATGATGATTAATTATAATATGCAAAATTTGTCCCAGATGTACAGACCACATAAAGCCAAAGATGACACAAATGCTTTATTAGCTCCCATCATAGTGGTAAAATAAACCAACTTGTGATCTAATTATCAATTTTTTATATATATGTGATTATAATGAGTGTTCTGACAGTATGTAAAGACAGAATTTAAGTATTCATGTTTTTATCTGTAGTCTTTCATTCAGTTTAATTTGAAAATGTAATGCTTGATTTGCCAGCAAATCTAGAAAATATGGTTCCAGACTCAGATGATTTTTACTGTATTACATTCTGAGGCTGCCCCTGGGAAGGTATTTATTTCTCTTCTCCTTGTCAATAATGAATGATCCTACATAGCAGAAACCTTATTAGAGTCTATGTTTAATGATTGCCCTAGTAATATGAGTGGCCTGGTAACAAATTGAGATGTCAGACACTCTATGACCCTCTAATAATATTGAAATCCACCAGACCCTATTAAAATGCCTTCAGACTGTATTAGCCTGTGGTAATAGATCAGTTACTTACCCTAACTAATACAGTTATCACGTGGGACACTGCAGCATGATCTTTTTAATCAAAAGAGTCAAAAAAGGAGTGGAACAGTGGGTAAAAATGAGGTATTGTCATAAAAAGTCATGACGAATCCACTTCATTAAGGCAGAAACCTACTCGTAAAGAAGGCTGGGATTGATATTCGTTCTAGTGTGTCATCCTGTAAAAAGAAAGAAGTAACTTTCAAATTTGAATGAACAGGATTTTCTCGTCCTCTCCCTCCCGCTGTCTCTGTTTTAATGGATTATCTTACTTCATAAGCTACTTTTATAGGTCCAAGTGCAATCCAATGTGTTCTAGTATTGCCATAGGAAAAGAAAAACACCCAAGAAACAGAAATACTTTCCCATCATTATTTCCAAAAATTCCTCTGCACTTTTACATGGAGAGCATGACATTTACTTTTTTGCTTGTTTCCAAATAGATACAATAAGGAGTATYAATAAAAAAAGTAATATTAATCTTCATAATTATAACAAGGAAAGCAAAAGAAACAGCAATTATAACACTAGAAAAAAACAGTATCACATCCTTCTTCCTTAGGACTCGTCCCTCCCTCGGTGAATTACGTTAATGCAGAGAGGTCATATTTACATGGGATGATTAATTGCACTTGAATTGGAGCTTTGTGCATATATTTACCCATGCGATAAGAATGAGAAAAAGAACTCTCGGTAATCCCACTGTCTCAAAGCACTTGACTGTCTTGAAGCTGATGGGAACCTCTCTTTCTGCTGTTGAAGGCTCTGAATTGTGCTTGCCTGTGGGATTCTCTGCCCCATTTCTTATTATGGAAAAGAAGAGGGGGTTAGACAGGGAGTCTGCCAAGTTATAGTTTCCAGGTCCTCCACTTTTTAAAGAGAGGTCATAGAAATGGTGACCTTCGGAGTCACAGTATAGCTGGCCCAAGGTCATCTTTCAAACCTTATGACTTTCCAGATGACATAACTCTGGAACTGACTCTATAGTTACTCTTCTGAAATGCCTATGAACATCTAAATGTTGTACTTCATAGGCTACCCAAGAGTGTACTTATTTGCCAAGTGGACTCCTCCTGGGAACATTGTGTCTTTCTCCTCCCCACTTCCAAATAACATATCAGCCAATGTGAGGCAAAGCAAATACTTCAATGTTCTTCAGTCCTGAACAGAGTAAGGGAGATATGTAAGAGATCTACGCTGAGCCTGAGTTCAGGTTTGCACACAGCTGAGTATGGGAAMACACTGGGCTTCAGCACCGCGGGATCTGAGTTCTTAAAGTCTCTATAACATAAACCCCCAGATGAACAATTGGGATTTACATATTAATGATATGCATATGAACATGTGCCACCTGTAGGAGAGGAACATCAGCTTGTTTCTATGTCTTCTTCCCTGTCCTGCCACAAGCTTCTCTAGCAGTGCCTTCTCCTACATGCTTTCTACCCTGCCTCCAGTGTCTCATCATGTACCTTTATACTAAAGTTTTGGATGATCCTCTAATCAAATTACTGAATTATAAATCTCGGTTATCTTTCCTCTATAAACCATTTAAAATCACATCCTGGTGCAGGAGCAGTGGTCTCTCTAAAGCTCTTGGTTATAACTGACCCTTATTCATGGCTATAACCAGAAAGATGAAAGTTACAGCCTGGCTTCAGAAAAATTCCCTGCAGGACCAGAAAACTGGGAGAAGATTTTGGCAGGAGTTTTGTGTGAGGTATAGCTAAATTCATCTCTGTTCCGAAATAAAAAGTTACTTTGTAAAAATAGCTCCACACTTATTGTCTTTTCATCAAACAGCTTATTAATAAAAAGATGGATTTTGTATCTGCTGTTCCTGCAAAGTCACCATGGACTTTCACTGTCAGCCTTAGCTTTCCCCCATTTTGCCTACAATCAACAGCAATAAAGACCTGCAGGCCAAATTAGTCTCCCTGAGATGACTGTGTTAATACACTGACTTATAATTGTACTCTCATTGACACCCCTGCAGCCCCCTTAATTCAAGTGGTTTTCTGCCTGAGCTTAGTGAATATTTCACTGAGGATATACAAAAGGTATAGCAGCTTGCAGCTTTTTGCTGCCTTATTCTGTAGAGAGAGCAGTAGGGAAAATGACGTAAGTTCTAGAAATCAGTTATATTTTCATTGTCATGTATTGTATTTCATATTTGATGAATTCTGTAGAAATTCTTTCTGTTGTTTAGCAAGCCTGAACTGCTTCTGACTATCTGAAAAATACATAAAAGGCTGATTTTTGTTCCCCCAGGGTCAGCTTTTGGAAAGGGCATTTGGACAGGCCCTACCCTACAGTGAAATGTGCCCGAGGATAGGGAGGGCCAGCATGGTCTCATTGTGGGGCTGAGATCTACTCTGACCTGACAGAGATGTGTTCCTCAGCTCTGTTTCACCCACTGCCAGGAGTTCCAATTCCCTTTTGAGCTGAAGGCAATGGGACCACTTGCCAAGTATAAAGTTAAACATGTGCATAACACAGAATCAACCTCAAGGTTCATATATTTATTCCACTGAGTGCAGCTATGCTAGTGGCTTGGATTTTCAAATTAAAATTTCAAATCTACCATCCAAGAATATTTGAGACAAAATGTTTATGATAAATTTTGCCAGCTGAGATTTGCCTGGGGACATATTTTTCATAACATGAGATGTGTTTCCATTCTTTTGAATGCAGAAGTAATTAAGCAAGGCATAAATACTGTCAGACAAATCAAGAACACAATCACTCATGGATACAATTTTTTTCACACTATTTGTTCAACTTCACTGACCTCTTAACCTGAGTAAACTTGAAAGCCCAGGAAAAAATATCTTGCTGTCTTGTCATGTACCTGATTAGCTTGGTTAGAAACCAAAGGATTTTCATAAACATTCTTGTTTAGTTTTGTATTTAGCATTCTCTAATAACCCATGTTGTTGAACTGAACATATATTGTCTTCTAGATTTTGTCATACAGTTTTCCATATAGCATAATCTATAATTCTGAATGTCCTTCTGTTCTGGTAATTTCCTTTTATCCCCGGTGGCCATTTTCACTCTTGCTGTGTCTATTGTGAGATAGCATATGCAACCTTTGGGCATGTAGGATATTAATCCATCTTTGATCACATTCCCCTGTGTATCCTCCCCACAGCTTTCTGATTTTCTTCCAGAATGAACTCAACAGCAATTCAACATCTTTGTTTTTATTATTGTGATCAGTTCACTTTAGTTTTAGTTAACAACATGGAATCTATAAGGATTTTTTTAGTTTTGGGGTGTTTTAAAAATTTTTTAAACATTGTTCCTGTACTTAGATGCTTATTCTTTACAAGTTTCTTCTTCTTTTACTGCTTTTGTTTTCATTTTCCTAAATCCCTAAACTGTTTACTTCACAGAAGTAAATATCAGAATACACAGTTGTGACACAGATCTTCTAAATTTAATATAGATATCAAAGAAGGAAAAGGCTTTTTCTGTCAGCACCGTTCTGTCAGTGCAGGACTGCATCTCCAAAGTTATCTTGCTCACTACTCTACTTAGAAAACATCCCACAAGTAAGATCTTCCAGATGTTATTATTACTTTATGATACTAAATAATCATTTTTTTGTTCTTGCATCTTAAGCAAGACCACAACAGGACTACATGTGATTCTTTTGCAGGATGTAATTACTCTTTTTTCAGGCATTCGTAGGACTTTCCTTCACTGTGTAATACACAGTCCGGTCATGGAAATGTCCTTTGTTTGTCGCTTTCTACCTTCCTTGAATCACTGTTGTTGTCTCTGAGCTCACTCCACTTTGCCTGCCTTCAGATTCTGTATTCCGAACACTAGAGACAATTTACACACCAGAAGCTATCTGTAGAAATTTCACCTCACAAATACATCTGAGTTAGGTGATTGTCACGTATATTTGTCTAGAAGCCAAATTGGTATCCTGAATAACACCTGATGGCTTGAATCTCTCTGACTATGAGCCAGTGCCTCTGCATTTGCAGTCTCCAGTTGTTACCCTTTTCACCCATCCTGTCGAGAATGCTCCTATGTAATTTGTTGCCCACCATCGCCTTGAGGTTTTTGCCTTCTATTGGATTTGTGGTTTCCCCCAGCCCAAGTTATTCTTCCCTTGTGGCTTGCATTAGCTTGCATTTTTACAAGCTGAATCTCATTTTGCTATTCTGAGCCTGTATTTCTCTGAGCTGCTTTATATTACGTTTCTTGATCCTGACTTGTATAATACCTCCCAATTTAGCACCATCTGCAAATTTAATGAATGTGGTTTTATTTTGCAATCTTCATGACTTTTAATAAAGGTGGTAAAGTAAATATTGGTCCTACTACAGGTCTCTGTGGCTCTGCTTTTCCCCCTTCACATCCATGACCCATTCCCCCATCCCTCAAGCTCTCTGGATTGCACTGCCTGGCAGTACTCTCTCCTTTGTAGACTTCTGCATAAATCTAGTCTGCATGTTAATTTGTTATATAACTTGTTCACCAAAATCCATGTCTGTGATACAGACCGTACCTCAGATATCCAGAGGTTTAGGAAATATCACAGAATGCAGTGACAAGTTAAATCTCATAGGTCTGTTACCCAACTCTGATGTAATACTTGCATTAGATCACAGTAGTGCTCCTCATGTCTTGAAACCAGTGGCAATTTAACAAGTTTTGACTTCTTATTGGTTTTGATAAGCATGTGGTGTATTTTCCCTTTATGTATAGAAGAGAGTTTTTAGTGTGGATCCAGTTAGACCGTGTTAAGGGTACCCCACATCATCTGTACACTCATTCTTCCAGAATAGGCATCTTGTTATTGCTCCAAGCAAGAGGTGAATGGGTGGTAGAAATTCCTTGTTTGTGTGTGACTTTGCTTACATTTACAAGTTTTGCTAGCATGACTGAAAAGTCATCTCACTAGGCAGCAGAGAATCCAAACATACATAGAAATTCACTGGCAGAATAAACTGTTTTTACATATATTGTCTTCAGAGAGTTCATAGAGGTTATGGCAAAAGACTGAGAGGGAAAACTACTGTTTTTTCCTTTTGCATAAGACGTGTCTTTCCAAGAAGGCTTTATGCAAGGTTAATAGGTACTTAGCAACTTTTCATCTCAACAAATATATACCAGATATTTAGTCCAATAATAGATAGGAGGAAAAGAGAGAATGAGTAATAAGCATATAGTGATACGATTAGTGACCAGGAATGAGAACTGCTTCTGCTTCAGTTACCAGTAGTAGTAGGACCACACAATTTTACAGCTGTAGAAAGCACAAAAGAAAGAAGAAATTGAGATGGAAGCCAGAAAAAAGTCCAGGTGATCTAGAAGATGGATCAGTAGTTTACATTTTCAGCAAAATGTATCTGGTTTTCTGCAAAGCCCCAGCCTACTCCCATGACCTCAGCACATTACACAATCTCTCTACAAAACGGGTCTATGTCATAAAATCATAAAATCATAGAATCATGGATTGGAAGGCATCTTGAAGGTATCATCTAGACCCAACCTCCCCCACCACGGGGGATGCCACCCACTAGACCAGGTTGTTCATAATCACAGACTAATTTGAGGCCTGCGGATGGTAGTATGGACAGGCAGCAGTTTTAACTTGAAGCTACCTGCTAGCTCTTGTGAAGTAAACGTAGCTCAAATATTTAGTAACTATTGTCTTCCCTTTCCTAGTAAGTGAAGTTTTAAGAAAGGCAATTTACTTAGAGATTACATTCAAATTATGCACAGATAGATTTCTAGATACTATCTCCAAAATATTCAGTTCCACAGTCACTCTCCAATTGTGGTGCAGACTTCTGCATCAACCAAATACTCATGACTGGTAGAAAGTATAACAAGCCTGCAGAATTTTATGCCTGCATAGCTCTTCAATTTTCCTACCTGTTATTCTCTTGTGAAAAATAAATTAAACCCCCATAGTATATGTCAGTCTCTAGGCATTTTTGTGCCTGGTTATTTTTAAAACATCTTCTTCTTTCTTGCTTTCTTCCGTGTGTTTTTTTTTTTTTTTCCATTGACATATTTAAAAGTGTTCTTTTCTTTTCCCTTGTACTTGTAGCTGGCATTTGCCCTTTTTCCTTTCTCAGCTGTGGTTGAATATTCTTGCTTCATTGCCTCCTTCCTTCTTCATTTCCAGTTGACAGCATCATTGTAAAGGTGAACTAAAAAGAAAATTGGAAATTCTGTTTACTTCACTACTATGCACTGAATGTCCCACCTATGCAGTCTCACAGAGAAGCTTATAATGAGAACACGCTGCACCAATAGACATGTCTTTTCTCTGCACATCTCAACATATCTTGCAGGGACAGCTAGTGTTTAGCATTGCTGTTGTGTTGCTGTGCAAAGGTGGCCTTGAGCAGACTGGTACAGGGCAAGATTCACTGTATCACATATGCATTTCAAATCTTATTTCTTATTTATCCCTACTCACCACCCTTTTTATTCCTGAGGTAAATCCTGATCCTTTCCCATCAAATGTGTAATGCTTTTTCTGACTAAACGTAATGTATATGGTGACTTGAAAATGTCTTCTAGAGGCTAGACCTCAGAGTGGGTTGCAAGTGTCTGTCATAGAGTTATGTCCTGTTTCCAGAGGTCTGAGCATGGGAGACATCAAATCTAGATGTGTCTCTGATGGAACTCAGGTGTAAATCATCGTGAAAATATCTGCTGCTTTAAAGTCCTGCTTCCATTTTGAGAGTATTTCTGGAAGAGGAGGCCAGAAAGAGAGAAATAACAGAAGGCATAACTTCATTTTTGCCCAATCTGTAAGATCTGTATCTTTCTGAGCAGTGACGGTTGTTTTTAGTGAGTTGCATCACTGCTTCTTGGCAGCCATGGCAACTGAGATCCTCTTCTACCCAGCAAATCCAGGGCAAGGAGAGAAGCCAAACTTCGCTGTTACCCTGACCTCACTTTGCTGGTTTCTGTCCCCTCTTTTTAACAGGTTTAAGTTTAGTACAATTGCTTTTGGAGCCTAACACAATTTCCCCCACATGTTCCCAGCTCCACCATAACCTGGTGGAATGAACTCTAGCAGTGAGGCTTCCCCATTCTGTATTTTGTTGTGTTTGCTCTGTTGCCATCTGTATTTATTCTATGTGATGATGGCTTTCTCAGTCTTGGATTAGCATGTCAATAAGACATACACAGGACCATGGGCAAAGGCTTTTTGCCATAAAGTATTTCCTTTTAAAAAGTAGAAAACTAGATGCATGGGAATGGGACAAGCTTTGGTATTTCCTAGCAGAAGAGGGAAGAATGAAGAAATTGTTCTGTATTTTCTTCCACTTCTATATGTGTAAGTCTGCCACTGACTTTGCCTGTCAACACTTCCTCACAAGCCACCAAACAACTTGTCCAAACAGGATGTGGTAATACCCTTCCATGTCCACTGACTTGGCAGAATTGTAATTAACAGACTAGAAACGAGATTCCTTGTCATATTACCAGTCTCTTAAATCACCCTTTCCCCCCATTGTAATAATTACTGGATAGTTATATTGACTGCTATCTGTTAATTTATAAACCTCTCATACATTGTCTGTTATGAATGACTTTTTTCTGTGAAAAATGAAACTATTATCTTTGCAAAAAGCTTTCTTAAAATGGACAGCTAGAGAAGGAATTGGAGAGAGGCATACTATGGTTGTTGGGAACAAACGGGGAGAAGTTGGGAACAGTCTGAACCTGTAAACTCTGGGTTACTGCTGTGTCTTTAGGAAGAAGCAAAGCATCAAAGGCTGGACACAATAAAGTTGTGGATTTCCTGTCAGACATTGCAATTACCTGGGTTTCTGAGGAATCATGAAAAGGGCCAGTGGAGATATTTGCGTTGTTTGCGTTTAATGTCAATTCTATCTCAAAAGATCAAATGTACTGCTTCATTCACGCTTTTATTTTCTCGGATAGTACATTCATAATGCACACAAGCAGTGCTTTGAGGGGCAGATGGTTCCAAATATTCATTATTTGTGGAAAAGGCCTCATGCATTCCCACAATTTCGTGTGAAACCATCCACTTAGAGATGCTGAAGTGACTCCTGAGATCCTGACTCCTCAGCATCCCTGTCACAGTGCTGCTGGGTTGTGTTTGGCAGTATTTCCACCCTCAGAAATTGCCAGGCCCAACACAGGAGACATGTAGTGCTAAAATATTGTGGGATGGAGCCTCAATAGAACACTTGCCCACCAGATTTATTGTTCTTCACAATGCAAAATAATTGTCAAATCTGAAAGGTGACATTGTTATGTCTCTAGAAACAGAAAACTGTCACAAAGACTTAACTCCTGTATATATATATACATGGGGCAAAATGGCCATTTATAAAGCCAGTCTATAATTAAATGAGGGTGAGAAAATGAAAATATGAAAACATGAGAAAATCTGATATATTTTGTCTTGATGCTGTCTGTTTGCTCCTGCATCTGCATTCTGGACAGTGTTAGACCCTTTTCCTCTTGCCTATGATACAAGTAGAGAGGCCAAGATTTTGTCTGTAGCCTTCTCGATACCTTTGTTGCGTCAAGAAAAGGGTTGACTACTTAAGAAGTTATGTTTACAGTAGAAATTTAGAGATGGGAATCCTGGAGTGTCATAAAACAGATACCATTTCCTTCCTGGCTAGCCTGATACCATCAAAGCTGGGAAATACTGTGTCTCCTGAGGAAAAGTGATTTCTGCTTTCCAGAGGGGTAAGAGGCTCTTTATGTCTTGTCTTTCTTATCTGTCTTTCCTATCTCTAGCTTTATTCATACGAACGTGATACAGACCTGGGACTATTCTCATGAAATATACATTTTTGTGTCAACTTATTTCTCCAGAGTTATATGATTTAACCTTGTTGGGGAGATATCTGTAAAATAAATTCCAATATTTTAATAGATACAGAGAGGCAGAGTCTAAATATTAGGCTTACTCTGTGTACAGGAACAAAAATACTGTTGCCTGGAGAAAACTATATCTCTTTGCCCCTCAGAAGCTCATCTGAGAGTAATTGTACATACCCAGCTAAATCAAAAGAGAGCCACAGTTTGATGCATGAGATTGGATTAGAGGTTATGAGTGAAGTATCTCAGGTCTCCCTGATCAAGGCAAGCTGTAGAGCAGTCATCAGAAAAGAAAGAAGGCAGATGACAGAAGCCATGACTGACTATCAACATCACAGATAAAACAATACAGGCAGGAGAGACCTTTTGCCTTACGCCTTGTGAATGAATTCAGTGCAAGATTGTGTTATGTACTTGTAGAAATGCTTCTATTTCAGTGTGAATAGAAATAGCTCTTCCTACAACGGATTACAATGGATCAAAATCAAAAGTTAAAACAGACCAAGCTTTTCAGAATATTTAAAATCATTAAAAATAGTTTATTTAAGCAATAATCTCCTTAGAATTAGTTATTACCACTATTAATGACTTGCTAGTTAAAATATTAATGGCTCATAACCAAAAACTGCTGGCAATGTCTGATTTCAAGGGGTGTTATTGCTTAATTAATGATACTTCACCTATCTGCAGTCAGTTTTGTAGGTACCCATTTTACTGTCTGTTGCAGGGTACTAAAACCAGTTATTACAAGTGAAGGAGACATTACAAAGAGAGGAAAAATAGACGCTTGTTTTCTTGGTGTTTTGCATTTTGTGGCCTGTCAGCTAGCTTGCATCTGAATTTACTTGTTTCTTATTAGTATATGGCTTCTTATTAGGAATTTTATGTGCATTGAAATTACGTGTTGGAACTGCATATTGAAAAATGCATGCTTTTGGGAGAGGTTAGCAGATGGATATTTAAAATACTTATTTTAAATCATTGTTTTATAGATCTCCTCTTTTTGATGTCTTTGATCTGAATGACCATTTCTTCCACAATATCCCATTTTCACCAATTGTTTTGTCATATCCTGTTTAGGAACCTTGTTTGACATGAYGACACCACTATTGTTCTAGCTTGTAATTTGCACACCACGTTGATCACAAAGGAAGTAGGAATACACCTGGTGAAAATGAAGTAAGCTGAAAGGCTAGGTGGCAGCAAGTGTGGAGGGTAGGATAAAAATTTGATATGCTTACTAAAAATTCTCAGACTTCCAATTTCGTGTGAGCTGCTGGGTTTCCATTGCTGTCTGTGCTTGCAGCTGTTTTGCTTAGGAATAGGTCACAAACAAATTCTCTGTAACAGGCACTTTTAATACCAGTAGCTTAATTCCTCTTGTCCCTGTACTGCATCACACACTGAATATCAGAAGTGAGAAAACACTTTCTTACAGGAGTTTCAGCTAAGTACAAGATTAACTGTCTTTGCATTGTGTGATTTGGATACCTTCTGTTCTTCTGCGACTATGGTTTCTCAGGAGCTGGTCCTATAAACCCTGACAACAACAAGATCAATCTTCTTGTCCTGAATGCTCCGAGGCCACAGGAGCAGAACTGTTCTGCGGACTGTAAAGATGATCATTCCCTTGATTATAAATCTGTCTGTAAACTCAAGCTTTTAGATACTCAGTAGTGCTTTCAGTGAGTGATATTCTTCTCTAAAAACTCTGGGATTTATTGACAACTTTTCTAGTGTACTTCTGTTATTCATTCTTCTTTAATGGAATATTTCAGAAAATARAAAATTTGAGTGTATGCACTTCACATTGAATAGCTCTGTAACTTTCCAGGTATTAAAATTTTATTTTAAAGTCAATTTTGATCAACTCTGCTGAACATCTCTCCAGCTTGCCTTGTTTCTAGATTCCGAGTCGAGAAACTAAGAACCTTACTAAGAGCACAGGGAGGAGTTCAGTAGACACACAGATGGTAAAACCTCAGAAGAAATTAAAATTTAAAAAATATTTAAATTAAAGATAATCTTTCATTGTCTAAGAAAACAGAGTAGTCATACTACAATAAGGTTGTTCCTTGCACTCTTGTGGGCTTTACTGCTTTCATTTAAGCAAATTTTGGGCTACCAAAAGATGATAATTTTAATTTGAGATGAAGGACTACCATCTGTGTACATAGTGGACTCCTCTCCCTTATGTATTATCTACGCAAATAACACCCATTTTATTGTTTGGGGAATGTGATGAAGATAATAAAAGTGAATTGAGACAGATGTTGATCAAACAGATGTTATTTTAGTCTGACTTTCTCTATCTGGCTCATCAGTGTTTGTCAACACAGACATGCATCACTGTTAATATTTTAAGTCTGAGCTAGTCCTACAGGCTTGCATTGAGATTTACTAGGTGAACACAAAGGAATAAATAGACATTATCGAACTCCAGTGGTTTTTGTTACAGATACCTAGAGGTGAAAAGCAACTGTAAACTTCCGGTGGGTCACTTCACTTTTTTCTCTTGCAACAGTCTGCCTTCCATGAATCTCATACTTTAATTTTTTGTCTGTACTGATATTTTCAGATGAGTGAAGTGAGAGGAATGGCATACAGATATTGAGGAATGTTTACACAAGTAACTCTGCTCTATAAAGCCAGTGTTACTGCATAATCTATATCTGAACTTCTTCAAATACAGAATAAATTATCTCAATGCAACCTATGTGGAATGCAGGCTAAAGCGGATTTTGATGCCAAACTAAAACTCTTTTGAATCCATTTCAGTGATATGGTTTAATTAACCAGACCACCTTTTCTAGCCTGGTGTACTCAATGCAAATTAATGGCACTCAGAATATACATTCTCTCAGTGTCTTGCCTGCCGTTTGCTGCCTGTGAATCCTATCTCACATCCCACACCTTGCACTTGCACAAGTGATTAACTGCCTCCAGAACTCATTTCCTCCTAAGTGGCTTTACAATATTTTTCTTCCATGGAAGGAAAATATGGTGAGTGAACCAGCACAAAACCATTTGCAAAGGTGTCAGCACTACTGTGCCAGAGAATTGTTTCTAATATCTTATGCTATAATATAGAATACAAAAGAGATGTTACATTATTTACTTCATACTGTATCACTTACATAAGACCCCAGATGAGGGGTCTGTTTCGTATTAAAAATATGCTGCTTATGCTAGAAGGTGGTGGTGGAAGTTTTATGTGGACTTAGCATGCAACTTTTTTTAATATATCATCTAGATAAAGGCAGCCTGAGAAATGACACAGCTTTTCCACAGGGAGTGGGAGCAGCCCTCTTCTAAACACAAATCATGTTGAGGCCATGATATGGACTCAGTCACTCTAGTGTCCTCTGTCACCAAGAGGGAATGCCATATAAAAGCTGGATTTTCTGCTTCATGAGATTCTCACATGTAAAACTTTTCTTGCCAGAAGGGAATAAACAAGAAATGGAACTGTTGAAAATCCTTTCAAGTCAAGTTCTGACAAAATCCAACCTTCTCAGTTCTTACTTGAAGAGCACTGTCAAAATGTCAAGTCTAGATGAAGCCCTGACAGGTCACTTTGGTGGAGGCTGCAGAGAGAGACCTTTGAAAAGACGTATTTTTTCCATGTGTTCTTAAGCTTTAGTATTCCTGAAGGCCCCCAGCAGACAGTGCAGCTGTTTCAACGAGGTGCTTTATTAAATCTCTGTAACACAGAGCTACTGCCCAAAGGGACCTTGCATTAAAAGGCCAACAGGACATAGGAGGTGATGCAAAAAAATACTGCTGTACTTACTGGGACTGAAATAAGAGCCATCCAGATCCTTCCTTCTTCTACCACCAGCAGCAGGCAGAGGCTCTGATACAAACACGAGGCCTCAGCAGATCAAAAAGTGGTAAGGTCCAATGCAGGTGATCTGCAAGCAGACAGAGAAGTCAGGAAAGCCACTGCATCACTACCCGGAGCAGTAGGGCTCCAGGTTCCTGCTAAAAGGTACCTCAACCTGGCAGCCACATCAGTGTTGAGGGGAAACTGCTGTTTGCAGTACRCTAAAACCAGGAGCCGCTGGTTCACATCCTATTCTTCACATCTACTATCAGATCTGAAACCTCAGAGGAGCTGGTGGAGAAGCCAATCCTGATTGCAATTCGCTAGCGGAAACACTGATTTACTGTGGTTTGCCGTTCATAACACCTGGGCTTCTAAAATGTTGGTGCTATATTAAAAAGTTACTATGTAACTAAAGAATTTTTCAGAAAAGTTTGGTTGAAAAGATGAGAATCCTTTTTTTGTCCTACTTTGCATCATTTTCCAGATGTGATCCTTGGGGAATTATGCAGTGTTTTGTCTTTAAGTTTGGAAATTTCCTTCTCACATATGTCACAAGCAGACATTACTTGTATTGTTGAAGTGTTTACATGCAGTATTTTTTAAACAGTCTGTTACAAAGGAAAACAATGTTTCAAACATGAAAGTGAATCTCACGCTTACAAAAATGGCCTCCCGCAGGTTTTGACTCATTCTGCATCCAGGCCATGACCAACTGGGTGCTTCCCCTGGCCACCCGACTGCACTGTGGATCACAGGGCTGGCTTCGGTTCTTCGGAGAGGGGAACTCGCCACTGCCTGTAAGGTCGTGGGTTTTCCCATGTATCCGCCTTCAAACTCACCCTTACACCATATTGGAGCAAGGATGGGGCAACTTTATGAGACCATTTTGCTTCTTAATGACTCCACCCATTGAGCAGCTTCTGCAAGAAGGAATAGAAATTTATATCATCTGAGTTGTTAAATAGGGTATAAATTGACCTCTATGTGTTATACATGTTTACCCATTGCACAGCGAATACACAGAACAATTCAAGGCTCATTTACACCTGATATTTTCCAAGTACCTACTGCTGTGTGGTTCACTTAAGCCAATATGGCATACTTATTGTTATTATTACTAGTTAAAGCAACAAATTAGGTGGTGTTTTATATATTAGCAACATAGCTCATTTTCATGAAATAAAAAAAAACCAGTCAGTGAAGACAAATCAAGCTAGCTGAACAAGGTAAATTTTATTAATTTTTAAATGTTATTTTCTTGAATAGGAGAGTGGGTTAACTGTGTTGGAAAGGCAGTGTAAATCAGTTCACATCACACCTTGTAGAAGAAGAGAAAAGATGTGTCTCTAGAAGGAAAAGCAATCAACAGAAGGGGTGGAGAAAAAGTATAAATCAGGATGGTTTATGTTTCCTTCCACCCTGTTRTAGATTGCTTTTGCTTCTGTAACCTCCCTCCTTCTTTCTCCCCCTTCCTCTGTCCTTCACTAACAATTCAGCTTACCTCCACATACACCTTCTCACAGCATTTGAATGGGTTATAAAAGCATAGTTTATAGAATGGTCTGCTGTTGTGCTAAGTCTCTCTTCATTCTAGATAGGGAAATGTCCAATTCACAGGAAATTTTGGATCAATAATAACTCACATTGAAATTACGCTTTGCTACTGGTCTGTGGACCAGATCTAGATGATCTTCATTTCTAGACTAAGTCCCAGTGACGTGGGATGTACTGCTGTGTGAGTGCAAGACTACACTGATGGTGTCTTCTGAAGAACTTTTGTAGACCTTGACATGGATAGGATCCTAGTTCAAGCCATAACCAGTGAGAGATTGTATTGCAGATGTAACTGTTAATATGACTTGTCATGGGACTGAGACAAAAAGTGGGGTCCTACGCAAGGACAGTTTCTGTTTTTCTGGGCTGTATGTTCATTTTTGCATACATTAGTTTTAGGTGTCAAATTCCTGTTCTTCATCCTTTTACAAAGTGTTGGAAAACCTGTTTTGAAGAGAACTGTCACTGAGATTGTACTCTTTCCTTTTTTGCAATCTTCATTGAAAGGACAATCTTAGTAGGATTCCAAGTCTGAGTTCTGTCTCTGATCTTATAACCGTGTATGACAGCTGCAATCCTTTTGTTCTAGTGAATAATTTCATTTAAATTTTGAGGAGAAATGCAACATTCACACATGTTCCTTGTGATCAAACTATAATAAAAAACTTACTCTGTCTTCATAATCCTCTTACAAAAAGTAGTGTATGATAGCTCTCATCCAACTATACATTACCAGGCAGAAATGCATGTTGGTGTTTCTGAGAGGAAGGATCAAGGGTTGCATTACAATGCAAAGTTAAGGCACACAGTGATGGATGTACTTGTGCTAGTACATCTGATAGAAGCATGAGACTTGTTTCAGAGGGGTCAGTGCAGTCAATTAAAACGGAAAATGCAGTCTGTGGAAATTTAGAATGATGATGTCAGTCAGACTATTCATTTCCTGAAAATCTTGGTTAGGTTTGCCTTGCTTAAACAGTGCAATCAACAAATTTCCAATAAAATCTTACGAAATTGTAGGTGTCAGCCTAACAGATACAATATGCCAGACAATAAAGTCTGAACAGGTAATCTAAGTTTTGTTCTTTAATTCATACAGCAACTTTACTTTTCAGTCCTGTTTGTTGAGAATATATTTCACAAAGCTGCTTAGGTAATATCAGGGTTTTATGTCGAAATGTGAACATAGCTGCTGTAGTGAGGCCTGATTTACTGAATGTCCATGAGGACAAGCAAAAAAGCCATCACATTTCAAGGATTTTTTTTCCTGTGAGGTAATAAAATGATATACAATGAAGGCATAATAAAATGATATACAATACAGGACTGCAGAGTTTGGTCCTTTTTTATAGAGCCTACAGTGGTTCCTTTACTACAGGGTGAAGATTTCTAGGTGGCTGATGATATTGGTCCAGAATGATGTATTAATCTTTGCGCTTAGAATAGACTTCAAGAGCTCTATCACAGGAGAATCTCTTAACTGGCTGCCATCAGTGACAGTTGTTTGTGTTTCCTCTGGAGCTCAGCTTTTGGCATTGTCATCCTAATCTTATGGGTTAAATCTCTGAATTTATATAAACTAATCTGTGCACTTGTGCAGTATTTCATCTTCGCTTCAAGTTCTTAAAACATTTCCAGACGAGGCTGAATTTAACTAGGAAGGAGGCAAGTGTTTCTATTCTCATTTTACAGGTGGAAAAGTTATGGCATAAGTTTCTTCATGTATGTAAGGGTGACAGAAGGAGTTTTGACAGAAAGAGGGAAAGATTGCAGTTAAACAGGAAAAAAACAGTTTTCATGTTACAGACACCTGGAATGTTCAATTTTTTTGGCTTTCTCTTGCAGAAAAGAGCAAGATGTTTAAGAGAAAATAGGGAGAAATGCATCACAAATGTCTTTTTTTCCATTTGGCAGCCAAAGCACCCATATGGTTCAATTTTTTGTTACTTTTTTAAATTTACATTGAAAAAATAAGATACACTGGAAGGTAATAAATATTTCACATTAAGTATTTACTGGTTAAAAAGTGTAATGATTAATTATGTGGGTTTTTTTAAAGTATTTAACCCTTTCTATCCTACCCTGGCTAAGTACAGAGAAAGAGACAATAGAAAGGAAAGGAATATTTCTTTTCTTTTTCTTTATATGCTTTCAGAGATGACATAAATTACAGTAAAGTTAAAAAACACCAAGACCCTTTGGCATTTGACACAAGAGCCTTTCTTCTTTAATTTGGCATCCTAATAATGCTTGGAGTCCCTCCGTTCAAGCAAGTCAGTGGCAGATGCTTTATTGTGTCTGTTGTTTCTCCTCTGGGGCTGCACATTAGGTTAAAATATCACAAATAGCTGCTATTAAAGTCTGAGTCACAGTAGCTATAATTTTTCATGACAGCCAAAGAAAATGTGACATGTTTAGGAAACTCTGTCATTGATGCTAACACTCAGATCTTCAGGCAAATGTTTAATGACATACTCAACATGCTGTGCAAACTCTGCTATCTACCAAACAAAAGGTTACTACCAGAGAACAATAAATATTCGGAAACGTCACTAAACAATAGGAGCTCTTTTCTTCCTGATCACTGAAGGCAAGATAGAAATTGGACTGATACGTGAACTGGAAAAAAAAAAAGAGAGGCTTTTTACATATGCAGTTATTTTTGTTTGGCTGCTCTAAATACTCTGTTTTAGCATATCTACCGTCTGTGCTTAGTGAGGAAGAATGGCTTTCCTGTTTTGATTTGATTTAAGCTTTTTTCTGGCAGTGAGCATCCAGTTCAGCTTCTTTTATTCTACTGTACAGGGATGTAGAATGTAACTAACACACATATGAATACACCCTCTGAGACAACACAGTACAAAGCAAGAAATCGTTTCTGCAAGCAGAGCAGTGCTACCTGTAACATTCCTAGTGAGATTTCATGGGCTCATGACTCACCATCACTCACCTTCTTAAACTAGACACTATGTAGTTATTCAATCCTTATGATTACTGTTAGAAATGGGGCTGTCTTAGGAGTACCCAAATGACGAATAACGTATTGGGAAGACCTATGACTTACATATTTTAACACAAGTAGTGCAAAGTGCTACATTGTGATCTAAAAGTCACAGGATCTATGTAATACTACAATGTAAGTTTATGGTCGTTTAAAGTCACTTGGGAATATTAGCAGAGTGAAGGAGATTATTATTCTGTTTCATCCACAAAGACCAGCAAGGCTGTGAACAGTAGAAGTTTAGAATAAACTTAGTGAGGGAGCTGGGCTGTAATGCTGTAAATAGCCATGGAAAATGCCCACTTGGCTCCCGTCTGTTTCCTGTGGGGAGCAATTGATTTTGTCTTTCACTGGAGAGCAAGAGTGTCTGGTGAGGAAGCAGACATGGGCTTTCAAACTGTTCAAATGTGTGATGGGTCTTAATCATGGTATTATGACAGGTTAAGAGTCTAGGCCTGCACAGCTTGGAGATGATGAAGCTGCCTGGGGATTGGAACTCACTGCAGCATATTAGCACCTAAATCAGGGTTATGAGATTTTGGACCAAGAGAAAACCGAACAAAAAGAAGCAAGAGCAGAATGCCCTGTAGATTAAAGCAAAGGAAACAGTTTCATACATTTCTGTTCTTGGAGGTCAAGGATTGCTGATTGATTTCTTCATCTCCAGAGAAACCCATAAGGGTTTCCATGTTTTAATTTAGAGGGGAATAATATCACCTGTGCAGAATTCTCTCTTGTAGGCTGTGTCTACAGTTCCTGTGACAGGTATCGTGGCAGCCATAGAATTCATTGCAGTACTCTTATAAACCCGTGCTCAGGGGAAAGCAAGGGCCTTCCCAGCAATAGTCAGGGCTGGTATGAAACACATGGTTTTCCCACCAGGTCAAAGTGGACTGCTACAGCAGACACTGTTTAGACAGTTGTCTGCTTTGTTGTGTTTCCAAAGAGCACAGCTGAGCTACTAAACCAACCAAAAAGCAGCACGAGCTGAGATGTATGTGTGAGTTTGGGCTCTCACTCAAAGAACAGTGTGGGGTGCTCTTCCTGTTACGAGTTTCTAGACCCTACATAGGAGCCATCCTAGGCTTTGTACCCTTGGTATCAGAGTTGCTTCAGTGCAAGGGGTAATGTTTACCAAAGGGCAAATTTATAGCAGATAACCACTGTGATGTTTTTCAGCACGGTTTTAAGAGCAGGCTCTGTGGTGTCCTCTTGCACACTGTGGATATCTATTTCCCAATGAGTGTTTCGGGAAATTATTCGTCTCTGAGCTCTGTGTAGCTCACACAAAGACATGCAAAGTCCAAAGGAAGACAGTGTTTAAGATTCACCTTTCTCCTCAGAATTTCCTGTTTACACATTTTATAGCATGTTTTCCTAAGCACTGCAACATTGGACACCTAGATGTATACTTCTTCACTTTGGCCAGGGAGAGCACATCAGGCAGCCTCATCACTGGATGGAGCATTTGATTTCAATTTGGACATGTACTGGCTGTAAAAGAAGCCAAAGAGAGAACAATTTCAGACTGCGTACAACCACTTCAAGTGGTAGTTAGAAGACAGTGTGGAAAGGGGAAGGGAGGAAAAAGAAGTAAGTAGTAAGTGGGGCTGGGACTTGTGATACATTTTCCTAAGTAATTCTGTATTATCTGCATGTGAAAGTGTCATGAGGGTGCAGTCATGAGTGAAGTGTCCCAAACTGGACCAGAGAGGCTGATTTCACCCTTTGCTAAAGTCTGAAAAGTTCAGAAATCTAAAAGAAAAAATGGATAGCAGAGGCTATTCAGAGCAATAGGCATGTCTTGAAGGCTGTAGCAGTTATTCACAGCAGCCATCAGCGTGTCATTTTCAATGGTTTTGAGAAAATGCAAACTATCCCAAACCCCGTCCTAAAATATTTGGTGATCTCTTATGCCAGCACGCTTGTACAGAGGTGCACTTCTGGTACTAACAATGCCTTTGCAAGTGGCCAAAGAGGAGCACTGGGACCTCAGAAGGTCCCAGAGGCCCAGCGTTGTGCTGCAAACAAAGTACAGCAGAGGAAGATTGGCAGACATTAGAGAATTACTGTCTGAGCTAACATCAATGGAAGCTTTGATGCAAGCCTCTTTCAGGGAATTACAATAAAAGGTAGAGCAACTGAAGCTGAGGCAGGCTTAAACAGGCATTCAGATACAGTTACCAATAGAGATAAGAGACTTCAGGATCTTGAAAGAAAAGACCTGAAAAATAGATACTTTGGAGAATTGAGAAAGAAGAAATAACAGTGGGTTGCAAGAAATCCCAGACCTGACTAACATAAAGAAGGAAGAACTCTTCAAAAAAGTGTCAAATTCCTGCAAAAGGAACTCTGGAGCAAGGGGAAGAGAGAGTTTTCTGGATATATGTAGGTGGGATACCTCATAAACATTGTAGACAGCTACGAGCTTTTGCTCTAGGACCCCTGGCTTTTGCACTATGGTGTATACCAGACCACATCAGTGAAACGACAATGAACACCTAACAGGAATCATTAAAGTGTGAAAAATGATAATCCCACCTAGATTATATGATAAATGCACATGGAGTTGGCAGAATAAGAGGGGAAGCACTGATTAGAGAAATAAGATGCCTGGGAGAGAAGAGAGAATTCTGAATAAGCATAGCCTTCAGTACTTGGGGACTTAGGTGACACAAAATGGCAAGTCCAAAAAGCCAAGACACTGAGGTGAAGCTTCTCGCGGAAGGTAAGGGAGCTGAGTGTCATGCTGCCGCACCAGGGTGTGAGTTCCCTGTCTCTATTACCTGGGAGCCTGTAGCGAGGTCTTCATGACAGAGACACACATATTTTTTCTTAATAGCACCAAGCATGGCTCATTTCTTCCGCAAAAGTATGGAAGCTGAGAGTAGAGAAAGAGGAGGGGATCATGTCCAACCATATCTGCCCACAAATGAGGAGACCTGAGGTATTTCAACCCCACTTTTCCCAACCCAGAAGCACCATTCCCAGCACTGCTTTTCAGTTTTATATTCCAAAGTCATGGTACCAGGAGCAGTGATTAAAATGCTGGCCTCTTCACTCCTGAAGAAGTGCAGGTAATTTTAGGATACAGGCATGTTCCTTCTTTCTCCTTTTCTCTAGCCCAATAAATCCTGAGATTTGAAGGAGGTCTGAATATCCTCRGGCAGAAGGTAAAGTTGTGCAGATTTCCCTGTTCCTGTGAGAATGTGTCAGCCATAAGGTCAATACACACTAAGATCTCCTATTGCATTTCTGACAGAAAAGAAGGTTTGGAACCTATCTGTTTTATGAAACTTGTAATTCTGTTGCTATGTTTTAGGCATGGTCTGAGAATACCTAGCAAGCCATGCCTCTAAGGATCTGGGCAGTGAGACATCTGGCTTATATGCCACCTAGTCAGTCCTGTAAAGAAGCAAGAAGCTGAACACCGATGTAAATAATTAAAACAAGACTTTAATTAACCCAAGGTATGCTTACACAGAGACTATTAGAGTTGCAGTTTCGCATTGTTTTTAATAAGTTCTTCCTAGGTTTAGGAAGATTTTTGGATTTTAGCAGCTTAAAATCCTTCCTTGATCCCAATGGTTCTATTACCATCCTTAGTCTTCAGCAAAACAGAAGAAATCACCATTTCCTATACTGAGAGAGGTATTTTGATGGGTGTTAAACAGGGTATATTTCAGACGTGTAATTACAAAGTGTATTTCATTTGCAAGTAGTTATTCCCATCTAGGCAAAACTGATGGATAAAGAAGTTTTAAAAGCTCAGACTGCACACTAAGATTAACAGCTGACATTGCAGTAAACCAGATCCCAGGTGAAAAACAGCTAGGAAAGTTTAATAGAAATAAATGCGAAAGAATATGTAGGAAATGGTAGAAGACTAAAAAGAGCAGCAGGAAAAGCCTTCCTGAGGCATTAAACAGAGTAAGGGGTTGACTCGCAACCCTGCTAAGTTGGTTTCCTGGAATCCCAGCAAATTTCAAAATCAATAGAAGCCTATCTTTAATTGACTTGAAACCTAACAAAGACAAATTTGATTTTGCCTCTCATAGCCCTGTCTACTTGTTCAATATTGATGTTGAGATATTCACCAATGTACTGGCTAATAGGCTGGACTCTCTGCCTGATTAGTTAGTGGAAAGCAGAGAAACTGTTTCCAAGGACATTAATTAGCAGATAATATACGAAGAGGTGCAATTGTATGAAAGGTGCAAATTGTATGCCATTGTCTAGTGATGTAAAGGAAATCTTAAAAAGACCTGAATTAAGTGATTTAGAGTCCTGGACTGCATGGATAATGGGAAAGCATCACAAGTATTAGATCAATAGGTATGGTTCCATTATAAAACTCCTTTGGCTGGAGTAAAAGTTAACCACAATTCTTTCTGTTTTCAGCATATACTTCTTTTCTGTGATGGTCTTGTCGCTTTTGCAGAAGTTGGCACAAAAATTCCATCTTGCAGGTATAATATATAGCAGATTTGGAGAATGAAGTCACATAGAATATAAATGACATTTTAATGATGATTGCTGATCCACTTCTCTGCAGGCCACTGTAACGAAAGAAATTAGGAAAGAATTCATGAAGTTTATAGAAAATCCAGGGCTTAGTCAATTAAGCCAAACTTCTAGCATTAGTATTTCAAACAAGTCAGGCTACTCACAAATCATTACATGACAAATGTGAACTCGGTGAGAAAAATCTTAATCAGCTCCTAAGGAGTTTCTAGCATCTGTCTCCTGGGAAAATGATATGATGCAAATTACATTTCTATATCAGAAAAAAATGGAAAATATTTGACACAAAGGAACAAGCCAGTAATACTGTGAACTGATAGAAAAGAAAAAATGAATCTTCTCACCATGAGTATTATTTCAGACATTTCCACTGTCTCTCCTTATTCACTTGGAGAGGAGTTGTAGTCCTCCATTTTAGCTATCATTTAAGCAGAGGAGTATGTCATCTTCAATTCAAATATTTAATGTAAAGGAGAACTGAGAAGAAGAACAAAAGGTATTTGAAGCATTAATCCTCACCAACTGTGAGTGCAGCCAGATCATAACACATCCCTTTGGAAAAGACCCCAGTACCTGGGTATACAGCCCAGGCAGTTTATACGTCTGTTCCTGTATTGGCTAATACTCCAACAGTACAAGAGTGCTAGAAGGCAGTCTTAAACACAGCAATCCTTTTCTCTATTCATGTCATCAAAGCCAGTAAAGAGTAACTAAGTATGGATGTAGCTGGGCTCTAAACATCTCCCCAGTGAGTCCTGGAGGACAGGCCAAAAACCAGAATAGAAATGTTTGGAGTATTTTGCATGTAATTGATAAAATCAAGACCAGAACAAAACAACAAAAAAGACAAATATTTAAGACTCTGGAAACAGAGGAATATCTTCCAAGCAGGAACATTGCAGTACCTCCAAAATGCAACATGCTCTTCAGCAACCTGACAGGCAGATGGACACAAAGCCATGCTGTCCATGCAGCCAGTAGCAAGTGTGGGAGGCTGAAATGTTGAGGGTCAATGCCTCAAACATCCTTTGCAAAAGCAGCAGATACTTTGCTGATGATGTACAAGACAACAGCCCATGTGCAGAGGGGGTGAGCTCCGAAAGATCTATGATTAACAGGAATCTCAGTTACCCTGCCTTCAGGGCTGGGTTGTAATAGTGAGAAGCCAGCATCTGTGAAACATGGGTGACAGCCAGCCAGGAGTGGCCTATTGTGGCACGTTAGCCATGATATTTCCCAGACATTCTTGTTGCCCACCAAACTTCTTGCTGGGGAACACAATGTCCCAGGAATATGAGAGTCCACCAACCTCCCTGGAAAGCTCTAGAGTCCTGGAGGTTCTGCAATCCACTTTCAGAGCAGCCTGACAAAACATTTGTTGAGAGGCAGCAGTTGGAACTATTTGTAGACTCCTATAATGAGTATTTTTGCCCAAGAAACTGAGGAATTGACACACCAGTTTGGGTGAAATTCAGTAGCCTTTATATCCTCCCAAGACAGGAAAAATCAACTTGAAAATGTTTAATCTGCTTTAATTGCAAAGAGATACATGAGTTTAAAGAGCCATTCCATCTTCATGTTTGGAAGTTGTGAAATGTTCTTCTCTCCTATGGATGATACGTCTACCAGGCATCCCTCTGTTTTCCTAAGAAATAGATGTAGTTACGGGTCTGTAAAACTTCCATTTTCAAGCTAGAACCTTGTCATTGCTCTGGATTTTCCTAGTACTACAAAAAATCAGTTAAATCTATTGCACACATCCCAGTCCCACACAGAGCCCCCGAAGTGAAGGGCAACCAGGAGAAGTGGTGGGGAACAGCTCACCCCGCATACACCATTGAATCGCAGAGGGGACATCAGAGCTGCAGCTCTCACATCAAAACCTTTTACCATCTGTACCAGAATAACCTTCCCTTCACATTATAAATCAATAGTTTAAAGTCTGTTTTGCTGGCAATCTACTCTGCAGAATCACATTCCAGCAAGTTTGTTTGGTCAAGAAATAAATTAATGCACTTCCAGTTAAAACCGGATTCAAACATTGCCAGCAAATACTCTGAACAGGCTCTGTAGAAACACAGGTCAGGATTACAGTCAAGGTCTAAGAGATACACCCAAAAAGGGATGCCCTGAAGGCTTTTCAATTTCAGTCCTCAAAAACCTCAGGTGATCTGCCATGTCATGGTAGTGTTCCTCAATGAGGCAGCAAACTGTCTGGAGGGGATCCCGCAGCAAGGGACGCATCTAGTTTCCCTTTGCATATCTGGATCCACAAATTCAGCATAAGCATGTCTCACATCCGACAGTCAGACCCAGTGAGCTCATGAGCTTGCCAATTATTAAGACCCACAAAAACAAGCAGAAAAGCAAGCAGCACTGCCTTGGATTAAGAGCTCTCCCTGGGTACCACTGTTTCTATTTGCAAGTGTAGGTTGGAGCCATAGATCTCACATGGCTCCAGAAACATTTTAGTGGGGAGAGTACACAGCTCTGTGTGCTGTACACATGCCTGTCCTTTTCCCTTGGCTTAATAAACTGAGTATTTATTGTGGGAAGAGGAGAGCTGAAGAGCAAGAGGCATTTCAGTTCATCTGGCAGCAAGGATGGTGGGCTTCTGGTTTCAGCTACAAAAGTATTTGATGTGGATTGAAAACATTCAAGAGGAACTTCACGGTTTCGCAATGGGAGTCAGCCACTGAGTGCTGCTACACCAGACAGGACAACAATCCTTCCTCCCTTCTGTCCTGAGGCTGCCACCAGACTGATGACAGCAGCAGTGACTTTGGAAGAGCAGTTGAGGAGGGAACCACAGATGCTAGGCAAAGGCACTGGCTGGCCCTGAGAGTCGGGAGACATCTTGATCCATCTCTGTCCTTGTGCCACTGTAAGGAAAACCGTCAGCTTTAACACACACCCTCTTTTCAGTTTTTCCTCTTAACTACTTGAGACACACCCTTCCATCCCAAAATTTAGACTATACAGCATTTAAGTTTCCTGTGTGGATCTGGCCATAAAACTGTTGCTTTCTGAATAGTGAAATTCTGCTAAATCTTTAGCGCAGGTACAAGCCGCTCAGCACTGTTTAGCCATGTGCAGGCAGGCTGAAATTGCACTTTCTCTCATGCCATTTAAGATGCTAACCAGATAGGCTTTTTACTGGTTTGTCTTTTAAGCAGAAGCATTCACACCATGTTCTGAATCCTGAGTCTCAACTAATTTCCCAAGGCTTCCTTCATGCCCCAAATCCCAAATTATCTTCTAGCCAGTGTAACTGCTGTAGTTACCCCTGATAATTTTTTTGCCTTCAGCTCTTCATTTCCCTCACATTTCAGAAGCAGTGCAGAAATGCAGGTGCAGGGTAAAACAAGATTAAGTTACTGTGACAAACAATGCAAGAAATTTCTTTCATGGATTATTCATTTTGAATGCAATAATAATCTCATTCTTTTAAATTTACCTGAAGCTGCAGAATTTGCAGTTTGCTGTGTAGAAAGTCAGAGAATCCAGGGGCACTTACTGCATAATTTAAGTCCTCTTTGTAATAGATTGGACAGGTTCTTATCCATTGGAATTATGGGGAAACAGATAATTAGCAAGATCTATGGTAACTTCAAGGTGGTTACTGGATGGGAGCTAACTTCTAGCAAACACTAAAGAGAGGGGCAGTGAAAACCTAATTAACATTCAAAATACTTTAAGCAAGGGATGTCACAGACAGTCTGGGCAAGAAGGGGGATACTCACTCTTCCATCTAACCGTATAGATACATAAAATACCCGTATAAATCATAATAGACAATTTTCCACACAAAAGAGGACAGACGTTGAATAAAGAAGACTCTTAATTGTACATGCATCTTTCAATGTTGGAGAGTATCTCTTGAACTAATCTCCATCCCACAAGTCTGGTTTGGGGCTGAAATTATGATGAGTTAATGGATCAGTTTTATTCATATCAAAGCCAGAAACCAGCAGACAATTAAATTTTATCCATACATGGATCTAGGAGAAAGCTCATRGCTAAAGTGATAATTAATGCAACACAGCAATTAATGCAATACCTAAAGATAACAAAGGTGAATGGTACTAATAGAGATGAAAGGACTTCTGAGGTAACAGTGTGAAGAGAAAAAAGAATAAATTCCTGCAAGAATAAGCATTAGAGAYCTGGATCATTCCTGTCTTTTCTCATGGCTATCCCAAAGTGTAATCTTTTATTTGCTTTGATATAATATCATTACGTGAGACAGATTTAGATGGGTGAACAGTTAGAGACTATTACTCAGTTTAAGACAATATTTGTCTGACATTTTGCTGCAGGTAGAAAAGGGATGAAACATTTGACTTAAACAGTTTGGCCATATGATTGGCCTAAAGAGATTTACAGGAATACTTTCTTCAGTGTGGTAG
This sequence comes from Amblyornis subalaris, assembly GCA_018881555.1. Lineage (NCBI taxonomy): Eukaryota > Metazoa > Chordata > Aves > Passeriformes > Ptilonorhynchidae > Amblyornis > Amblyornis subalaris. Next base: position 3,882,755 of record JACAXG010000062.1, on the reverse strand, counting down.
TATTTGGATCAGCAGACAGTTCAAGGCATACAGTGCTGTTACAAGTTAGATGAAGCATGTGACCGGGAAAAGCCAGCTTGGATTCACCAAGGGCAAATCATACTTGACAAACCTGATCACCTTCTAGGACAAAGTAACCTCCTCGGTTGATGTGGAGCAAGTGGTGGACATTGTCTATCTGAATTTCTCCAACACTTTTGATACTGTTTCCCACAGTCTCCTCCCGAGAAAACTGATACTGAGGCTCTAGACAAGTGGTCTGTGCAGTGGTAGGGGAACTGGCTGACAGGCTGTACCCAGAGCATGATGGTAAATAGCTCCTTTTCAAACTGGCAACCTGCCACAAGGTGGTTCCCCCAGGGATTGATATTGAGCCTGGTGCTGTTTAAGACTTTCATAAGTGAGCTGGATGATGGGATCAAGTGTACACTGACAAAGTTTGCCAATTATACCAAACTGAGTGTGAAAGTGGACACTTCAGAAAGGGGAGTTACCCTGCAGAAAGATCTGGATCGACTGGAAGACTGGGCTAAAAGAGCCTTATGAAGTCCAACAAGGAGAAGTGTAAGGTGTTGCATTTGGGAAAACAATCCATGAGTGCAGCACAAGCTGGGATCTACCCAGCTGAGGAGAAGCACAATGAAAAGGGACGTGGGGGTCCTGGTGGACAAGCTCCATGTGAGCAAATTGTGCTGCTGTGGCAGAGAAAGCCAACAGGATGATGTGCTGCACCAACAGGGGCCTCACCAGCCCTTTTGACGCTATAAGTCATTATACCACTCTGCTCAGTGCTTGTCAGGCCTGTGCTTGTCAGGAATATTGTGTTCAGTTTTGGCCCATGCTGTACGAGAAAGATGTGGACAGGCTGGAGACGGTCCAGAGAAGGGTTACAAAAGGACTGCAAAGTTCGGTGTGAGGAAAGGCTGCATGACCTGGGTTTGTTCCACCTTGCGAAGAGAAGGCTTAAGGGAGAACTTAGCACCATGTTCCAGCATTTAAAGCATGGCTACAAAAAAGATAGAGACCCTGTTTTTCCGAGGAGTGACATGGAAAAGATGTGGGGTAATGGGTTACTTCTGGAGACATTCCAATTTGGCACAAGAGGAACATTTTTCACAATGAGAATAATCAGCCTTTAGAATAATCTCCCCAGGGAAGTGGTAGATTCAGATGGGCAGACTGTTGGGCCGTCTTGTCTAGACTGTGCTTTTGCCAAGAAAGGATGGACCAGATGATCCTTGAGGTCCCAACCTGGTATTCTGTGGTTCTATGAAAAGTTATGCCTCGTCTCCACTTGCTGTAATCAAGGCCCAGGATCCATGAAGAGCTGCTAAAACAACAAAGGCTGAATGGTTTTTATTTTCTTGGTCCTACAGGAGTGTTTCCAAATGAGACTGTTTTTAGCAACAGGTAGCACTTAAAAATGCGGGACCATATTAAATCCAAAACTATAGTCAGCTGAATATCAGTGTGGCATATTTTTTTTAAGCAATGGGGCTATAGTGGAAAAATGAATGGGCTATGTTCCCATACCACTGCCAATACTGTCACATACTGATCTTAACTTACATGCTATAATTTGTTTACTCAACATCAGCAAAATTCTGATTTAGATGACAGTAATGTAATTTTGGACTTAAAGACCATCATGTTCCCCTGCTTCAGGCCAAAGACAAAGAAGATTTGGTTCCAAAATCACTAATAGCTTTTTCTATTTGGTATAAACCAAATGAATATGCCAGAATGGCATTTATTTTCTGCTTATATGCAACAAATAAACCCTCACTTGTTTAAAAGGATACTTCACGTTATTTTGACATTAAAAAATCTTCTAAAGCTTTCTTGTGAAGCTACACAAAGTGACCTCCGCTAAAGATGGACCTGCCATGCATAATTGAGTTCACAGGTCTTCCAGTAGATAACACCTCTTAATTTTTAAATGTTTTTAGGTTAATTGCATTATTTACTCATTAGGAGTGCTTTGTATTTACAGAGATCACCATTCTGTATGCACACAAGCATCTTGGGGAATAATGAAGCTCTCCTCCTCCCCACTCAACACTCCTCAGAGGCAGCTGTGCACCCCTCTATGCTCTCAGGAGCAGGGTTGGGTAGCAAAACAGGGCAGAGGAGAGGGCACTATATTACTGCTACAGTGGCATTGCTTTTTCCTCCATCTACTCTACAGGTTTGTCACCATTGTCCCTGAATAATGTAATAATCTGAATCCTACACCTGTGAAGGAATTTTTTTTTGTATAAAGACTACATGGCACAGCCAAGAGAGCATTAAATTGAAACAGAATAATAAGGAAGACTGGTACATAGTAGAGACTCCTAATGTGGGAACATAGACTCTAAGGGCTTCCTTCTACCAGTTGTACGAGATCACTAAAGTTACTAAAACCCCAAAATTTGAAATATTCTAATTCAGAAGCCATTTCAAAGTGAATTTATTTTCAGTTTTATTGTAGAAGGTGAAGATGAATAAATCATTGGGCTGCAAGAATGTGCAATTCTTGTGATGATTACATTTATTGTGGCCAAATAGGGCAATCTGGAACATACACATCAGGTATTTTTGAAGGAGTCAAAAGACAACAGAGTCAACAAGGAAAAAAAATCATTGTAAAACTCAATTTAGATTTCTTCAAGAAGATTTGTTATATGGCAAGAAAGCTGTGAGTCCACAGTCAAAAGAGAAGATATTTTGTCCTTCGATGTTTTAATTGCAGGCATGAATTGGAAGAAGCTATCACAAATGGGAGAAATCCAACACAATGGAACAAAAGAGAAGAGAAAGAAAGAGATCATAATCAATGTAATTTGTGAACACAATTTATAAGAGAGGCTAATAACATCATATCTCTGGCAACATATAATAAGCTTTTTAAAACTATAGTAGGAACAAATGAAATCCCAGCAATAATACAAGCCTATAACTAGAAATGATAATACCATTAATAATGAGACAGGAAATGCAGGAGTATGCAATAAATAAATCCCTGTTCTGTTTTCAAAATGAAACTAGAGGAAGGGCTTCTTTCACATGAAGATGATTAAGTACTCAATTAAGAGCTGAGAAAGATATTTAAAAAACCCAACCCTCGTATGGGGGATAATTGTTTCAAATCAGCAGACCTGAGTAACTTATACCTAGAAATTCCAGCAAGCTGATCTTACAAGTGTTGTGAGGTTATCCAGGTATCTCTAGCACAGCTAGTCTCCAGGTAATCAGTCCTAGACAAAATAGTACTAAACCAAGATGGGATTCAGTTAATTATGACAACAAAGATGATTCTGTAATAATCTCAACTACAAGTATGGGAATAATTGATTTGGTTGATACATCTATTCTGGTTAAGCATGCTTTTGTAAGGCATTCGTCTTATTACTGCCGTCACAATTAATGCCACCACACAACATCGGTGAAGTATGCATTAAATGGATTAAAGTCATGCTAATAGACAGACCTGTGAAACTTGGCAACAATAATCCTCTATTAGATGCTTTACAGAATCTTGTGTCATTCAATAGCATAGAAGTAAACAAAAATGCCACCACTGACAAAATTTTGACTGACATAAAGACTGGGTTGACCCCCCATAACAAATTGAGGTGTAAGACAGAAAATATGAAGTTATGAACAAAATATGAAAGGCAGATTTAAAGACAGTTAAAAGTACCTCAATAACTGTGACTAATTTTTTTAGTTTACAGTCTCCCTGGTTTTTTCACACACCTATCCCAACGCAGTACTCACGATATATCACTCTCCATACTATATCCTGAAAGCAACAAACAAACCGTAAAAATGCTCACTGTGTGCCCTCCGCTCCCCTTCCCAGGTTACACAAAACAAACAATGAAAAGGAAGCAGCCTTTTCTTTTTAAAGGACTTCTGATGTGGGAGGGTAGAGAGCTGCTCTTTAAACCATGACCAGAATTCATCCCAGCAATCAAGACGAGAGATGCAGCTGTGCTGTCTTCCAGCTAGGAAGACTCACTGTTATAATTTCTCATTTAGTTTCTTATTCCAGAATACAAATATTCCAGTAGGATCTTTGATTAAGTTGTATTAAACACATGCATCTATAAAACGCAGATGAGGTTGTGCTGATTTGAAAGTAAACCAGCAGGGGAAATTAACCCCACACAAATGCCTTGTGAGAGATTTTAGGTCAGAGTTACAATTTTAATAGAAAGGTTACAATAAATGCAGTAATACGGAAACAGAACTGGCTTAAAACCACAAATTCAGAGTACAACCTGATACCCCATTGACCAGGGTGGTAGCTGCAGTCCAATTAAACAGTGCTGTTGAAAACAGTAGTCCTACAGAAGGTCTGGAACTCTTGGAAGTCCGCCTCCTCTGCTGGGTACCCCCTGGTCCTCTGAGTGTCCAGTGGTGGTCTCTCTCAGTCCCCAGGCCTCTTTTTATGTGGTAGTTTTTAGGTGGTACCTCCCCCAGGGGCGGGGATTTCCACAATGGAATGAGATGTTTCTGGCATTCTATTCCTCCGTGCTTATCCATGGTAATGGTAATGGGCCATTGGCAGGGATAATCCACTCGGGATGGGTGGTGCTTGCTGCTTCCCAGGGAAGTTATCACAGTTGAGATAATAAACACTACCCCACCTCACATGGTCTGTATCTCCTCAGCCATAGCCTCAGGGACCCGGTGTGTAACCAGGTACTGTGAACAACCCAGCTTATCAAGGAATCATGTGGATGGTGATAGAATACATACTTTTGGTTAACCCACGACAAAGGTATAACAAATACAACGCTCTTGCACGTCTTTAATACTAAAAGTATGTTGAGCAAAGATAGCAGAAACTCAGAAAAGTATAGGTGGTAGCATAATATTTCAACAAGATTAACTTCTAATAATAAAATGTAGACTGTATAATAATTTAAAGCAATAATTTTTCACAAATTCTCCATCTCCACTAGTATGTAGAATTCATCAGCTGAAGTTTGGAAACTGGCCAGCATGAGGAAATGTTGTGCATGAAGTTATATGAATTAAAAGTTCATGCAACTTTAGCCATCATGAACAAGACATAATTAAAAAGAAAATCAAGAAATGAGTAACACCTTGCCTTAATGTCTTCAGTTTAGATTAACACATGCTATTGAATCAACGGGTCTTACTAACAAATGTTCATAAAATAACTGTAGAATGACTCAGGCCAGTGAGTCAGACGAGTGCGTATCAGTATAAAAATTTTGAAGAAGAAGAAAATAAAATCACAGGAAGCTTAATGATCCAATCCAGAAAAAATCGAGTTTTCTTTAAGTTTGGAGTCATTAAAAAGAACTGAAGATGCTCATTTCTTTGCTAAAATAAATTGCCGCAAAATGTAGCAGATGCCAAAATATCAATGGGTTTTAAAAGGAGTTGAAGACATTAATGAAAGAGACCATTAATTAACCACAGATCTGTGTCACTGAGGCTGAGGAAGCATGACCTGACTCTTCCCTTACTCTTATATTCCTGTTTATCCCAGACATGGGGGAAAATGAACACTCAGTCTGAACTAATAGAAGCAATCTGAAGTTCTTGTTATGTTTCATACCTCCTCAGAGAATCTACGTAATATTTCAATGAATTTTACTTCAGAAAAAAAAATGCAGATCAAGTGTCAGGTGAGATACCACAAGCTGTTTTCTGCTTGCAAAGGGACAAGGCTTTCTCTATAACTAATTGCACACCAAGCATGCAGCAAAGTAAGCTTCTTGGGAAGTAAATGATCCCAGAACAGTTTAACTATATCAGGATTACATACTCCAGGGATTTAGCTGAAGCAGAAGGATTTGCATGGTATGAAACTCCTGAGAAATCTCTCAACAAAAACATTTTTTCTTTCTTTCACATGGTGTGTGGTCCAGCAGCTGCTATTCAGTGTTTGGATTTTTTTCAAAAATCCAAATTATTGAGATGTTTCAGACTTAGTAGTCTGAAAGACAACTACATTCTTAGTAAGCTCCGAATATTTTTTTAAGTGTAGTCTCTGAGGAAATGGTTATTCAGAAGGGTTAGGCAGTGCTCCTATTCTGTTGTTGAAAAGCCAGGAGCTTGTAGTGCACAGATGAGGATGATACTTCTGCTTTCAAAATGTGATGCAAGTATACATATTTGCCGGGAATATTGATGCAGGATAACATGATGGGAGCTTTGGCCACACACCTGCAATTGCATTTTGTTACCTATTCTGGAATCTATAGGCGTGGCAAAGTTGGTCAACAGTGCTTGATGTACTGGCATTCTTTGACAGGTCTGGATAACCAGTATGATGTGGGCATCATTCACCTCCATTTGCTTTAGGTCATGCATCATTCTCCAGTTCATAGCTTCATAAAGCTGTGGAATAGCCTTTCTCTAGAAGAACTTTTGAAAAAAGAACATAGTAAAAAGGATTAGATGTTGCCATAAATATGATAAATGGCTTGCTAGAAACTACATTAAATAGCAGCAATATCAGCCCAGAAATGAGTTTTGCAACAGTCTTCTTGCAAGCCTGTGTGGATGAATGATTCACTGTRTGCTTACTTTTCATGGGCATCATTTAACAGAACATCCTATGTCAGTAGTCATTTTCACTCCAAATACAGAAGACTTGGGTGTTGCTGTTTACCATTTCATCATACTTTCCTCATTCTCCAGACCCCTATCAAATGATGGGAGAGGAAATCAAATATTGTACAAGTTGTGCCTCCCACTCCTTTCTGTAGGACTTTATCCATAATATTTTTATTTGTCCCTCTTTTTTTTTTTTTCTCCTTTTGCTGTTGTTGTTGGGTTGGTTGGTTTGTTTTCTTTTGTCTCGTCTTTGTCCAGGTTTTCCCCACTGTGCTTCTGTCCTGGGTTGTGGGGGTGTAACCAAAGTATGTATTCTATCACCATCCACATCACTTCTTGATAAGCTGGTTAATGATGGGTCGTTCACAGTAGCTGAGTACACACCTGGTCCCTCAGGCTATAAGCTGAGAAGAGGCACACCATGTGAGGTGGGGTATTGTTTCTTATCTCAACCATGATAAACTCCCTGGGAGTTTAGGACCCAAGACAACAGAGACTCCAAAAATATCCTATGACTCATAGGATTACCTCACTCTATTGTGAAACTCCCTGCCCTGGGGGAGGTACCACCTGAGCACCACCAGATATAAGGAAGGCTTGGGGACTGAGAGACACCACCGGGTGCCCAGTGGAGAACTCGACCTCATACAGGAGGACCAGACCTTTCTGCAGGACCACTGCTTTCAACCACCACTTCAGCAGCACTGCTACCACTGCTTAATCAGACTTCAGCTACCACCCTGACCACTGGTGGTACTCTGACCTTGTGGTTTTAAGCCAGTCTTTCTGTATTCATTGCATTTATTTTAATCTCTCCATTAAATTGTAACTCTGACTTAAAAATCTCTCACAAGGTATTTGTGTGGGGTTAATTTTCCCCCTGCTGGTTTACTTTCAAACCAGTACAGCTTCTCTGCACCGCAATCTCCCAGAGGGCAATTCTGGACACTCAACCTGGTGTTGAGTCCTTCAGCAAGATCCTGAGTGCTCAAGCACAAATTACGTCCACATTTTGTGCAGTGGCTCTGTTTTCACAGTACTCCAGGGACCCTCATAGAAAACCTACCCAGCAGATAGGCTCATGGATGAACTGCTCCCTGTCTGCATAGAGTTACGCTATAGGGAGTTAGTCCTTGTCGGAACCCAGCCCACCACTGGATATAAACTACACACAACTTAAAAAGTCAAGGTTCCACCAGGAATGACTCCTGCTATATTTTTTCAAAGGATGTGTCTTCTAAATACAAGCATCAGCTATTGATATACTATAGCTAAAGAAACTCTTGTATTTTTTCAAATATCTTTTGTCTGGCAGAAGTACTGCAGAGATTAAAGAATGAAACAGGAGAAAAAGCCTCAATGATGAAACCAAAGACTACCAATTCCAGGCACTTGTGGGAAAAAAAGTTATAACAGGAAAAAGATAGCACTTCCTTTGACAGTGACAGCTAAGATTTGAAAATAGGAACAGAACATCTACTGTCAGTATGACTATATTATAGCCTATTTGGGGATTTTTATCTCTAAGTTGCTTGCAGCAATGCATCTCATTCAGCTCCTCAGCCGTCCTGATGCACCAAGCTTGACCCTCTGTCTTGGAAATGTACTCGCTATCAGTCAAGCTTGTTTGCATTAATGTAGACCACTTTTATTTATCATAGTAATATACTTCATTTATATTTATTGCATGCTGCCTCCTTTAGTTGAGCTTTGACCTGAGATTGACCCAGATGTTTGTATATTGTACAAGCAGGTACTGCCGCTTTTGTGGCTAACATTGACTGAAGAGCAGACCTGCAAAGACACTTGGGGCCAGGCCATGTGGAAAAAAACCCCAGTAGAACAGACATATCAAATTGCACTTAAATCCAGCCATATTGTTTACAATACCTCAAAAAATGTTTTTAAACCTCAAGGCATTTATAGCAATTATTCAGTGCAGAGTCTCTACTGTTTTAACCCCTGTTTATAACAGAGTTTACAGTTTTCATTGTAGCATGGTAATCATCAATAAAGCTATCTCGCCTCAGTGTTTAAAGGTGAAATGAGAAAGCTTCAGCCAGTAATGCCAGTCTGTAAACCCAGCAGGTTTTATTTGGCTCTGATTATTCACGTAGCATACTTTCACTGATGTATAAATAAAGAAACCAGACATACTTTCATGCTCATGGCATAAAGCTACCTGTGATCAAGTCATATTGGTGTTGGCTGACCCCTCTTGCTCAGCATCTGATTCAGTCCCTTATGTGAGAACTCTGGGCTGCAAAGATGTGTCAGATTAAAGAAGAGCAAGAAATGCGCCATGCCTATTCTCTCTTTTTGGAAAGATTTCGCAACATTCAGTCTATGGGAAGCCTGCCTCCTTCTTCCAAACTACAGATATAACAGGACTATTGCTAACAACCAAATTACTAAGACTTAAGGAGTTACCAGCTGGCAGATAAGCTGTGCTATCTAATTGCATGAATGCTCCTTGTCTGTTACAAGTGAGAAGTAAAATATGTTAGCTAAAATTATGGAGGTTTGTACCAGTAATAAATATTTTATTTCAATTAGCCTCATCTCAATGTTACTCACACAAAATGGCAACTGTGACCTTTGCAATGATTTCACTTAATGGATTTTTGTTCCACCTATGGCTTAGATGACATGTACACATACATCCAGCCACTTCAGCTCAATGACAAATGGAAACCTGTGGAAACTAACTATAGAGACTCAGTTGCTTGTGTCTATCTTCTCATATCTGATATTTGTTTCACCTTGTGTCAAAAGTCACAAGAAAGAGGTAGGCTTTGAAATTAGGAGAACTGAAGCCATTTGTAAGTTTTAACAGGATTTCCACATCCATAACCTGAAGTGCTTATGGATTCAGGGATACAGGCAATATAGCAGAGACTGGAGAACACAAACATGATATCATTTATGAAACTCATTCTATTCAGTGTATAGACTACAACGTCTAACATCAGATGGTTTTTTTTGTCTTTTTTTTAGTTCTTTATCTTGGCCTTAGTTGGACCTTGGAGGTTTGCTGCTATAGGCTAAGAGATGGCTATTAGTAGATCTAAAATGATTTTTCTATTTGATTTTCCACTCCTGTATGTTTATCGCTTAATTTATTGGTTTGCAAAGTCCTTCAAGAAACCAGTGCTGTGCTTTTGGAAATATCTTAGTCAAAATAGGTTTGAGACTTTTCCCGCTCTGCGAAATGGCTGATGTGGTCTATGACTACAGCTTCTGCAAGGACTTTAGACTTCACAGATGCACAGGATCTATAAAAGAACTGAAAACAGAAAGCAAAAGAGTGGAGACATTCAACTGCTACAGCACTTTTCTTAAGCGAAATCCTAGGGGCCAGATTCTATGTCACTCCATATTGTGTGCACTTAAGTTACGCCACTGGAAATTGCAAAGCAGATGTAATTTGCTTCCAGCTCTCAGTAAGCAACACTTTACATTACCAGACACTGCTGTTAGGGGCCATTGAAGAATCATACAAGAGGGTTTTTTCCCCTCCTGTAAAGATGTGAAATGGTCTCCTGAAAGAAATGGTACAAGTGTCATTGAGTGGACTTTCTCTCATTAAATGAGCACTGGGAAAGGCTTGAAAATATATAGTAGTCTGGTGACCTGAGAGTCCCTTCCAGCTCTAATTTCTGTGATCAAGGAGAAGAAGGATAGAAACGATATTGAATTATGCCTGAGGCATAAGGATTCCTGGAGTTGATCGCCTCTCCCAGGAAAATGTCAGTCTAAAAGGTTTTCCAATACTTCTCACTAGCAGTTTTGACATGTGAAATTCAGGTGTTTCTCTGAAGTCTAGCTGATATTATTGATAATATTTATTATCACAAATGTCAAGATACTGTCCCAGTTGCTTCATTATTGAACTTTTCTTACATGACCTTCCACAAGATTATTAGTTTGCAGTGATTTGTGAAACTTCAGAAGGCCCAGCATGAGCTTCCTGTGGTGACAGGATAGTAAATGATTAGAAATCCTCTATCTCCAGAGGCCATATGGTCAGCAATACAAGGACCCTTAATACAATGCCTCCGGAGTTGCTTTTACCCTGTTTCTTCTCTTTAATCTTTGACCCAAGCAGTTCAGGCTGAATGTTTGGGATGCCTTTCTCATAGGTTTTTGGGCAGTTATATTCAAGTGCGTGCAACCTAGGGAACTCAGGTACAAAAGGCTATAAACCTACCTCTTCAGACAACCCTTTCGAATCAAATGAGAAATAGGACCTCTTTAATTGCGCCCTTGACTCCAGACAATGTTCCTGATATACTGGTTGATTTTGCTTTCTAAAGATTCGGATGCCCATTGAACACTTCCTTGAAAATTCTGAGCAAACAGAGAAGTGGAAAGGAAAATGCTTCTTTGATAAGCCTGTCTTAAAACACTATTTAACGTTGTGGTAAAGAACTTCAGAATCTACTTCCTCTCATCTTTTCTTTGAGATCGTCACGTGCACTTCTTCAAAGCTGGTGCTGAAACCACTGTCCTCCTTGGTAGCATTCTAACTTAGTTTTGCTTCACTTGGGTTTCCATAACAAAGCAAAACAGAAGTCTTGGAGGACTAACATATGTATGTTTTAGAAAAACACCCATAGTAATCGGATATTTTTTCATCTTTACTTGCTTTCCTCATGTCCCAGCAATAGTACAGCTTGCTCTCCTGCTGCTAACACTGACAGGTTGTAACACATGTTTTCACCTGTCTTTTATGGGTTTTTCTCAGATCTAACAAATATCTTAGAATCAGAAAAAGAACAAAGAGACATCTGTTATTTTATGGTACTTCCTTAATTCTAACCATTATAAAAGCTTCACTAACTGTGCCTATATATTTTTTGACAAGCTAATACAATACCCCGCTACTTCAGCTCATCTACTATCAGTATGGGAATATCATGTTCCAATGAAATTGTTAGCCATTAATAGGCACAGTGCTGAAATATTAATCCATTTCATCTCTCCAGGACATTATAATCAACAGATCGAGTGGGACTTAAAATGTATGTGTGGAGATTTCTACAGTACATAGCATACCAAACTATGACTTAAAACACTCTGCAGAGATCTGTTCTTTTCATATGTAATATGTAACTGGAAGGAGAATTAGAGACAGAATGTTTACCAATCTTTCACAGGAAGATGTAAAAAAGATGTCTACTGCTGCACCATCAGCTGTTTTATTCTGCTACTCTGGAAGAGATGTAAGTTATAAAGGAAATACCATAATGAACTTCGCACATACACGAGTTAAATTGAAGCAGAACTCCCACTAGCATGCATCATGCAGATCACCTTATTCATGTCTGTCACATGCTTCTGCACAAACACCAGTCTTCTTGCCCTCAAATGTCTTGCCATTTGCTACCCTAGTCAGTAAAATAAATTCTAGCGTAATGCATGAACCTTCAGTGAGATTCCATGTTTCACGAAATTAATATAATAGCAGCTATAAAAAAGGCCATCTTTTGTTAAGAAAATAAAAATACATCCCAGCACTCTTCCAACAGCCAAAAGGTGCTAGCTCTATCTCCAATATCACATGTCTGCCATTAACTTTCCCTCTGGAAGGCCCCTCCTAAGGTATAAGCCAGGATTAGAATACCTGATGTATCAGCTGCATCATTTTGCTGATAGCTTTTGTTTTGTTTTGGAGGACACTGGCTCTTAACACACAGCTTTAGCAATCTTTGTGTACCTCTAGGCTGATTTTTGTCTGATTCTTTGCAAAAAGTGGATGAGGTGAACATCCTAGGGATGACAAACCAGGCACAAGAAAAGACTCTGTCTTTCTTGCCAGTTTTCATCTGTGCAAGTTACTGAGGCAGCTAGATAATTGTGCAAAAAATGAGGTAAATCATTAGGAACATCACAGTTTTAATGGTTTTTTCTTTCATTTACCTGACAATGCCTTAGATGTGTTCAGATACCATTATTTCTGGAATGTCCATGACACGCAGCTCTGATAATTAAAAGAGATTTCTTGCCCTTAACCTCTCATTTTCACAGTAAGTGTGTTAACATGCAGCATTACCCAATTGTTAAGTCTAGGTATTGATTATTTCAAGCTGTACATGGACTAATATTGTTTTCCTTGTGAACAGACGAATGTATTTGTCCACAACAAGGGACAAGCAGATGTACATCTTTTCTTCAGAGCTCAGACATTAATTTTCAGAAGGAAACTAGACAAAATGACTTGCACGGCTGTTAAGCAGTTTCTTCATTTTCTTTCTTCTCCCACTGAGGGGACCAGTTATAACACAATACTTCCATTTTTGCCACAAGAAAACTAGGGAGCAGCTGCTTCCACAGAGAAGGAAACTGAGGCTTTGTAGAATAAAGAAAGCTTGTGCACTTTTTATTAAAAACCGCATTTTACAAGTGAAACATAATCTAAGGATGAAACAGCTGATATGGCTATTTTGCTGGTTGTTAACGAGTTTATACTACATTAAATTGACTCCCATGGGTTTAATTTTTCAGTGCTGTTACAACCACCAACCTTTCTTATTGAGAAGGTCAATAGGCACAATGTGAAGTCTTGTAAATCACTGCCTTGCTATTTTTGTAATATATAATGTTACCCTTTCACACACCTTAAAATTATAAACCAGATCACATACTGTATATCAAACAAATAAATCAGCTGCTATAAATACAGTCTTTCTTTTGGTTCTGGACAGATTAATTCTACTGCATTTCATACATTTTAAATTGTTTTTGGCTTTACAGGCAAGATCTACTTTTGTATTCAGAAAGCAAAGACCCTGGACTTAATCTATTTTAAAAGCTTAATAGAGACAAAGTGACCCTGAAAGCATATTTAAAAATTATTCCACTAAAAGCCTTAGAACTATAAACATTAAATAAATTAAGTGATTATACTAAAAAAAAAAATCTGGTCAGTTGATAGAAACTTTTAAGTGACATTTTGAAAAGGGAAAGAACAAGTGAGAATTGAGTATAACAGTGACCTGATAACCTAGTTAGTGCTCCAGGGATGCTTTTTCCCACAGGTGTATTTACCAGCCATGTTTCACGTGCAAACTGAAATTCTTGATGTGACATCTGGGGAAACCAATTCACTGAAGAATATGTTTTATATTGGAAAACTGTAGTGTTATGAGGAAAAATTTATTTTAACCACGAGATTGTTTATTCAGCTACACAGAAAAGCAGGAGGTTTTTACCTCATATCCTTGCGTGGTTTCCTTCATGCCTATTATCACCTGCATTAAAGTATATAGGTCCACGCCTAAAGTTCACTGCATCAGTCAATACTGAGAAATAGATGTCCTTGGTCATTCTTAGTATCCCAATACTTTTCCAACTGCCTCTGTTGTTGGAGGAAAAAGCACTGATCAGAGGCATTTGTAGGGGAACATATGTAAGAAAGGGAAATTATCACAATTAAGGTGATACAGCTTTTTAAAATAAAGAGCTGCAAAACCTCAGAGACCTGTGAGGCTTTGTGTTTCTGCTGTGTCAGCCCCAGCCTGCAGAAGACATTTCTCAAATAACCCTCAGTCACAGTCCACAATGAAGTGACTTTGGCCCTGGACACAGGCAATTTGGATGGAGGAAAGGAAGGAATGTATGTGTTGCACACGTGTCCTTCACAATGAAAGCAAATCCCATGCTGTGGAGCTGAACCAAGGATGAAACACCCCTTGAATTTCATCTGGTTGAGTGTTCTACAAAGGCTTCATAGCTGTATTCCTGTGATGACCAGATCATCCTGCTACTGACTTCACTGAAGAAGTTTATTATGAGAATTTGCCTGTTTCGTATTTACATATTTTTATCTACTTTATCATATCTCCATCACCTTATTGTTCTGATGACTTTTTTTGTCCTTCCTTCCTCTGTTTCCTCAACTTCAGGTTTTTACAGTATTCATTGTTAAAACAAACATTCATGGTTCATGCAAACTGCAGTTTTCAAGGACTTTGAGAGACACTGCTCTGACTGAAAGTCCAGCAAGACTCTAGTGCAAAACAAACACGAGGTTGTTAGACCAGCAAAAGTCTTACAGGGCCCATGACAGCTGGGAAGTGCTGTTTATTGGTGAAGTAGTCTTTTACCTAGCTCCATAAAAGCAATTAAATTCGAAGTACAGTCCTCCCTGCATTCTACTTTTATCCTTGTAGGAGGCCAGACAAAATTTGACATGACATAAAATACTTTCCCATGAGAAGAATTGGATATATCCGTAGATTAGAACTAGGCTGTTGTGATCTGTAAAATTCCCTGATACAGACTTGCATTCTTTTATTTAGAGAAACTTTTTTGTGTGTAGTAAGTTATAACTGACAMTGTCCCACAAAAAATTGTGTTCCAGTTATGCTGTAACTATAATTAGGGAAAAGRTACCACTTCTTTGTGGTTCATTTGGTGTAAGGGCCAAAAGGGTTTGAATTCAATGATCTCATGATCAAATCAGGTCTACTTGCATCGAATATTTCAGCCATTTTAATTCATGAAAATAATCTGTATGCTCACATTTACTTTTCTTCAGGCAGAAAAATCCCTTTGATTTGAACATCTAAGAGTTTTCCTCTTCCTTTCCCTTTACCTCTTCAGGGAGCTTCCCAAAAAGAGTTGTCAGATCTGCCCTTCAATTCCTAGCCTTTTCTCTGAATTCTTCCGAATGCACACAGCTGAAAAATAAGGCAGAGGCCCAAATATTCTTGGTTCTCTATCTCATCTGAAAAATTCTTGAAATTTAAATGCACATATAATGATTTCAGGATAAAGCTCACTTTTTTTTCTACCTGCAACAATCCTAATAGACTTATTAAGCAACGGGCAGAAACGGATGAGCAGGAAATTCCATCTGAATATGAGGAAGAACTTCTTTACTGTGGATGACCACACACTGGAACAGTTTGCCCAGAGAGAGTGTGCAGTCTCCCTCAGTGGAGATATTCAAGAACTGTCTGGACACAATCCTGTGCAATGTGCTCCAGGATGACCCTGTCTGAGCAGGGAGGTTGGACCAAATGATCCACTGTGGGTCCTTCCAATCTTATCCATTCTGTGATTCTGTAATATAAACAATGTGGTGGGAAATTGTGGCTGCTGAAAAGCTGTCGGCAGAGAGGCCTTCTAACTTTCCCAGGCAAAACTATTATAAACAACCCTAGGAGTTTTTGTAAATTAACTAAGCTTTGTGCAGCTGCACTTGCTATCATTTTTACTTCGATAAATAATTTGAAATAAGTGTTGTCAGAATTGACCAATGAACTCGGTAGGTGGCTAACCAAGGGTCCAATAGACTCTTGACATTTCTATAAACTTCAAGCAAGCTAAAGGATATAAGCCGCTCTGTATAATAATAATAAACTCGGCATAGCTTTGTTCTCCCTGGACTCTATGTCGTATTTCTTGGGACACTTGCGACAGGAAATGGCCTTTTACATCCATACCCACTGCACCTGCAAAAACTGAGGTCAGCTTCATTGTTCTGTCTCTGTTTGTTTTCCTTTTTTAAGAACACCCCACTCCCAAACAAGCAAACAAAAACCTAGCCCAAACCTAATCCCATAACCCTGAGACCTTTTAAGATTTTTCTCCAAAAACTTAGTCCCACATATTTCGCTTTCATAGAAAAACAGTACCTCAGTCAATGACATAACCTACTAATTTGAAATCTAAGACTAGTTATGGGGGCCTTGGACTAAAATGCATTTGTAAACAGAACTGTGATACGTTAAAATATAAAAAGAATTTTACATATTAGAGTTTTGCACAAGACTTTTTGTGAAAATATTTGGCAGTATCGTATCAGTATAATATCTATCACATTCCAGTAAGCCACAACATTTTAATTGCCACACAATAAAAATAAGATAAAAATATAAAATTTAATAAATATAAAATAAAAATATAAAACAATTAGTACAGTAACAAAACCCAAGGTAAGCTTTTTGGGCAATCTAAACAAGAAAAATCAAGACTGGATAATTTATCAATTAATTTTACTTTATCAAGTTTCCTTTAGAAAAGTGTTTTATATAATGAAATATACATTTCATATGATAGAAAAATATTTTACCAACAATAAAATATCTGCAATCCAGCAATAAATACAGTCACATCAGCAGTTATGCTTTTGCTTGCCTTATCATCAAGATTTTTAGATGTCAGGAATAATTACATGATGTATTCATTTATTTTCCTATGTTAAAGAACATGCAATTTACTTTGAATGACATTAACAAGCCTGAAAGCTTATTTAAGCTTTCAAAATATTTCAAAATATTAAAATAATCAGTTCTTACAGTTTTTAAAATAGAATTTCAAGAACATTGGGGTTTTCCATTGAAAATAGGTGTTCTAATATATACAGTGATGTTACTAGATAATTATGTAATTTAAAATGTAGTTCAGTATCTGAACTAACCTGCCCTCTCTAATCCATGATTCAAAGGATGTTGGATGTTAAAAGAATTTCATTAGTTGAAGCAATGTCATATTGATTGAGCGTAATAGTCTTTTGGGAAATTTCTCAGATGTTTAATCAAAATGGGAGCTCCCAAGGGCACAGAAAGCTCCTGCTCTGCCCTGTTGGTTGTGGAGACTGTGGCAAGATCTCTTCACTGATCCTGGTAATCATTCACAATTTATATTTTATGTGGGTGTCTGAAATGGTATAGTGCTGAAACAGTCCTTGTTACTCATGCTTTGATTTCCACTCCAGAGTTTTACAGGTATCCATGGTGTGGAGCACAGAGCAGCTACGGAAGGGTCTCTGTACCTTCTTGCTTTAACCCCTTTTGCCCACCTCTCCTGCTATTGCTTGCATTCCTAAAGATATACTTGGCACACTTAGAGAATGCTTGGGAAGTTCTGTCACATTGTACTTTCTCATCCTACAAGGAAATTGGCTTTCCTATGGACTTCTGTCTTCCATTTGCAGCTGGATAAACCACAGCTCATGGGCAGTGGAGCTGAAGGCTTCTCCCTTCCTTGGTCAGTTACCATTTTTAGGATGTCTGGTTTGCCCATCAGTCTTTCTCCAACAGGACCTTTTGCTTTATTGAATTCCGCACTGCAAAGTCAGGATGACGTTACAGCGAGGTGTGATACGGCAGCAGGGCTTGCAGGGAGCCTCTGTGGGAACACAGGGAGGAGAGACCTGCAGAGCTGCACCAGAGGCAGCCTGGTTACTCCAGCTGCAGAATGAGTGCCATGTGTTAAGGTGGTTTCCCTCTCTCGCCTCTGAGAAGATTCAAATCAGTGCTGCATAACTTCGAGTCAAATACTATTCAGGCTCAGATCTATGCATGGCTGGAGTTCTGACAGCCTTCTCAAAAGCAAGTTTTATTTTATTTATTTTTAGATTCACTAAAGGTGCCCTATTGATTTACATTCATGCAATTTAATAAAGTCACAACGATCTGTCTCCTTTCAATCACAAAAGACGGAAAGATGATTGAAATGGAGAGCCCTGCCAACTCCCCCTCCCCACCTCAGAGAAAGGAAACATCCCATATCCCATGTGCTGGAAAGGCTGCTGAATTTAGGTTGCCTCCAAATGCACGAGGGCTTCTTTCTGCAGAGGAGCCACTGAAATATGAAGGTTTCTAGCGCCAGCACTCTCCATGACCCCAGTTGCCATGGACGAGCATGAGGTGGAAGGTGGAATCCCAGACATTCAGGCCCCAGGCTATATTTTCCTTTATCATGAATAGAGGCAACACCTTACATGGCACTCAAGTCTAAATAGGAAGCCAAGGTGTTTGGTGAAAAATTGACTTCATATGTTCAGTTGGATGGTGGCAGCTACTAGCAGGGACTGGAAGTCAGGGCAGTCCCTGGGAAAACTCGTACCAAGGGACCCTCGGCTCAGAGGCTATTCTGCATGCCCTTGGTCAGTGGTTAAAGCAGCGGGCTTGTGGCTGCTGACTCATTCAATCATTCCCCCCAGTAAATTTTAAGACTCTAATTTAAAACAGGAGGCTTGAATTTGACTGTATAAAGGGTGAATCAGGAAATTTTGGTTTTCAGAGATGCTGAACATCTGCAGCCTCTGCTGAGCTCAAAAGGCAAAGAGGGCAGCTGCCACATGCTGAGCTGCAGGACGTTATACTTGAAGCCCAGCTTACTGTACTAGGCTTGGATTTGGATGCTTCATATAGGGAACTAGAGTTAAATCATTATGGCCTTTGACCTTGAACTCCATGTTTCAGTTTTATCCTCCATGAGGCAATAATAAAATTTACCTACAGTGTTTTGAATACAATCAGGAAAAAGTGGTGAAATACACCATGAACTGCATCATTGTATAATTGTACATTTTCATTGTGATAATATAATCAAAAATAATATACCATGCAATTAAAGAAGACTTCATTTTTAAATCCCTGTGACACCGATTTCTTTCTTCTTTTTTGTGAGTAAGGTGTGAGAATGTATGCACATATTTAGCAAAATGCCTTTGAGAAATAAAATAACATGTGAAACTCATTTTTTATTTTGTGGTAAACTTCATAATATTTTCTCAGATTTCATCCATGGGATGGATTGCCAGTTTATCTTATGTGTGAGAAATGACCTTATAACCTATGTGTGACAGTTGTTTGGGTTTTATTAAGTGCCTTGCTCACTGGTAGCATTGTGGCATTACTCACAGATATTTGTGTGCTACTACAGAAAGCCGAGGAATATTATTATTCTTCTGTATTTAACTATAGTGTCTTCCTTTATTCTCATATAACTTAGAAGAATCTTGCAGCAGGATAGGTTTGCTTTTAAACTGGAAAAAGAAAACTGGGGTTTTTTTCTCTGTAGTTGGCTCTGGTGTTCAGTGCTTTGGAACAAGCAGCTTTCTTTTCTGAAAACTGTTTGCCAGTCCTTTAATTGGCTTTTGTTTAAAGGAGTATTTCTATGTAGAAGCTGCCACCTGTATGAAGAATGAGGAGGTAAATTGATTTCTATGTAGAGTTCAAGGAAACCTGTCAGAAGAGGAGGAAACACATAGCCGGCATTAGCCCTCTAAAGAATTCCTCTGCTTCAAATCAGGGAAAGACTAAAGCTAAATGAGTTTACTAATAAGGTTAATTTAAAAATTGTTCTAAAGCATTGTTATTACTATTATTATGAGAGAGGTTTATTACAACTTTTCCTATTTTCAATCTCAAATGCCAGCCGTAATGACATCTTCCATGAGAATGATATTCATTACAGTGCCCTGGGGCTGTGCACTCTTCTCACCTTTTTTATCTCTGAATCTCCTTGCTAGTTTTAATTCATCATTAGGTACAATATGAATGTCCTTGCACAGGACACAAGCCCTTGCACACATACCAGCTTTTCTGGAAGCAGCCTGAATCTGAAAATGCACCTTCAGTCAAAGTAGTGTCCACAGCAATGAAACTGCCAGGTGTTTTGTAGGTACCATTGATGTGGTGAATACTGGAGAAGATAATGCTTGAAATCACAAATGGGAGCTTTGGCTGAAGGCAAAATGAAGAGAAGAATTAGTATTCCCAGCATAATTGGATAAAACAACAAATGCTGCAATAGGTGCTCCATATTATTAAAAAGTATTGTGATAAGGTTTCTTCTGCAAACACAAAGGCAGAATTATGCAGAGTAGAGTTTTAATATAATTTATTTTCCATGCCTTTTATTGACAAATAGCTAATGAAAATTACTCACATTTTCAATGTATCTTATCAAGCCTTGCTAATGAAAAACCCCACGGTTTTGTATGTATGTTGCATCATTTCATAAAATTTTCTGCAGACTATGACATACTAAATGAAGTTGTCACTCAAGCCTCATTTCCTGCCCGACTGCAATGAATCAAAATGGACACAGAATTAATGCTGAATATTGTCTGCATTTGATGTCTCTGCAAGATCTCTGTTGCGTCACGTTTAATGTACTCTGCTTGAGGGACTTATCTGATTTTCTATTGTTTCCAGGAAAAGATGAGATATTACAAATCTGTCGCTGGCTTCATCTAATTTCTGCCTTTGAGAATTTTTTACAGGAGACAAAAAAAATGGGGAGATCCATCCTTACTTTACAAGACTCCTAGTCAGAAGGGCTTGCAAAAGTAGAAAAATAAATATTCTGTTTTGTTTGCTCTGTGTCTGTAATGATGTAACTGAAGAGTTAGTATTTTATGTAGTTGTCATAGGCTCAGGAAACAAAGTAAACTTCAATCTTAAAGCACCAAAATCTTTTCATGAGAACTATGAGTGCAGAAAGACATAGTAACTGCAGTACAGTATTTACAACTTTGCAGATTAGTATCTGCATTTCCATTTTGCATGTGTTAGAGAGCCATATAGTACAGTGAGACAGCAGTAACCCTGTATTCCATTCCTTAAACTTTTCCTTTCATGCAATTTTTATGAGCCTCTCTGAGTCTCTCACACCTTTGCTGCTAATGTCGACACGGGGAAATGCCCACTGTTGGCTGTTCTTTTGGCATGGTATGCTCAGTCTTGCCCTGGCAGCAGAGGCAAAGGGACAGCCAGATCCCTCACCTCCCATGTCTGCTCCTCAGCCAGTGGATACAAGGTCTTGCAATGCCCTGCAAGCATTGACCTGAAGCTCAGGTGTCCTTCTCTCTGAGGTGGGGTACTCTGGCCACATCTCACACTGCAGGTGTTAGCACATGGCTTGGGAGGTAAGAAAATTTGAGCAGCAGAGAAATTGCAATCTGATCTCACACTTTTCCTCTGGATGGGTCCAAGAGCTGAGCTACTGCATAAGAAATGATGGCAACTTCCTTCTCCTGGGGTTTATAGGACCAGGCTGGCACAGGTGCATGTTCAAGGACAAGGCTCGTCAGAGCCCACAGTCACTTCCCTGATGTCCACTCCAAAGCACCTGCACTTCAGAGAAGGCCAGGGTTAAGAGGCACCCTGCCTTTTGCACGCCTATCAGCTAAGTTAGGCAAGTCCCCACACAGTGTTTTACATTTCCTGAATGTCAGCGGGACTCAGCCACACGTTTTTGGTTGCCTCTGGGGAGGCAAGACCGGTCAGCATCAGGTGGGAACTTAGCCTGGGGGCCAGGACTCAGACTGCTGCCAATCCTGCATTCTTTTTGGGCTCCACCCCTCTGTCTCCATTTTTTCACTTCCTGCACCACCCAACACCAAATATCACAGATCATTTTGAGATAATTTAATCATGTGCTCTATTTTTTTTTTAAATCTTTCTTCTCTTCCAATTCTGTGACTTTCCTGAAAAGTATTTGCCCTGGGTATTGGGATAGGTGAATTTCTTCTCTCCTATCTCCTTCCCATTTATGACAAAGCTGACTGTGACTGGGGTCTGAAAACTACCTGACACAGAACAAGAAACCATTAACATTCCTCAAGGAAAAGTTATATGCAGGGATCCAGGATGTTCTGCTCTCTTTCAGTAAACTAGTTAAATGAGGTGTCACCAATGAGATGGCTATAAACCATCTCATTCTTTTTATGCTGTTGCTGAAATGGCTCTGCATTACTGATGATATTTATTTATTTGATGATTAGCAATGCAAGGACATTTAAGAACAAATACGGTGAAACCCTTCCAGCTCATGCTGTCATGCCATTATTCCCATCTCCCCTGAATACTCATGGTGAAGTACAAGGTCTATCCTGGGCCACATCATCTCAAACACGTTAAAAGCATAGTGAAGTAAGCACAGAATTCATATTGCTCTGTGTGGCTGGGATTAGATATAACTGCAGTATTAGAAGGTTTTAGGATTCTGTTTTATTTGGAGACAATGCAATAGCAATCACAAGTACAGCTGCATTCTAGAGTGTAGGCAATCTCAACTAACAATAAAAGTATTTGATGACACAGGTCTTCTTGCTGGATAATATATGCAAGGGGGTTCGTTAACCATTCTGAGTTTTGCTTCAAGCTATGTAAGTGCCTTGCACAAGATATTAATTTTGTATCTTAGTGTTTGTGTCATCAGATATTTTCATTTATACGTTGGGACCCTGTTAATTTGCTCACTATGTTTAGAAGCACATATCTGTGTGTTTCTTGCATTAACCATACAATCCTCTTACTTCCATTAGAGAAGCCATCTTCATATAAGTGGTGTTTGGTCACTTTTATTCAGACAAAATTCGTAACTAGTCACTGCTTGGTTGAGGAAACCTGTCTGTGTTCAACATACCGTGATGTTGATGAGTCCTGTGGTATCAGTGGATGTACAGTGAGACATCTTCTCACTTCAGGTGAATGTCCTCCTCAAGCACTCTCAAGAGAACTTGGCCAGGACTCCTCAGGACTCATTCTATGAGAGACCTTGGGCAGAGGGGCTGGCTAAGGCAAGAGAGAAGCAGCACACTTCAGTCACCAGAAGAAGAGTTTGGTTAAGAAGCATGTTTTAGAACCTTGGGCAAATTCTGTCTGTATAGGCGTGCCTGTGCCTATATTGTTTTTGTCATGTCTTCCTGAAGAAGAAAACTGTAATTCCAGAGTACGTCCATATGGTCAGCCTTGTTGACTCCACCAAAGGGACCAGAATCCCTCAGATATTGCACTGCAGGCCTGGAGATTAATTCACAACCACTGAATCAGAACAAGCTATGTAGGTCTGTTGAGAGGCAAACTTGGACACAGATCAGAGGATTATGTGTGCCAGAGTCGTCACCCCAAGAAGCATACACAGATGTGTGCAAATAAAAACTGATAGACAACACTTAACTGGGGACTAATATGGACATATTTTGGAGAGAGTTGCACTGAAGTTAGTTGGTGAATGGGACAATAGACATTGGTTCTGAGGGTGAAAAGTCTAAGGAAAGGCAACAGAGAACAAACCAGTGCTACAGCCCATTAAAGCAGAGGACACAGGGAATGAGGAACTGAATCCCCTGACTGGTGAGGGAGCTCTCTGCCTAGGCTTCAGATCTGCAGGTGTGTGTACAATGTGACAGGATGCCAACAATGCAGCAACATATTTTTTAAAAAGAGCCTTTTGTAAGAAGCTGAAGAAGATTTGGACTGCATGGCTCTAATGGGCTGGCTCCTAACAGCTAAACTGGAAATAACTGTCTGGTGGACCACGCTTAATAAACCATGCAAGGACCAAGCATGCAGCTCTTCTGATCTATTCTTGGCTATTGCCTTAAACTTTTCAAGTAATGCTTATTTATTGCTGTTAAAACAACTACCTGTATAAGAAAGTGACTGGTAATAAGGCATCTTGCCTTGGTTTGCACCTGTTCCATTGCATCCCCTAGAAGTTCTAAAAGTAGTCTGGAGGTGCCTGCTCTCAGCAAATAAAACAAGATCCACATGTGGTTTGATTTTCATGGAGTCTCTGAGGTAGAACTTGATCTGTGTTTGATGCAGTTCTCACAAAAAAAGGAGAAAATTAGTATGCAGCAAAATGCAGGCACACAGAGAGCTGGACACTGTTCAGATTTAATGTTTGCCTATTTCTGATTTATTAACCCAGTACAGATGCACCTGTTTCTTTTCAGCAATGTCCTATTCTCTCCACAGTTTTCCACTTGCACTGCCAGAGGCACAACAAGAATAGCTGGCTTGCCAAAATGCGCACAGTATCTGCTGGCTGGGGAAGGATAAGGACCTAAAGCAGTCACAATCTCATTTAAACAGAGGAATATTAGTGCATCCTACAGCAGCAACTAAAAGCATCACACTTTATTTCAACACAGCATTTTGGCAGAAGAGCAGACAAAAATCGTTATTGATGGAGAAGGCAAGTAATCATAAGACACTAATTCTTCATGGTTCTTCCATGGGTTCCCTGTGCAACCTCAGTGAAGTCACACGGACCATGGTTTTCAACCCTGGATTCATCTTCTCCCCAAACCACCACCAACTCCGCTTTACACTTGACCCTACATTGGGTCTTAAGCATCCAAAACGTGCGGCTCAGCATGCTGCGGCCTTACTGATTGAGTATGGATAGGCCAACACACTCATCTCATCCCATCACCCATACAAACACGTTCTATTGCCTAGGGCTACTCGGAAAGAGAATTAAAAGAATATTTCTTCTGGCAAGGAGCGATATGACAGCTGACTTACAGAGCAAATTATTTCTCTTGGTGTAGTTACTAATCACCAGATCAGGGATCTCTCCTTTACATCTATCCAGTGTGTGCTCAATGAAAACCAACAAGCTAAACCCAAGCTCTTTCAAGATTTTATTTTAATGAATCCCCTCTCTGCAGTGCATCTGAAATTCAGCTGGAACTGCCAGCCTCCCTAGTTTCAAGTATGAACAACAAAGTTTGATATGGCTTAGTGCCCATAAACAATCAGAAAATGCTTTTCTGCTTTAAAGCATTGCACAGCTTGTGAGGAGACTTTCTGGAGATGGACTGTATGCCCAGATACTGTCTGAGGATGAAGGAACATGTGAGGAAAGCAAATCAGAGGCACTAAACCTGTCAAGGAATTTCATTCAGTTAACATCCTTCCACTGTTTCAAATAGCAGCAGCAAGAACTTCTGTGTGTTGGCCAGAGTCTTGTGGGCAAACACAATCCCATGGTTGCCTTCCCTCAGGGGGGTGGTGGACCACCAGCTGCCCCCCTCCTTGTAACTCCTTCTGCTTTCTCAAGGCTGGTGAGCAGCATCTGCCTCCTGCACCAAATAAACCCACTTGAAGGGTCACAGCCAGTGCTGACTGCGAGCAATGCAAGGCAACAGTGCAGAACACATGCTTTGTGCTTCACCATTTGTCTGATATTCCTCATGCTAATGGAATTGTAATTCTTTCTGAGTGGAGATATGATCAGTAAGCAAACTTACTGCAGAGATCAGTTTAAATATTTAGTTACTTTGGTTATTGAAATAAGAACTCTGAACAATTTGTGAACCTACATAATATTCTTGTGGGAGAAAATACTCGGTCTTTGGAATATATGGATATTCTGGGCTGTTGTGGAATAAACACAACTTTCCTCTAACATTTTAACTAAAGATTTTCTGAAAAATAACAGAATAAACCATATTAAAAAAAACCTTTACCCCAGGCTACCATAAAGAAGAAAAAATGTTCCAAATGTGAAATAATGAAGTACAAAGTAATGAATATTTAATTTGCGTAATTTACCAAAGTGCAGTTAGGAATTCAAGCAAAATTCTTCATAAACAAAGTGTTCATTAGGCATTTACTGTAGCATTCATGCAATCATTACATTTTTTTTCCTGTATTACTATTACTATGGTATTACACAAAGGTGAATGAACATCTCATGAGAGTGTCTAGAAGGTTCAAAGGAAAAAAAAATGAAACGAGGAAGGCAGTGGTGTCTATTAAATTTAAATAAGCTACCTGTTTACAGTGAAGAAGAAAAAAGACTAAGCACAGCAGCAGAGCAACAGAGAAAAGGAATAGAAAAGGTAATTGAGTTTTACATTATGGGCTTCTTCACTTGGCAGTGTGAATATTATTGAATTAGCCCTATTACTATAAAGATTACACAAGAGCAGAACAGTGTGAAGGCTTGCTATGAAACTTTAACAATATCAGTGGAGGTGAGATAAGTGCTACCAAAACTGTGCACAGGAATGTATCACAGAAAGAATACAGTGGGATTTTTTTTTCTATAGAACTGAACTAAGGTGTGATGTGAATTTTAATAGGAGCATACAAAAACAATGAAAGTGGGAACAGCAAAAAAGGTCCATGCACAAAGGGAAAGATTTCACAGCCACAACCTGCATGGTAAATATCAAGAGATGAAATATTTGTATTAAAGGAAATGTCCTTCATACCATGGCTTTATTTAACAGACTATCCCTTGCCACATCCTCTAAGTCTCTAGCTTACCAAGTCGACTGTGGAACAAGGTCACATATTTACCTGAAATATGGATTTCACATTGTTTTGTAGATTCTAAGTGAGAATTAAAGGTCAGCAGATTTAAATTACTGAATGTGGATCTAAAAACTGCTTTTGTTTGACTGCAGAAGATTGAACTAAAGTGGTGTTGCATTGCTTCACCCTCTTTTCCAACTTTTCCTTCCTCACTACAACTCAAATTTATATCTGCTACCTATACATTATTTAATTAGCTACTGACACAGGTTTTTCTGTAAAGCTTTTCCATAGGGTGTTTAAATAAGCTCTAAAATCATAGCATAACACACTCAGTATTTCACACTTTTCTTCCAGAAGGTACCAGGGATATCCTGTAAAAAAAACTGACTTAAAATCAGGCTGCTTTTTCCATACCTCAGTGAAGTGGGAGAGTGGGGCTGCTGTACAGGAAAACTTACCCTGGCAACAGGGGTCTTGATTAACCATAAGAAGTACTAGTGCCTCAGGCTGGAAAGAAAGTCTAATCGGATATTAAAAGAACATTATTTTGACAAATTATTCATTCTAGGAGTGAATATAGACAGCATGCTGTGTTCTGCATTTTGTCTTCTTCATCTCTGAGTGAAAGAGTGAATTGCCCTTGCCACGAATCGCCCCCATCTATTCCCACACCTTACTCAACGCTGTAAGTTAGCAGCGCATCCTAACTGGAAGGAGTTTTGGACAGCTGGCAAGAACAGTCCAGGGGGATCTCCTGCCTGTTTGATGCAACTCCTGCCCACTTGAAGATGGAGCAGGCAGGTAGTTGCACAGCCTCCCAGGAGCTCAGCCCTGTCAACTTCAGGTGTTGGCACTGGAAGAGCCCAGCAGGGTGCTGGACCCATAACCCTCCATTTAGTGAGTTGTTTGCAGAGCATGGGAATGCAGCATGGAAATGTGCAAATGAGAGACTAATGACAGAAGGTGAAGCAATTAAAAAAGTGAAATCAGAGGAGAGATGTAAACTACCATCTAAACATAACCAGTGATAGGTCCTGAACATATCAATGGACAATTTTCAGGTTTTGTCACAGATGTTGCTCTTGCTGTCTTCAGGTAATTTAACAGAAAAGTGAGTAATTTTCATGTTTTTGTTTCTCAAAGAGACCGGTAGTGATGTGACTCTAAGGAAGCTGAAGTGAGGCATTAGGATATGGGAAGCAGGGTCCATAGTAGATGTTAGAGTGCAGGGAAATATCATCAGCCTCACTGCTCTGAAGCCTGTTGGCCTAATGCCAAAAGACCAGTTTAACCTACTACCTCAATTTGCAGTGGACCCCATTTCCATGTGTCTTAGTTGGGCATATCGATATCTCCCCTGTGAGGACAGTGTAGTTTTGCTTGAGTAGCCAGCTGCAGAGGATAGTCTCCTATTTAGAACAGGTGCTACACCAAAGGTATTGTTATGATTTCCTGGAAGTCAAAAAATACTTTTTTAATGAACTACGACATAATCATAAAACACATTGACACTTTCTTTTGTGTCATTGAAGAATTTTTAGAAAGATGGAGGCTGGAAGGTGACCTCCTTGAAAATCCGTGGACTAGGTTTACCTGTGAGTAGAAGTGCTCTGCCACCACCCACAGGTGCATTGTGCAAGGCGAAGGTTTAGCTGTGACACCCTCCGGGTACCAAATGCCTTAAAAGTTGCACCAAACCCAACTGCAGCCCTGAAATCTTCTGTTCCTCCTCCTCCATTTCTGTCTCCAGCTCTTTCCTTTCCTTTTTTTTTCTATCTCTGTGGTAATGCCTACACCCCCATGCACGTTTCCCTCCATTCTATTCCAGATTTGTGTATGCATTGATGAGGAAATAACAGCTCTGACCACCAGTACATGGGTTTAACTGGGACCTGTCATTATGACGATTGTTTCCTGCTCTTGGTCTCGTCAACAATCCAACACGTAAACACCATAAAAAGTGTTACAACAGGGATTAAGTGTTCTGAATATGTCAGATGAGACTCAGGAAGGCCAGGTTTTCTATATTTCAGGCTGTTACCATGGAAAAGACAAAGCAAAGGAAAGTTGGTGAGATAGAGATGGACATGGACGTGCACAGGCATCCACACTGAACAGGCATGAACTGGGCATGGTCAAGAGGGGAGCAGTGTGGCCAGGCCAGCTGGTGCCAGGTCAGAAAGCAGCTACTCCATTCTGAGCAGTCACCTTTCAGTCAGCACTAAAATGTGTTTCAGCCAAAGCCAAATGACAAAACTGGAGCTGAAGTGTGGCCAAATGCCTATAAGTAGCCCTTCTCCCGCTGAAATAACAATTGTGTGTWGATGAGTGGAACAGCAGATGGACGTTTTGGAGGAAAACTTAGTATGAAACGACAAATTTCTATGCTGGCTTCAGAGGTGGTTAGGTATTATCCGACCATCAGCATCTGAAATACTGGCAAAAGAGAGGTGAATAGCTATGACGTGAGCTGTGGATCCAGAATACCCAGCCTCTTCTTGCAGGTTTGCTGCAGCACTACACTGGTTCTGGCAAGAACAGTGAATTGGACCACTTTGCAGTGAACTATGTTCTTCCGGTCTCCCAAAAATGACCCAGCGGTGATGCTGGTATTGAAACAACTGATGTTTGGTTCTGCTTGGCAGAGAGTGGGATATTATTCTTTATTGTTAAACTGTGGATGAAATGTAAATATTTTCACTGTGTTTAGTGATTCTTCAATTCAGTTGTGCAGTGCTCCTCAGGTAAACAGTCTCCTGAGAGCAGTTTTGCTGCTTGGCCCTTGGGACTTTTCAGGGCCAGGCTGGCAGCCTGTGGCTCTCTCTTAAAGCAGAATTCTGATTAGAAATGCTTCCCTACTACAGCTCCAGAAATATAACGAATTAGATTGGGGAGTAAGTCATTTGTATTGATGCCTTTCCAGCCCCAAGGGTGGGAGACCCCCTCATTCCCTGATTTCTCCCTCCTGCAGAAACTGGGAAGAGTTGCCACAAAAGAAATGGGGTGAGAGTGCAGACTTGAAGGTAAGCCTGGCTCAGATGAGAAGATTAAAGGTAATTTGTTATTCATATCAAAATGACTTTGGAGCAATGTTCTATAAATATTAGAAATTTCATCAGTTTATTTTTATCACATGTAAGCATATTCCTTCTTCTTCCTGAACATAAATGAACTGGCTTAATCGTACTCCTTTTCATTTAATAGATTTATTATTCCTTTTGCATCTCCCCTGCTGCTTCATATCACTGCTGAGTATTTATTAAGAACTAGTAAAATTCATGGATTTTTCTTGCTTGCCAGGTACAGAAAAATACAGAAAGTAGGCAAAGAGCAATCTTTTGTGCTTACTCAGCAGGGAATGCTATGGCTTTAACACACTATTAGATTATATAAAGAAAAGTAGTAAAATTGTTGAAATTAAGCAACAATTTTCCTATCTCATGACCCAATCTTGCAAAGGGCTGATGCTGCAGTTTTCCCAAAAAACCTGGGATAATAAACAGGAAGACTCTGGCAGTTTCCATTGCTAAATACTACATTACAGGAAACACTCAGGACCAGAAAACACAATTTTTCAATCTGTTTCAGTCTGGGGATAAGTCTAATAAGTTTTCTCTGGAATACGGACTTTGCATTGCAAATTGAAGCCCCTAATCAGAATTCCATCCTTAATCTTGCCCATGCCCAACACCAATTTCTTTTTTTTCCTCCCCATTTCCCTTTCCCCCCATTTTTCTTTTTTCTGCCATTTTCTTGTGATTCCTCCAAAATATTTCACTTTCTCCAGGGACCTACTTGTTAAAACTCTATGCTCCAGAAGAGAAGATAAAGACCCCACTTCTCAAAGAAATCTGTACACTTAATTCTCATCAAAAAGATGTGGGCTCATGTTAGCATGTTTGATATTTACAAATTCAAAATGTATCTCACTAAACTCCTCTGAAAAGGACTTCTATTCATTGTGCATGGAAAATTCTCACCTCATATGACTAGTAAACATTTCTTGCAAACCAGTAAATTATTTTCATAATTTTGTTTCAATTTTATGACCCTCTCAATTATAATAAGCAACTACCTATATAAAACCTTTAGCATGTTAAAAAAAATAATATTCAAACACTTGATAATATATAGAAGTCATCCAAACTGAAAAAGGTAGGCAGACCTTCAGAAATAATTAAGAATGTTTTATTCAGGTGTTAGTAATATGAGTGTGCCAAAGATAAAAATCACTTGTTCAGCTCAGCTTGGTACTGAGATTACACTCTCAGGCCTACTCTCTGACTCCATAAAAGAGTTACCTTTATCTCTCACAAAAATGTGAAAACTGCCACATCAGGAAAGATAACATCTACGTAGATTATCTGAAAGATTTCCCATTGCTTCCAAATATGCTAAGCTTCTCTGTGTGCACTGTGAGCATTGTCTAAAGAGAAAGGTACCAGGTTCCTGATTCTACTTGATTCCAGCAGAACTATGGCTGCAGAAATGAACACAGAAATTTTCCTTCATGCTTGAGGAAAGATATTATTGTACCATTAAGAAATAATATTCCGCTGGCTCAGGAGAAAGCCTTCAAAGTTATAAAAATAACAAAAACAGAGTGCAACTTTCTAGTAATAGGATTTATGGCTCTATGTTTTATTTCATGTGTGTACTTTATACTTAGAAACAAGTAAATTGGCATTTTGTGCCTCAAAATGTCACTTTGCATCCATAATAGAGGATTATTTAAAGATTCCTGAATATATTCTTGGCCTGTGTGTTTGTGTTTCTGTGCATGTGAAGGGCCTTGAGAAGAAGTCGTTATGAGGAGCGGTTGAGGTCACTTGGTCTGTTCAGCCTGGAGAAGAGAAGACTGAGGGGAGACCTCATTGCAGTTACAACTTCCTCRTGAGGGGAAGAAGAGGGGCAGGTGCCGAACTCCGGTGACCAGTGACAGGATCCGAGGTAACGACCCAAAGTTTTGTTAGAGGAGAATTAGATTGGATATTAGGAAAAGGTTCTTCAGCCAGAGGGTGGCTGGGCAATGGAACAGGCTTCCCAGAGACATGGTCACAGCATCAAGCCTGACAGAGTTCAAGAAGTGTTTGGACAATGCTCTCAGGCACAGGGCGTGACTCTTGGGGATGGTATTGTGCTGGACCAGGAGCTGGACTTGATGAACCTTGTGGTCCCTTCTAACTCAGCTTATTCTGTGATTCTGTGATATAAATAAAAATATTGTATATATACAGTATACATATATATACTACATATATATGCTATATGCATACACGCACACACACATATACATACATTGATATTAAACTTCTTCCCACAAATAGTTTTGTGCAATCCACCAGGTATTCTTTATTTTTCTTATAAAGCTGTAAGGAACTAGAAAGCCATGCACAAGTCCAGCTGTCATATATAACATCATGTTTAAAATGGTGATCAGTCCCAAAAAGAGGGAGAGTGCAAGCATGCACAAAGCATGTCTGGAAAATTAAAACTAATTCAGTGTCCTCATTACCTCCATCAATGATACACAGAAGGCAGCAGGATTTGTGGTCTGGCTCCTCCACAGACCACAATAGGACCATGGTGTAAAATGTCTTGATCGGCCACACAGAGAATGATGACAGGCATCACAATGCTGATGGCCTGGGAAGACTTTGTAGGTTTGCAGGACTCACAGAACATGGAATGATGCCCAGAAATAGGGAACAGCAACCCACATTACAGACTGGTTTAGTTTAAGGCAACTGGTAGTATAGAAGTTTATATGTGTCTTCAGTTAATGCAGAATATTTACTTTCAGCTCTGGATGGAAACTTTCAGGAACAACCTGAGTAGGATGAATTTGTAGGACTGAGAAAACAGTTTTATAAAGATTATTGAAAAAAGAAAGAATTGTGGAGGAAAATAAGGAGAGGGAGTTGTGACATGACCTTCATTTGCTCATCATCTGCACAGGCTATATAAAAATCTATAATGGGACATGTGGATCCCAGCCTATGATCTTCTGGAAGGGCAGAGCCGGGGCACCTGTTAACTTCTCAATCAGACTGAATCTGTGTCACTAAACTCAACTCACTCACACTATGGATGATTTGAGCTGGAGCAGCAGCTGAAATACCCTTTCACAAGGTAAAGAAAAAGGGTGCAGGTCATGGTTGGTGCTGTGCTTGTGTCCACCTTATTTTTCATCCTACTGAATAGTCACTGCCATAGGTGATCTTAAGGAACACAAATAAATTGAGGAATACCTAATCCATCCCCTGTCATTAAGCAGATTCAACTATACCTTAAATGAATAATCACATTGAGAAATACCACTGGAAGGAGGAAAGGGGGTGTGAAAAATATTTATGGGCAACTATAAAAGTTGAAACTTCATATTGAGACTGGAAAGCAAGGATTCTGAATTCGATATACTCATGGGACTCAAGGAAGAGACTCAGAGGTGAGGCAACAGGAAATTGTGACAGTGACAGTTTGGCTCATCTGAAAGAATAGGTGTCAGAGAGGTTAATAAGTCATCTTCAGGAGAGGAGACAGAAAGTCATGTCACTGACACTGCTGGAGGTGAGGGGAGCAGAGATGACTTCAAAGGCAGTCTTGAAAAATCAGTTCTGGAGGTACTGAGTTTGATCCGAGATGGCAGCCAATCCAAGGTGAAACATCCAAGAGAAGGAGGTATGAGCCTGAGAGCATGCATATGCAGCAGAAGGAAAAGCAAATTTGAGAACTGTTAATAAAGCTAAATGGATGAATCCAGTCAGCAATAAGGAGTAGACTAGAGGAAAATGACAGGCACAGACAAGAAACTTGCATTATTATTCATAATTGGATATGACTTTACTTTCCATTTATCAACAACTCATTTACCCAATGTGCAGGTTCATAGGCAGTTAACAAAATAAGGAGCATCCTGGAAATTATGAAACAGAGTAGTGAACATATGGCTCTACAGGGAAGACACAGGCAGATAGTTGAAACGACCTTCACTATCCCAAACACCATAAAAACTAGGCACATCTCACTGTGTGAGTTTAGAAGCTGACTGCAAACTTTCATGCAGACGGAAGTATGACATCTGTCCAGAAAATGCATGTGGGAGCGTACTTGGCCCTGCTAAGACCTTGATGCTGAAGTTTCTGCTTTCCTCATTTTCTCAGCACTGATTACTTGAAGCACTGTTATTTTATCTTACTTCTTATTTCAACTAGATATTTAATAGTAAACAATTCACCACAGGATCTCTGATGATTATCAAAGACCCATTTGTAACAAAATAAACTAAAACTGCCAAAAGTTAAAAAAGCAAATGTGTAAAACAAACCTTTGCCTTTGAAATTAACAAGTTTTGAAACATCTCTCACACCAAAGCAGGAAAGCAAACCAAACAAGGAACCTGGAGAGACAAGAGAGGATGGAACCAGACCAAACGAAAGATCACAAACCTGGGGAATCAAGTAATATGCAAATAGTGGTAATCAACAAGGATAACAGAAAAAGCATGATCAAAGCTAAACTCTTCTGATATGAATGACTCCCATGACATGCTAGAAGTGCATTAGCACCCTGTAACCACAATAAAAGAGGCAAACTAAGTAATTCATATCAAAGAGTGGCATGCAGAAAGAAAGAATTCATTATAAAGTAACACATGGTAAGCAGATTCCACCTCTTGCCTACAATAAACACAAGAAAGTGAAAAATAGTCTCACTGACATGTATGATATTAAAACAAAAATTAAGGAGGAAAAAGCCCCCAAACCCCAATAACAACAACTGAAAAAACCCCAAACCATCAGCAAAGATTCTGCCGAAAAGATCTGAAAACATTTGAAGAACTGAAAACATGATGAAACATAGCAAGCCTCTCAGGACCATGGAACTAATCAAACCATGTTTCCCAGGAATTCTCTATATTCCTCATCTTCTCTGATAATAAACCCATCTCCCCTGGTTCTTGTGAATCCCACCTCCAACATCTGTTCCATACCCTTCAAGTTCCATCCACACTGCTAATCCCATGATTTTATGGGGACTCTTATCATCCTTCTTACAGCCTCACAGTACCGTAACAACCCTGTGACAACAGCCTTGTTGCCCCACCTGCATTCAATGTTCCTTATGCCCTTCAACAACACGGTCCAGCATGTCTCACTTTTCTGGCACCACCACTTAATAGGTTGTCCTCCCTCCCATGTGCTCTATGCTTCACTAAGTCACAGAACTGCAGAGATTGGAAGGACTTCTGGATGTCTCCAGTCTGACCATCCTTGCCCAAGCAGAGTCGAGTAGAAGAGGTTTCTCAAGGTCATGGCCAGTTTGGGTTTGAATACCTCCAATGACGGAGATTTCATGGTTTCTCTGGCCAAACCATGTCAGTGCTTGACTACTCTAAAAGAGCTTTTCTTATTTTTAAGTGGAATTAAGCATGCAATAGCTTGGATCAGTGACCCCAATATATTCCCCAGCATGACCAGCTCTGAGCCATACCACATTCACCTGCTCAGAGTACCTTTAACATCAAACCTACATGTCTTGCACCCGCACACAGAGGTTGTCACATCTCATGTCTTCTACCAAATGTGCTTTGCTTGCTGGTCAGGCAGAGGCTGTGTCCCTGGCCAGGATGTGATTGGCCATGTGCATGAACAGCTGGCAGCCTTTTGGCTGCTAGGCAAACCAAATATAACCATCAGGGCGGAACTCTTTTTGTTTACCTTTGGAAATTGTCTTAATAACCTCCTTTCCTCTACACAATCGTCACTTGAGATCTCTCTGACATGTAACTGTCCCTTCACTTGGCTCAAAACAGGCAGTGGCTTAAAAAACTTTTGACAGGTGCTAACAAAGAAAGCCCAAACTTAAATGAAGGTGCTTATTCCTTCCTATTGACAACGCTTTTAAGTTAGACTCTGAAGCTACTTTTACGTGTCTGAAGCTGGGAGGAATTAGGCCTACAAATAATATAAGCATCTAGCCATAGACTGCATTGAAAATAAAAAGAGATGAGACTGGACATGGTCGTGTGACCCAAAAAGACATTTCAGATGTTCATGATGGATATTATTACCATCTTTCTTCAGTCAGGGAAAATACTTGAGAGCCAGTAATATGATCATTTCTGAAAAAAACCATACTTCAAAAATCTT
The DNA here is from genome assembly GCA_018881555.1 of Amblyornis subalaris. Lineage (NCBI taxonomy): Eukaryota > Metazoa > Chordata > Aves > Passeriformes > Ptilonorhynchidae > Amblyornis > Amblyornis subalaris. The sequence goes on along the minus strand of JACAXG010000062.1, from coordinate 3,847,213 downwards.
TACCCACACAATATATTCCATAAAAATCCCAAATACTATGATCCCTGGGCATTGGTCTTTTTAACAAAGCTTTCAGAGAGCAGCATAAGGTTTGAGCAAAAGAAAAAAAGGCATCATGCCAAATGCACTTGATAAATCAGTGAACAGCAGGCACTGAGCACACCTTAAGCTCAGAGACCATTTTTCCTTCTTCCAAGAAATCTGCAGAACAAGATTCATACAAAAATATCTTGTAATAAAAAAACTGGTTGCCCGGGGAAAAGAGTAAAACTGTTCTAAAATAGCATCTGAATCTGTGAATGGAACGAACTAATTTAATAACACAGAAAAATATTGCAGAGACCAACTTCCAGCTGACACAAGTTTAGTAAAGCACCTCCTGGCTTAGTATTTTGGCTCACCTGGTGGAAGTGCACTGAGGGTCTCAGCTGGAAGCTCAGCTGTGCTAATGTGCAGGACATACATTGGAAGTCCAGATACCAGATGGGGGATTTTGCTAACTGCTTAAATTGGCTCTCATGGCTGGCCACCAGTTGGCAAGCACAGGATCATTTTAGGCTTGTATTATGCTAAAAAGCACAATAGCAATAGGCGAAAATGAAGAACATGACAACAAAGGCAACCCTATTCTCAAACAAGCATAGAGGTGGTTGCTTTCTGTGTGATTGTAGGAGTCTTGTATTTGCCATTCAAATCTGGAATGTAATGATTTTCACATTAAAGAAAATGGAAATAAAAAAATACAGTGTACATGTTACATGTACACACATATATACTTCAATCCAATACAGCTGATGTCTTGATCCCTTTGTGGCCATTGAAATAGAAATGATGAATGTCAGTGCCTGAGGCTATGGTGGCACGTGGATCGCAGGTGATTCCACATCAGAACACCAAGCTCAAGATTTTTAGAGTTGTCTAGGGTCATCTATCTCATTTGAAACTTTTTGCTAAACAGAGACCTCTTGTATTCTTAGAACCAATTTACCTTTCCAGGGAAAGGAAGAGACTTTTAATTTTTAAATTTAGGAGCCTTTATGCTTCTCTGAAATGGATTAAGCCCTTAGCCTGTGGTAAAGAATACATAAACTGGGTAAATTTGAGATGGAAACCAGCTATCCTCTAGAAATTACAGAAGAAAAGTATTCAAGACTAGTGTCTCAGCACAAGATCTCGAAAGAAAACTCTCTCTTTAAGAGAAATTAGTAACTTTTGCTGATAACTAGTTTTGATTTGTGAGCCAAAACAATAGAATCATGTAGATAAGAGGCAAATAATCCTCAAGTGGAACAATTAAATTCCTATCAATTGTGACATAATGACAGAACAGTTTTCTAAAGCTCTGGAGGTGCCTAACCTCTCTCTTTATAAAGTAAAGATAATCTACAATTACAGTGCTTAATTATTTGCAAAGATTCTCAATATTTTCTGTCTCTGTAAAAATTGCTTTTCTACATTGATTTGCTTTTAGCATGGTTATTTTTCAACCCTCAAAAGTAAATCATTTCAAGTTTCCTAGTTCTTATGTAGTATTGAGCACTTTGGTTGTTTTTCCCTTTATCTTATCATTCTGAGCACAATTTCGTAGCATTTTGCCTGGACAGCCATGGGACCTGTCTTCTGCACAGGTGTCAATGCGAGGAGCTCTCAATTCTGTGTCGTGAGGACTTCATGGTGATGATCAAGAACATGCTTTGCAAACGGACCTGTTAGTCAGGGCATGTAGATAGGTAAAGCCTTGATCTGGAGCTAAAACTGGTCTTAGGTACCCTTGCTCTGATTTATACAAACTGCACCCCACAGCCTCATCCTCAGTCTGGATCTACATGGCATTACAGACGAGGTGTGTGGTACATCCTGCGATTCACACAAACTCTGTGTGTGGTGTAGCTTTCTTCCTAGCCATGTGTCCAAGATTTCCTCCAGGGAAAGCCAGGGCATACTCATCCATCCCTGTTTCTCCTCAACTGCCTGTGGAGAACCAGCCCAGCTGTGCCATGAGGGGCGAGGATATCTGCTTAGACTGCACAGTCGATGTGTAGGACCTGATTCACTCCTGGGAGAGGCTCCTCTCTCTCCACTGAGAATACAGGGAACTTGGGGTAAGCAGGCTCCTGTCCTAAAACTTTACAGCGAGGTGAGATCAATTCAGACAACATTTATCTGAAGTAAGATGATGCTTGGCACCCATTAGTGAGGCTGATAAAGAATACAATCAGGTTTAACTCAGCTTGTCATATTAACAAAGCCTGTTTAGAAGAAATCAGAAATTCATTAAGAAACTTAGTAAGATTTTATTTAAAATGCTGATGTTTTGCAACCTTTTTACGCTTCAGGTACTTACATCTCACACTTTGCAAAACTGCAATGAACATTGCCTTCATGTTTAACAGGCATTAAACTGTTAGGATCTACTTATTTGTTTGTTTGCTTATTTGTACAGATTTGGAGGTTTCCCTTTGTTAATGCACAAATTTTACCTTATTTTAGTACAGATATTTTTATTTTCAGCTACAAGTCAATCACATAATTAAAAAAATCCTCTGTATGATACATATGTTTCCAAGAGGGATCAGAATTGAATTGTAATGTCTAGATCATTTGCATTTCTTCTTCCACTGAAGAGGGGAAGGAATATAATCTCAGCATTATCCTGATTTATACTTCATTGGAATGTATGTAAAAGAACATAAATACTATTGCTGCAATTTTGTAGCATATTTCATGTGGGTTTTTTTTTGCTTTTCCTTACTAGTGTTTCCCAGTTTCATTTGCTTACTGCTTTCCTCATGAAAGAAATGAGCTTGTTGATATAAAATATTACATCAAATACACCTGTGAACATGCACTCTGTTTCCTGGATTTTAGAAAACAAAGAATTGATTCTAAGCTTCTGCTTTGTCACAGAGAGAGGGGATAAACAGCTTTGGTTAATATCTTTAAAAGTGCTGAGAGACATAAACATGTAAGCTGCCTTCCTGCTTCATTCATACATTAAACAGGGGTTCGAAGGTACTTAGAAACAGAAGGAAAGGGAATTAGAAGAAAAGGTTTGTTTGGTGGGTAACTAGAAAAGTCCTAGCTTTGGGCTTTGGAGTTGGTGATAATACCAGAATTAATGTAACTAGCCATATTGCTGGAGTCTGCAGCTAAGGAAAAGATTCTGGAAAAAAAACAAAGGGTTGTATATGTTTTTCACATATAATGGCAGTTTATTTCCTAAGATTTCTGTTGGAGCAGAAACCACATTTCACATTAATATCACTTAATACTGTTATTCATTGCCCTGGGCTCCAGAAACAAGCAGTGAATTAGGTCATGGTGAATAAATACCTATCAGTATCCATCAAACGACCTTCCTCATCTCCTTTCCCTCTTTTTTTGCTTCATGTGGTATCAAAATCTCATTCTGTTGTTTATCAGGCAGTACACGACAGAGCAAATCTTTCTGGGGGTGGCTATAAATATATAGCTCCCATTACAACTAACATCAACCTCAATACAAATGGTAAGGCTGATGTAAATCCCCCTCATTTTGACGAAGTTTGTGCTGCATTTGGTCAAATGAGCACATTTTAAATGACCCTGAACTAACTACCTCTCAATGACATGGCACAAGGCCAAACCAAGCGCCAGCTCAAGCTGCTGGAGCTGAGGGGCTCCATGGTCTCTCCGGGTCCATCACTCCCTGTCCCTCCCCTTGCCTACAGGCTGATTAGAACTGATTCTAGCAAATGCTGGCCTATGAACAATGACTTCTGAAGCTGCTCATCAGCAACTCATAGTTGTCCAATCTTTTTTTTTTTTTTAAATTATTCCATATTCTTTTTATCTCATGTCCTGCACCTCAGACAGTTTTTGATATATTGCTATTTTGATATACACCGACATATGGCTCCTGAAGTGCTACATAAGTGATTCAGGCTGCTGCAACAGTTAATTTATAGCCCACACACACAACCTTAGCTCCCGGTGATGCCCAGACCGTGTGCAAGTGACACTCTCCATCCTGCAAAAGGCAGCTCCTCACACCTCGGCATTACTGGATAATGGAAGTTCAGCAGCCTACCTCATCATAATCTGATCAGACCATTAAAATTAATGGGATAGGCAAGACTAGTGACCTGCATTTAGCACTGCATGAGTTATACGACTTTGTTTGTCACTGACCCCCGTCCCAGGCTCACCACTGGCCCTGTGGCTACTGTGTTGTGCTCAGCGAAAGCCCACCACTGACCATCAGAATTAAAAGTCACCAGGCACTGCCAAAGAAAGAGTGAACAGAGGTCTCTCCATAGAAAGTTTTCTGTGAAACAAGATACATGCTTGCAATCTGAATTAAAAAAGAAAAATATCCTTCTTTTCTGTGTAATAATTTCAGTCAGCTGATGAGAGGAAACTGCCCTTTTGTCACCCGGTTGGAATGACAGCTAGTTTTGGCTATATAGTTTCCTATTACAGGAAAATTCACTTGAAATACCTAGTTAGAGACCTGCTACTATTTTAGGGGAATGCCCTGAAGGCCTTCACCTTGTCGCTTCTATTTATGCATTTATACTGCTTTAGTTAAGACTGTGGCAGCAATGCTGTCAGAGATACTGTATTTTCAAGAGGCCATGGGATCTTTTTTAACACTGTAATGTGGTCATAAAAATGTGCTTTGGGCTGCAACCTGTATTACAATATGTGAGCTGAGCAGACTTATTCGACCAAAGAAAGCCTTCCCATCTCAAATAGCTGGGTTTTTTGAAATTCTACATACGCAAAGCATGAACATATCTTAGTGACTAGGATAAAATTCTGCTTGACTACCTTTCAGCAAGAGTTCCTGGCAGTGCAGGGAATAGAGGAGCATGCATGCAGCTACTGAAGAAAGGTATCTGCCTTTCTTTGGTGCCAGGAACATAGAGATAAAAAAGGAGTATCATCCTCACAACACAGTGTCACTGAGCACTAGACCAAAAAGCTGAGCCACGACTAATGCAATCCAAGGCTGACAGGAATAATGCTAATGGTGGCAACATATTTAGATACTAGGATCATGGTCTTTCCTATATGTAGGTTTTGTAAGACATCAAAGAGAAATAGCCTGTGCTCATGGAATCTGACTTGGCTTTACTTCATTTATATGGTGCTGCTTCTAGCTGTGCTTCATGTGGGGTACTTAGAAGAATCTTCCTGCCTGAAACATAGAATAAATATCTGTATCAGGCAGGAATTTCACTTTTGCTATGGCAAGAGTTTTAATAAGGAAAGCCAAAATAGTCTTTTCCCCCAGCCACAACTCAGATTTTTAAAGAACCTGTGGACAAACAGATAAGAAGGAAATGGTCATGGAAGCTGAAGTGAAACAAGGAAAGGTGGGAAGAAAATATGAGTAAGCTATAGAACGTTAAGCTGGTTAAACTGCCTGTGGCTGCTTTCACTTGAAAATAAAATGTCCTTTACTGGCTGTGGATAACTCCTAGAAGATACTCAATGTAAGAATGCTGACTTTACAAATTTAATTCATGTACCTCACCTGCTCTGGGTGGCCTTGTGCAGAGGAGCCCTAGTGAACCCCAGTGAACACAGCTAGCGACTCTTGTCAGTTATGCTGGATCTTTGCAGATAAATTCTGTCAAATTGACACGTATTTAAACTGTTCTCAGATAAAGACTCAAACTTTCTAAGTTTCCACTGAATTTTGAGGAAGGACTGATCCAGACTTCAGATCCTGGTTTCCAAAATGAGAGGGGGTTACTTTGGGTGGATGGGGAGAAGTTCCAGAGTCAGTGTAAGAATGATTGGAAGTAACAAGTGAGATTATATACTTGAATATTGGGTTTGATAGCATTAACAGGTAAATAAAGTAAATGGACAAATCTGGAATTTTGCACTGATAAAAAACAAGTGTTCAATGAATGGGAAAAATTTATGTTCTCATTCAGTAAACAAACGGCTTAGACAGAATTTGCAATCACTGAACAAGACTCAAGGCAGTTTTGGAGAAAGAAGTTTTGACTAAAACAGGCTAAAATAGTTGGATGTTTTTAAACAATTATCTCTTTCTTGAATATGGGCAAACACCATATTAGCCAGCAATTACAGCTCCGGGGGGATGTGCATGAGAGAGCCATGACACGTAAGTCACACCTGAAAATATAGTTACGCTTCAAGTCCATCTTCTGTCTGAACAATGGTGGACTACACTGATACCACTCTGCAAGGCTGGAACGGTCCAAGGTCAAAACAAGACAGAGAATAAGTAGCAAGGTTAGCCATGAAGCAGAGTGGTAGATGAAGGGCTGGTTGTTTTAGGGCTCATGTTTACTCAATACCTATTACTCTAGGTTGAACTATTTAATGCAGCACACTGCACAGCCACAGGAAGCCTCTCTTTTATTGTGGAAGGGATGCTGGAGATAGCTACATTTATATTAACAATAATTAGTGCTAGTGTGTGGCATCTCAGCAGTCTTTTCTACACAACATCTGAGGGTCTGAACAATTTTGTACTGTCCTTGGAATTATCCAGGGTGCACAAAAAATCCAAGCGAATGGTGATTAAAGCTGGGGTAGCTCTAGCTGACAAATACATTACAGATAAATTGGTATTACTGACCATTGTTTAAAGCCACTGGACACTAGATTTGGCAGACTGATTTGCCTGTGTTCTTTTGTCTTTTCCCATGGATATTTTTTATCTTCTCTTGCTTCAAGAGCTAACTCGCTTCCTTTGAAGGACATTAAGCTTGACATGGTTCAAGCTAAGCCTCTTGAACTTAAATCCAGCATGGATATCCCCTGACTGAATCAGCTTTAACTTGAATTGTGTGTATCTAATATTTCACACCGTTTCAATTCTACTCCACAGCAGCTGAGGACCATGTGAATTCTACTGCTAAATTTAATCAAGTGTTCCTCCAGTGTGGAAGACAACATGTCTTTGGAATCAATGGAAAGAGACAAATGAAATCAATCCCCGGGATCTTGGTTCTGTCCACTCTGCACCAGAAGACGTCCCAGAGAAAAGACCTTCAGTAGCAACTGAAGCCTGAAGTCTGATAATGTGAGAACTTAAAACTGCAAGGCATGAAACCCATGAAGAATGGTATACTTCATCTGAAATGTAGAATCAACAAGAATTTAATAAGTTAATCAGATCATCACCGTTTGAGTGCGCATAAATTTGAATTGTTTCCCCATTATGAAGTGCTTGTCTGTAAATTATTGCAGAGAAAGCCATTTTCAAATTAATGTTTGAGCTATTAGAAAATACAAAGGGCATTTTCATTAATTGGAAGCAGCTTTTCTTCCTCTCTCTTTATCATTACCTTTGTTGCCCAGAATCAGTTTAGTGTTCAAATTTATTGATGTGTATGATTCAGTGGCATTATTTGTTTAGAATTTGTCCTATACCTGATGGAATAAACTCATTAAGTGTAAATGAATAGTTATGTAGTCATCAACTAAAATGAGTCACTGCAGTTCTCTGAAGTCATTACAGTGCCTTTGAACACAGCTGGAAAGAAAGCCTCCGTGAAGGTTACAGCTTCCCTCTCAGAGGTAACCGCATTAATTTCCATCCCTTCTTTGGTATGGCTTCTTGTTTACAGACAGCAAGAATCATTCTTCAGCAGAAGACTGTGGGTTCTTCTTCTATCGGGGAATGTAACAAATCAGCCTGGGAACAGTTTCATATTTTTACTGCCACAATGCATTTGTTTTCACAGTATATGGAAGCTGGGATTCAGAAAGGAGAACATTGCTTGGGAGAATAGCTGCTTTAAAATCACTATTTTTGGAGTTAAGTATGATGTACATCTCCTACAGCTGACAAACTTTCTGCCACTGAAAGTTGAAAGAAGAGGAGGGCTTGAAGACTGCAGGACTCACTGTGTAGGTTCTCTATTCCAGTAAAACTGCCCACAAGGGCAGGAATTCCTGATTTCTTGTTACAACTCCTGCAATGGAGTGTACTGTTAGAAATTAATGCTAGCTTGGGCATGGGCCTTCTCTCTTTGAGAAATGAGTATCTCCACAAGCTTTGCCTACTTGTTTGTATGCTTCATAACATAGGTAAACTGAACACTGTTTTGTTGATACTTACACCATCCTAGCACCTATTTTGATGTCCAGTGTGATAGAGACTTGTAAGGGGCTAGCAGTAAGGCAATACAGCTGAAGGGAACAGACAAAGGATTCCTACTCGCTTTTTACTGGCAACTGGAATATCTCAGTGCACTAGAGGTAAATATCTATAAAGTGATACAACCTTTTTGAAAGTCAAAATGCATCACACTGTATTTAGCATAAGCCTTTTGAAAATCCTATTGCTTGAAAGCTGTTTCACTGAGAATGCTGTATGCTAGAAAAACCATAAGAAAAAGATCCCGCTTAAACTGACAGTATCTAATCATCTTGCTCACAGCCACAAACAGCTCAGTTACCTGAGTTTCTCATCAAAACAGTCCTAATGCATTTTGTAAGCATGTTATCTATGTCTTCTCCCTGCTTGCTCAAAAGCTGTGTGCATTTGTCCTGAGGTCAGAGGCATCTATCAAGGGAATATCAGCCATTTATGGCATTTGTAATATTGCCTTTAGTCCTGTGCATTCCAAAATATGTTGGACTCCCTCCACCTGTTTTTACAATGCTTGTGGAGCATGGATATAGTCACAACAATGTTAACACAAGATCAGAGCCAAGGCCCACTCAGCAGAAGTTTTTTTTTCAGGTTCTGGGGATTTCAGATCATATCTCTGGTCATGGTTATTTCACTTTAGAGAACTTAAATGGAACTAGTTCTAATTCCTTTTCTTCTCTTTCTTTTTTTTCCCTGGTGCAGGAGCATAATTAGAGACTTGGGGAGATATTTGAAATGCAACCAATGAGACATTTGATATAGCACATGTAAAGCTTGCTACAGTTAGGAATGGAGAATTGTATTACACAGCACGTTAAATGGCACATTAGCAGATGTAATGGTTCCATTGAATTAACACTGGTTAGTTTGCTTAGATTATTTTTTGTTACAGTAACAGTGTAGTCTTCTGGTTTTCAAAAGCACACATAGAAGAACTGATCCAACTTTTCTTCTCTATTTATGGGTTCTAGAAGTGGACCAATATAGCTTTTCTACATGGGCCACTCTGTGCGATATGGCACATGAAAGCATCAGAGATAGGAAATGTGCTTTTAAGTTGCACACTTCATTCCCAGAAAAAAAATATTTAAACTTCTAAAATTCTAGATGTATTTTAGATGTATTTTGCAAACTGCTCCAAATACTACTTCTGTACAGAGCATCCGCGTTGTAAGAATTCACCGTTCCTGGAAGTAAGAAAATGAAAAGAAAAGCAGCTCAGAAGGTATTTACAGGAGAAAGACAGCAAAGTAAAATGGGTAACCTCAACTTGGTTGAAAAATGCTGAGTTATTCCCCAAGAGGTTTTCTCAGGGAAAGATATTTGTGTAGAAAGACAGCTCTCCAGTGCAAGAGAACAAAGCAGGAGTCAGGAAATCAATGTAGAAAGTACTGCTGGAGCAGAAAGAGCTTGTCGCTATGTCTCCAGCTGCAGCAGATTATCTTGTCATAAAGATTTGTTTGTAGCAAAGATGCACCTCAGGCAAACCGACCTCCCAGAGCCTTTTTTTCCTCCACCAGTGTCACTGCGAGAGTACAACAGAAAAACCCACAAGATGCCACTGACTTATAGAGGTCTGTTCTCTGCCCCTCATGGTACCTGGGACACACAGCTCCTAACCTCTGACCCCCAATTCCCTATCGAACCTAAATCCAAGCATTTGAACTTCACTTTTCATAGGATAGAAGCTCAAAAACTGCCAATATATCATGTGATAGCACTGCACCATGAGCCACCTGAGTTGATTACCCGCACTTCTTTGGTCCCTGAAGGGCAAGGAGAGCATCCTCTTTCTGACCTGGTCCTGAAAAATCTTCTCTTGTACCTGGAGGTGCATTTAGTTATTACAATTACTCAGAAACCCCAGCTGAGATCACAGATTGTGGCAAAATGCTGTGTAGCAGGATCTCTGGAGCCCTCCCACCTTGAGAAGGCTCCACCACAAGTGTTTCTAGTGCATCTCCTACAGCAGGGAAGCTCCTTACTCCCAGGCCAGGCTCACATGGGTATTGTCTCAGGAATATTCACACTGAGATGTGCAGAGAATAAAAGCCAAGGCACAGCTCTCTGAAGCCACAGGGATGGGCCAGCAGTGTTTGTGGTGGCTGGGACACTGGGTGATACTCAGTGCACTGCAGGGAAAAGCTGAAGAGGCAGCATTTTTCCAAAGCCTATTCCCCTTAAATTCTGATTCTGTCTTGTAGAGCTGAGTTAGATTTCTGAGACATAGACTTGCTGACCAGAGCCATCTCCTGCCACCTAAGCTTTGCATGAAACAGTGGAGGTCTGTTAGGAAGCACAAGCCCTGGTTTATAGGATTGGATGAGGTTTCCACTTGCCTTTCCAGTCCTACTTGCACTGCCACACAAACAGTGGCTGCCCTCAAGGGGACCCAGAGACAGAGCTGTCCTACCAGTATGTGTGAAACAGTCATGATTCCTCTTGGCGTTTCCATTTACTTTTGCCTTCTGTTTTCTGAAATTCCTCACACAGCCATGAAACACTGTAATATTTGCTTTCTGAGCTCTTCATTCAGTCGGCTTTGAATCTACTCACTGCACAAAGCATCTAAGTAATATTATCCCATTTTCTGACAACTTTTATGTTCATCTGCCTTGCAGCCAAGTCATTCAGAAACAAGAAATGAAGAGTAAACTCTTCTTTTCAGGAGGATCATGAGAGAGTTTTCATTTCCTGATTGGAAGACTTCTGATCTTAAGCAGAGGAAAAGCCCCATCAAAACCATACCTTTGCTCATTCATCTCAGTATGTAAAATCAGATCATTACAAGCTGCAGCAACTTAATCAAGCAGCCTTTGAAACACAAAAGCCTCTGACTCAAATGGAGTTAATAGAGGTGGGTGTTTTTTTTTTTTTTTGTTTTTACTGCTGCTCCCATAATGTTTAAAGTCATTCATGTTTCCACAGAGTGCTTGCTGATGATTAGAAGCAGTGAAGCCTTGGATCCAGTTATACCTGTGCTTCCATCTGTTGTTGCAGAAACCAATTCTATCATCATTACTTTCTTGTTAATGACTTACTTCTTGAACTCATTTAAGATACCTGTTCCCTTGCTCTCTTCTTCATCAGCAGTGTCAGTGGAATAGCTGCTTTTATATTCAAATGTCCTGAGCACAAATATTGCCAGTTGAATTATATCTGTCCTGGGTGTTCAGCTAGAGAGAAAAAAACACATTCATTTTCTACAGCTTGCAATGAACAATTTCTCCTGTTGTTGAGGCACATGATTTGACAGCAACTCCTGCTTTGGGAGGATGTTTTTATATTCACTGCATGTCATTAATGAGAAACTTACTTATCTGTGAATACCTGGGAAACGATCTTGTGCTCAGACAGTTTTTACTTGACTTGCATATTCCCAGTGAAAAATTGACTTGTTCCAACAATACAGCACCCATCAGGAGACTGTTCAATGGTATCTTTCTCCTTTTTTGTGCATTTTGCAAACTGCAGTTGTGGACTATTCAAGAAGATGCTTCCTCCTGTCCTACTGTCTGAAGAATATTTTCATGTTACTTTGGATATTTTTGTATGAGCTGCAGTGATGCTTCACACTAACTTATTGCCCAGAGCAGTACCACATGACATTTGAAATTCAGAGACTTGTCTTTACCCATCTTGAGTAAAACTCATGACCCCATTCTCTCTGAAAGTACAAATCTTTCTCTTTTTTCCCCCCAACACTCAAGCTTAATTACTGATGTGTCTGTATTTTTAACGCCTTTTACTCAACCCCAGGATTTGTTCCCCCTACCCTCTCTTTTCTCCTTTGTCCACAGCAGCTGGGCTTTAGTATCTGCTCCTCTCAGTGCTGCATGGCTAGAAGACAGGTCCCCTGTTATGTGCCCTCACCCCTCTGCATGAAGCTTGTTTCCAAAAGGGATAGAGCAGAACCCAGAGTCAGGCAGGTGTGGGAATCACAGGAAATATGAATCTCACAGCAAATATAAATCTGCAGTAGGCTCTGGTGGGGAAGGTGACTTCGTGACACTACTATTTGGTGAAAAGGTCCCATGTATGTGTTCAGCAACATTCCCCAGACCTCAGACCTTATGGTAGATGAACATGGCACAGTGGAACTCACTGCCCATCATTGCTTCTGCCTGGTGCTGAGCACTGCAGCTCAGCGTCACCGCTCTCCACCACATCATATGATCAAAGATGTAGAAAGAAAGCAGGCATAGGAAGAAAGATCATCAGCACTTACCAACGCCGTCAAACTGAAATGCAGTCTATTGCTTTTACTTCCCCCTCACACCTTCATTAATGTCCTATGTCTACTAAAGCAGACGGGCCATACAACGAGAGAAGAGAGCTGGTGACCTATTTTACTTGGTGAGGCAACTACTGTTATATCGCAGTTTACTTTTTGGACATGTTGATTTGTAGTGTGTGAATAGACAGGAGCTGTCAATACTTTAACATCTGGGAAACTGGAGTGAGTTTTGCTGACTGGAATACCATAACTGTATCCCTGAAAGCATTCCTCCTCTCTAGGCTATAATGACAGGAGCATTTTATGTGATCTCTCCTCTCTTTGCTTCCTTCAAAGCAAAGAAGATAGTTGAAAGAAATATGTGTGTGTGACAGATTACATTAATGCGGCTAAGGCTCATAACCTTTTTATACATGTGGTGATATGGTAGTTGCAGTTGGGTGAAAGTGGTAGTAATGGTGAAGTTTTATGGCATTTGGTAAAAAAAATTTTGAAATAAAAAGTAAAAAAGCTATTAATAACTCATTCATTTAGTACTATTGTAAACAGAGTAATGGCTATTACGTCGGTGTTTTTATGTTTGCATTTGAAAGCAGATTTTCAGAAACACAGCTGGAATCAGTCCAAGTCAGATCATACAGTTAAAAAGCTACATAGTAAAAGACAGAGATAAGACCTTTCATTATTGATGCGCAATGGAAAGTCCTAAGAAAAATGAAAAAATAATTTGATGTCTCTTCCGACCTCCTTAATCCCCTTGTGGAGATTGTGCTTGTTTGACCTGATCTAGCTAGGTTTAGCTCACTTTGTTGTTCCTGGAATGTATTACTCCAAATGTTAATGCCAGTATATTCACTTTATTGATACAACCTGCACCACAGTGACAAGAATACCCAGGTCTTGCATCCTGTATGTCATTTTCCTGTTTCTTATCCTTCCAGGTGGGTATACAGTTTTCTGCTTTGTTATTGTACACTTGGACTTCACAAATAGTATGAGAAAAGCAATAAAAAAGAGTGCATTGAAATTTCAGTATTAAGCCAATAAACACTGAATATTTAATGATTTTTGCTTGTGTACAGCAATGGCACTGCTTCAAAGAATCAACAGCAATCACAAAAGAAAACTGTATTTAATCTCAGCTAGTCCTAGTCTTGTCTGCCTGAAGTCAATCATTCACTGTCTCAAAGGTACACCACTGGACAGTGCATTTGCCCTTACTAATGCAAAGGGTGCCCCTGACTTTTGCCCTGGATTAGCTGCTGGATCAGCAAAAACTGGTCAATAGGCTGCTCCAGAAATCAGGGATTGTGGATGTAAGTGAAATCTGAACCTCTGGCATAGTCCTGATGCTGCTCTGGCATGTTGGATGCAAGGAGCCAGCAGGTCTGTATGGAGTGTCCAGCTGGGTGCAGGGTGCTCCAGCCTAGCTCTGAACTGTCTAGTTCAATGCAGCTAGTGAAAAAAAAAAAAAAAAGAAAAGCAACTGGTTGGGATGGGGTTTGGCTGGACAGTTTGCCAATATGATTTCCAAGGAGCTAAATTGCTTCAAGTTACTGGATTAAAACTTTCAGATTTTGGACCAATTAAGCATGCTGAATTAAATCAAATGAGCAACAAGCACAGAGAAGAATAGGCATCCATAAGCTTGTAGAAATACCCTATTTTCATCTTTGTTACTTTTCAAAGGAGAAGATTCATATCTGCAATAATTCTGCACTTTTGGACTTCAAAATTAAGCTATAGAGAGAAAATGATTGTGCAGAGAAAGATCAAGAGTCAACTCTGGGTTTATATTACTTTTGATTATGAAATGGCACGTCAGTCTACTGCTTCTTGGAAGTTACCAAAACCAGAAAAAGTTTTTGAAAGCTTTTTCTGCACTAAAGATGCAGATGTTTTTAAAAACTTACCTTATACAATTTCCCTATACTGGTATACATGGTTTAAAGACTTCGTTCAGGCTATCAACCATCTTCATAATGCTAATGACTATTAAAAAGACCACACAGTTGCATTTATTATATTTGGTCAGGTTGTAAATATGTACACCCAAGAAGGATGACAGGCAATTTAGTAAACTAATGGTGATTGGGTTCATTTTGTGGTGTTTACTTTTTTTGAGTTCATCATAATGCTGTACAGCATTAGGTGTAATTCCCTGTGGAAGGTACCAGTCTCTTAGTACTCGATTTGTTTATCCATTCTTAGTTGTAGACATTTAGTGAAAATAATAATAATGATAAAAAAACCCAGAAATATCCTTCACTACCCCGGTGAACATAAAAATTAATAATCTCAGCGTCTGTATTCAAGCTGACACCGTGAGCAGTGCAAATATGGTACGTCTATCTTTACATTTATTTGCAAATGTGTATAGATATGCTTCATAAAAATTAATCCTCTATTTCATTATAAGGAAGGAATTATGTCTGTGGTCAAAAGGGTGGGGTACAGTTAATCTGATTTAGCACAGCATGGGAAAAATTAATTGAAAGTCAGAACTGCATAGTGTTTATTATAAAGTAATTTCACACCAGCTCAGGATTAGCATGGCAACAGGTGACAATAGGTCATTACTATGTTAATTGAAAGCATGCTTTTGTTAAAAAAAAAAAAAAGAAAAAGAAAAAAGGGACAGAGATGAAATGAAAAGTACAAAATATTAAAATGCAGTATTTTATGTAGGATTGGGCTGTAGTTCTATGGGACATGTTCTAGGGAGAAGATAACTTCTGAAAAGAACTCGTTGGCTTTTGGTGATAACCTTGCACTGTACACTGTGCCATGAAGCATGGCAGATGCTCATGCATGTTTCTTGCATGAGTTAAGCTGGCCGCCTCTCTTTCCACAAGAACAGGCTCCACCTCCAAAGCAGTGGCCTGACATTTTCAGCTTGCTGACACTGCTCACTGGCCCAGACGCGTGGAGGTGAATGTAGGCACGAGGGAAGCAGAGCCCGTCTATTTACCTGGCTTGCCCAAAGGAAGCGTGGGCCCAAATAAAGTCACTGGAGCTGTGAGATTTTGCAGAAGTGTTTAACAGAAGAAAAAACTCTGGTTTTGTTCCTTGACAAGAGGATTAGTAAAATAAAAAGACTTTCAAACCACCAATGGAAAATTGCCTGTCACTTCGATAGCACGCTGAAGCATGAAGCCGAGGCAAGCTCATCCTTCCACTTGAGCTGCAATGCCATTATCCCAGCTCTGAAAGGGGTCGGGTGCCACAGTGCTAGGCTGCTCTCTTATTGTGCAGCTCGACAGACACCGATGTGTAGGCATTTCCCATTATACGCTGCGACCTGAGTAAGCAGTCCTGAGCTGCCAGCTTCAGCCCGTCAAAAGAAATCAGGAAACTATTTTTCCCCTTTTATTTGCATTATAGCAAAAGGTGTTAAATCAATTTTGGGGGCACAAGATCATTCTGCAGGTTCTCCAGTTGAGAGAATACAAAGGGCATAATATGCACTTGTGCCGAGGTGAGCAAGACAGAAAAGAACTCTGTATTAACTAGTCACTACAAAAGAACCTTTGCTAATGGCATGTTATAATTTAAAAAAGGATTCTCTCTGAAACCAAAACAATACGCCTATGTAATGAAGCTAGCTCTTGTTCAAAGTAAATGGAAATTCAGAGGCGCAGCTGGGACCTGAAAATGGGAAATTCTGATTTTATTTCCTGGAAGAAGAATTTAACCTCTTTKGATACCCTTGTGCAGCCTGATAGATGAGCTGATGAGGAATGTGACCTTTCTGCTCACCCTGCTTCAGAAAAGTTTGCAATTCAGTCTGACACAATCTGTTGTAATATGTTAATTTCGATGCAGTTCTGCCACAAATACTAAGGGACTAYGAGACCTTTACATCTCAGAATACAATCCTTCCAGACCTCACTCTCATCTCTAAACATCCTGATTAAGGTGCCTACTTATCTAATAAAGGTCAAAAGAAAGGAAAGTGTAAATGTTCTTGGATTACTTACTACAAAGGGAAGAGCCCAGACAGAAGACAGTGCCCTTGCATTCAGTGCACAGTACAGTGTGATGTGGTCTGCTGAGTTCAAGAGCAAAAGAGTAATGCTGCTCCTGGTCAGATCACACACCATCCTCTGCAAGTCTAAACTACTGCAGAGCTACAGTAATAACACAATACACGTACCCCTGCAGGTAGATGGGATACTTGCATCCTCCTCAGCAGCCATACAAAAAAGCAATATAATAGAAATATTTGCTCAACCCCAGCAGGAAAATCTCAGGATAGTTAGGGCAAAACATGGCCTCAGGTCTGACTATGCCCAGGAGAAATTATTTTCCTGATGAGAAGACAGAGTAACAAAGTGGAAAAGTAGGTGATCAGATTCACCGCTACAAAYAGAACATTTCAAAAAGCATGTTAGGGCTGGTGGTTTCTTTTGTGGCCATAGTCTAACTGTTGCTCAATAGAAGCATCCAATTATTATTATTTTTAATGGTTTTTCGTGTCTGCGCATCTCAGCTACAGTAAGTCAAAATCCCGACTCAGGCATTTGCAATAGGCACCTCTGTTCTGATGCTATTTCTCCTCTGCAGCCAAGATAAAACATAAGCAACAGTGCTTCTCCCTGCCCACCCCACTGCCCCAGCTCAGCATCCCGAGGCAAAGCTGAGCCACCCGCTGCAAGGGTCTTCCCCTGGGACTGCCAAAAAGGCACAACCGGCATGTCCCCTCCCCTCGGGCTTGCTGTGGTGACGGCGGCTTTCCGGCAGCACACAGGCAACACATAATTGCTACAGGCAAGAGTAGAGCCGAGGGACTTTGAGACCACAACAACACCGCTGCTGCTGCTGCTGCTGCTTCAAAGCGTCACTGATTCCCTTTCTGACATGTTCTCCTTTTGGCTCTCCATTTAGTTAAAACAAAGCAAAACAAAAAAGAAATAAGAAGAAAACACCCAAACTCTCTAGCAAGGAAGACAGAGTGGCAAGAAGAGTGTGTTATAAATCTGTTGGCAAAACTGATGAGACAAAATAGGAAAAACCTGTGTATGAAGCTGGAGCAAGTGTAATTTCAAAATGTTTCCAAAAGTAATTTTTCCATATTCATCTGTTCTTGGCTGTCTCTGCTTTTTACTCTGCTGTTCTGTGATCTTTAACAAAWACAGTTCAATTTAAACTCTGTGCAGAAAGGAGTTTGTCTTCTCACCTTTCTGTACACCTCAAGGATAGCTTACGCAGCCAGGTTACGGCTTTGCCCTTYCTAGATGAGGAATGTGTTGATTTGGTTTCAGCTCATTAACTCTCTAAGGAATCTCTTCCAGCTTAGCTGTCTGCAAGGCTGGAATTGCCCATACTTCAGGATGAGGGCTTTTTTCCTCTTTGAATTTTTGAACGGGTGTCCCAAAAGACACAGACACTGCAAGGAAACCCAACGAGCTGCAGGATGTACTTCACTGGAAATGAGCATCCTCTCTCGGGATAATGAAATTTTGTGTGTTGCATTTGGTGCTCTGGGCTTCATAAAGGTTATCAGCAAGGCATTTATAATAAAAGTTCTTCCTGCTTTTCCTGGCATGCATGGGGAAGATGGGAGTGTTATCATTCTGACATTTCTGTCAGAAGTGGTATTTGAACCACTGGATGATTCTGACAAATGCCACCGCTGTCATCTGCTGCTCAGTTTTAATTATATCTGACTGAGTCTTTCAATGGCAGCACGCAGAAAACTTAATTAGTTGGTTTAAAGGCTGATCTTCAGAGTTTGAAGAATCCAAACAGCTTTGGAGCATTTATGCATGGAGACTGCCATTTTCAGTCCGATGATGCAAGTCAGAAGAATTAACAGTCCTACTCATAAGAGGGAAAAACAGAAAGCGACTTATGAGAATATACATCAACAAACCCCATCATTTTTGTACGTGACACATCAGTGAGGCAACCTCGTGTCTAAGAAACTGCTGTGCTGGCTCACAGGTGGGTCTCAGACAAATGGTAGCAGAATGCAGGCAAAAGATTGGATGCCCACGGGAACATACAGCAAATGAACATCTGTTACCTTAAACAAAATGTATATGTTTATTCTGCATCGAACTGCAAGCACTGCACTATTTGGGAAGACTGAAAGGCTGGCATTTTCTCACACACCAGTGCACTGTTCAAACAAGCTGCTTGAAAGGAGATTGCATTAACAATTTATACTACCTCTATGTTTGCTTTCACAGTGTTAATATGATTATATTTCTCCACTATATCCTGGAAAAACAAGCATTAGTAAGATGCAATGTCAAACTGCTAATATGATGTAATTAGAAGTTAACACTACATTCACATACTGGTTGCAGGTTGCCTGTGGGGAAAAAATGGCAACAATGGAAAATACATTGTTTTGTTCCACAAGTCACAGGGCTGTGCGTTTGGGCACCCCCATGCAGATGCGGACTGGTGGGCTTTGCTTGTTTGTGAGATCATATCCTCTGGAATGGTGCTGCTGGTGTCCCTCAGGATATTGCCAAATTTCATCCTTTGCAGGGAATGGGCTGGATTTTATACATAAAACGTACCAAGAGCTCTGTGTGAGCTACAGTCAGGAGGCAAAGCACTTGATGACTTACACAGCTCACATGACTGATCAAGCTCTCATTGTCCTTCCCTGCATTCAAAAGCTTTGTGCTTGTAGTTTAGTTGACCACAGAATCACAGAATCGCTAAGGCTGGAATGCAGCTCTGGAGATCTCCTCGTCCAACACCCTTCTCAAAGCAGGGTCGGTTAGAGTAGTTTGCTCAGGAATGTATGTGTTCAATCAGGTTTTGAATATCTCCAAGGCTGGAGACTCTCCCATCTCTCTGGACAACCTGCGACAGTGTTTGACCATGCACATCAAAAAAAAGCTTTTCTTCTGTTTAATCAGATTTTTCTGCATTTCAGTTTTTGGTCACTGCCTGTTATTCTTTTGCTGAGCCCCACTGAGAGCAGTCTGACTCCATTGTCTTTCTTCCCTCATCAAGTATTTATACACATTGATTAGATCCCCCTGAGACTTCTCTTCCCAGGCTGAATTGACAAAGCTGTCTCAGCCTCTCCTGTTATGACAGGTGCTCCAGTCCCTTAATCATGTGTGTGGCTCTTCACTAGACCCAGCCTAGCATGTCCACGTATGTCTCATGGTGGGGAAACCCAGGACTGGATACAGCACTCTCCACTGATGTGGTCAGGGCATATTTCTGGCTCACGTTCAATTTAGTGTGCACAGGCTAACCACAGGCGCTTTTCAGCAAAGCTGTTATCCAGACAGCTGGCCTCCAGCATACACTGGTGCATAGGTTTATTCCTTCCCCAGCTCAGGGCTTGGCATTTCCTTTTGTTGACCTTCGGGAGATGTCATGTCTCCAGCCTGTCCAGGTCCCTCTGGATGGAAGCTGGTGTGTCAGCGACTCTTTCCAGTTTTGTATAATTTCAAACTTGCTGAGGGTGCACTCTGCCACATTGGCCAGGTCATGAATGAGGAGTTAAACAGAGGAGTGGGGGACCTGACTAAGGAAACATTATGGCTTTTATCACTATATGCTCAAGTCTCACAAATCTAGTTGAGCTCACCCTGCCTGGATGCTGACTATGCCGCTCTGTTGAATGTCAGTCCTCCGGACCTATACAGGTCCATGAACCCATGTAGGTGTATGACTGGTGACAGAAAGCGTGCAGTCAGCTTCACTGGTCTTCTTCTGTGAGCAGAGGGGACCTTTTGTCCATCTCTCTTCTGCATTATCCATGGGCTAATGAAAATATCCTCCTGCAGTGAGGGAAGCCTCTCCCGATCCCTTTCAAGGATTATTGTGTCCTTGGTGACTCACCCATCAAGGTGAGTATAAATAAACACAGTAACATACCTCCCTGTAACATTTTACAGGAGTTTAGTTAAAGCAGCTCATTTTGCCCTGGATAGTATTTTTGCTGATGGCCATAAAGCAGTGTATTTATAGGATGTGTGCTACATTTTGTTTATTTCTGATATTTTATATCTTAACATTTTCTAGGATATACACAAAAAGCAAGCTCACTTTTTAATTTCCATTACTGGTTGAAAAGTAAGTTTACACTGCTTTTAGATTTTTTCATTGAGTATATCTCAGATGGTTGCAAGGGTTTGCATTAACATAGCAGGAAGCCATTTTGTTAGATGCAAGCAGTTTGCACTGAGGGAGTGACACCCCAAAACTAGCAGGTCCCAGAGTGCTAGGTTTGGACTCAAACAAAGTCATCAATACCTTGCAGTGTCTGACAAAGTTCACAACATTAACCAGGCACAGAATATCCTATGAGAATTAAGAGTCTCCTCACTGGAAGTGTCACAAGGACTCAATGTGCTCACCAGCAGAAAACTGCTGCAGTTACAGTAGGTCCCCATGGTGGCATGGTGAGGAGCTTCTGTGGATGTGAGTCTATGCAGGGGGCTGTGAGTATTGTTGCTTTTGCACAAATACAACCTCCTGCAAACTGGTGTTTTGGTACTAAGCTGTGCACACCAACTTTGTGGTGGAGGATACAAGAAATCACCTTCTTTATTCTTCAGTGTCATAATGAGGGGAAGAGACCATCAGAGCATCTGCTACTCCTTCTCATCCGTGTACCTCCTTCTTACTCCTATGCCCTGACCTTAGCAGTTCAAGTAGGGCTTTCACTGCCTCTCTGTATGCCATAAATTAAAAGCCCTTAGGCCATGTTCATAAGGAGTTTCATGTTTCGACTCTGTTTCACTGCCATGTTCACAACTGAACATCTCTGTGCTGTGGCATCCTGCTGAAGGAGAGGATGTGGCTGGCAAGCAGCCCCACAGAAAGGGATCTGGGGGGTGCTGTTTGGCAACAGGCTTGACATAAGTTAGCAGTGTGCTCTAACAGGCAGGAAGAAAAACCTCTTCCTGGGGTGCATCAAGCACAGCAGCATCACCAGCTTGTCAAAAGAGGTGATTATCCCACTGTATTCAGCATTGGTGCAGCCTCACCTGGGCTGTTGAGTGCAGTTCTGGACTCCACAATTCAAGAATAATGGGAAGGTACTCAAATGTGTCCAAAGGAGTGCAACAAAGCTGGTGAAAAGGCTGGAATGAATATACTATGACATATGGCTAAAGGCTTTGGGTTTGTCTAGTTCGGAGAAAAGGAGGCTGAGGTGTGACCTCATTGCTCTCTACAGCTTCCTGAGTAGAGGAGGTGGAGAGGGAAGTGGTGATCTCATCTCCCTGGGATCCAGTTATGGGACATGTGGGAATGGTGTAAAGCTGCACCAGGGGAGGTTGAGACTGGACATCAGGGATCGTTTGTTTACTGAGAGGATGGTCAGACACTAGGCTTCCTAGAGAGGTGGTCCATGTCTCAAGCATTTGGACAATGCCCTTAATAACATGCTTTAACTTTTGATCAGCCCTGGATTGGTTAGCTCAACTAGATGATTGCTGTAAGTCCCTTCCAACTGATATCTCCTCTCCCCAACTCCTCAGGGCCTCACAAGCTTTGGTGATTTTCTCCATAAACCTCCTTCTAGGCAAGCAGCAGCATTCTCTCAAGGAAGCAGAACTGGAATTCATTGAGATCAACCATGATAAATCCACATCCTATACTGCATCAATGTTTTCAGAGGAACTGGGGAGTCAAATGGCCACATGGTCCAAGTGTCTTGCTGAGGCTCCCAGGATGCAGCGAGTCTCCTTTCCTTCTAAAAACATTCAGGTAAATGTCAGTATACTCTTTTGGCAAAAGCCTCTCATAGACTCATCTCTTTGCTTGATGATGGCTGCAGTGTCTGCCAGGGCAGACTCAGCCTTTTGGCTGAGCTGTCATTCTCCATCATCTAGCTAACACAGTTATTTCTGTATTATAGACCCATTATTTGACACTGAAGACACTTGGTTAATACATTAGCTAAAGGGATACTGAGAATAGTATGCTGCCTTTAGCAGGGTATATTGGATGCTTTTGTCTTTGAAAAGTCCCACTGGTCTTTCGCTTGTGAATGGCCGTAAATTGCTTACTGGAACTGAAATGCCACTTTTTGTCCAATTCTTTCTTGATTTTACCCATGAGGTACACAGAAACAGTTGATTAAATTGCTTGGTGCTTTTCTCTACCTAAGACAGATACACAACTCTCTCAGCATATGCATTTAAGATTCTTTAAAACCAGGTGAAAAAGGGGCTTTTCATACCCAGTTACCTGTTTATTCTTTTTTTGAAAGGCATTAACATACTTTGAGACAGACTTTTTTTTACTTTGCTAAATCTATATAAAAGTTAGAGGTTCAGCTTGAATGAGTTGGACAAATGTCCCCCACAGGACATATTTCCTAAAGAGAGAAATCAGCTGTCTTTTGGAGGTGTCTCCTCTCTATTCCTGGAGCTAATTTAAACTCTTAAGCTAGATGACTAATTTAACTAGTATTCCAACTTTGTAGTCATTAGGGTTAGGTGAAGTGATACCCACCAAAGCCTGCTAAAGCTTTCAATAATTTTCTTCCTTTAGGCATTTTCTCTCTTTTAGTTTTGCAGGCCAGGCAAATTCTAAGGAACATCTTGGTTTTAGAGAATCCAGAGAYTATGATAATGCAAAAGCAAGACAAAAGAAAAGAATAACGCTGACTTCTTTTATCTCACTCCCAAACCCCCCAGTAAGCATACACTTGTTTGGTAGCGGGAGCCACCTTGGATCCACTTCCATTCCTCAGACAATGGAAGTGCAAAAACTGCAGTGGACATTAATCCTTTTCACACCAGTAGAAATGGTGAGGCATTCAAATTCGCACTGAAAATTGAGATGAGGTAAAAGATGAGACAGTCTGTAAATATAAACCCTTTAAAATAAAATTATACAGACGACATAGAAGTATAGAAATTGTTACTGACATGAATAATTCACTAACTATTGAATGGTATAAGTCACCAGCTAATGTGTATTACGTGCCATCTAATAGTGGATGTATCTGAAGAAATATGGAAATTGGAATACTTTAATAACTTTATATATGAAAGATGATGAGACTGCCTAAATGATTAAGAGGAAGATATGTTATAATGAACTAAAGCCACTCGAGTGTAAGGTAATTTTAATTCAAATCTCCATCTGCTTATGTATAATTAAGACTCATTTAACAAGTTAATGCCTAACAGAAAGAACTGATAAGTTTGGTATTAAAGAGCTTAAGAGAAGTAAATTAAACTGTCGAGTTTGAGGAGCTTTCATTTGAATTCCCTGTACCTAACCAAAACACAATCTTCCAGGTGTATTTCTTTACCCTGACTATGCAGCCAGGTCCCAAATCTGGGGAGAAAAAGGAGGTGAAAACCAGAATATCTTTGTTATATTTTCATTTTAGGTATCATGTCAAATCAGGAGTTTGACAGTATCTTTGCTCACATGAATATTTATACTGTTCAACCAGCTCTCCATATAGGGTCTATACACCATTAAGAAGACACTTTGCATTCCATCAAAAATATTTATACATTGCAGAGATTGCCAGTGGGGTTCAATAACCTATGAAAATAAGACGATTGCCTTTGATGTGCAAAGAAAGTAATATTTTTATCAGTGGTAAATTTTATGTGTTATTCACCTGCTTAACTTTCTATTTCAGTCTTTCTCCAAATCTCTTTCCTGCAAGGTCCAGTAGTCAAAACAGTGGCTTCAACCTTTCCATCTTTCATCATGCAATTTTAATTTTCATCTTTTGGCTTCTTATCCACTGTCAAGATGAGAGTTTCCTACATTCAGTTCAAACTTAAAATTCTGCGTGCTTTCAACTTTTTTTCGTCACTGGAGCCAGACATCAGCTTTGATTTGCTCATCAGGAATGTCAGACACTTTTGGGAATGTATTGGAAGAACAAATACCATCGTATGTCTAATGCTTATTGCAGTGCAGATGCTCCCAAGGAAAGACAAAGAATTAAAGCTATGAGGTTTGATGACCAACATCCAATCTCAATAAAAGACCAACAGAGACACTGCACTAACTGAAGTTTACTGTTTTGTTCCTAGGCCAAAACAGACTTTAGCATCATTCTGCTATAGCATCAGTCTAAGAGCAGAAAAAATAGAAACAGAATTGTTTAAAATATATTAAAGAGTAGAATCAATGTCTTACTTCTCAAAAATGGAGGTCCCTAAAATTCAACAGAAAGTGAAATACTCCTTTGTGTACATATCCACAGATTAAACACAATTTACTGTTTGTAGCAAGTCCCTTCATTATAAAAGCGTTTGGGTTAATATGCATTTTTTTATGTGAGATACAAATCTCACAAACAACAGAACATATATTTTAAAAGGTCTTCCTTTCCCCCAACATTTAAAAACGCACTCTGTGCAGAGACATACCAAATGCAAAGACATTTGCAGCACTTCAGTAGAATGAACTTCAAGCGGCAAAGCAAATGTGTCAAATGAACCAAATCACTTAAATTGACTACAGATGAAAACTTAGTTGCAGTCAGACAAAGGTCTCCATTTGTGTTGATAAGCTGATCTATGAGAAAAAAAAATTGCTTCTTTTAGTTAAATCCCCCCTTCAACATTTATTACCTCTCAAGTTCAGAAGTCTTGCTTCCAGAAGAAAGAGGAAAAGAGAAAAAGAGAGCTGGAAAGAAAGGGAAGGAAGGAAGGAAGGAAGGAAGGAAGGAAGGAAGGAAGGAAGGAAGGAAGGAAGGAAGGAAGGAAGGAAGGAAACTCAGAAGTGCAATGTGATCTTACAGAGCCAGGAAATTAAAATTATATGCCAAAATTTAAAATCCAAATGTCAAAAAAAGAAAAAAGGCATGAACTTAGGAGCCCATACCTACACCATAAACTAGTCTGGATGAGGAGGAGGCCTACATCTTTGTGGAACACTGCTGATGGCCCTTTCCTAGTACCTGAGTGTATCCCAGAACACATTGCCAGAACACACCCACTCTCCTGGGTGACACAGTCAGTTGTAGATTTTTGTATAGCAGAAGGACATCTTTGTTTTGGGACATCTTTGTACATTTACTGAAGAAAGAAGCTATCAGTAGGGATCGGCATGAGACAGACTAATTAGCGAGTAAGGACTCAGTCCCTTCCCGTGGTCTAGTGACTGTGAAAAGCAGCACATACATTTTACTTTACAGTTGGTATCAGTAGTAAGCAATATGGCTGTAGCTCAGCCCCACTATCCACAGCTGTTGCAACCTGCARGGTATATGAGTATACAAGACAATCCTTTCTTCCTTTGAGCTCCATCTAAGCAATCTCTACAGCAGAGTAATTTCACTTCTTAACCTTGCAGGTATTGAGGTTCTGAACCTCTACACAACTGCCATTTTTTCCTGTTCCTCAGAACCAGATGAATTGGGTGAGGGAATTAAAGACCCTTAACTGTAAGAAACAGGAAAAGCTGCACACAGCTGAAGGCTCTGATAGTGAGAGGTAGACCCTCTTCCCAGAAGGACAGGAACCCGTTCACTCCTGAGAAGGGCCCAGGGACTATATTCTTGAGCTGGCTGCCTTGCCAGGTGCATCCCAAATCCCAGGTTGCACCTTGTCTCAGAGGTGTCATCCAAAGCCACTCAGTTGTCCATGTCCAAGAGCAAGATTAATGACATCCGAAAATCCAGGCAAAATCTATACAAGTCTTACAAATGCAGGAAATTCCATCCAAGCATGTGGAATACTCTTCTTTAAACAAAGAAACATGCTTCAGAGCAAAGGCATTTGTAGATACAAAAATGTGCTCACGATCCCTCCGCAATATCCTTTCTCCTCCTCCAGGCATTAGCCAACTGGCCACTCCACCAGGTTTCTGACAGCTGCTCCATGTTGCTGTAGCCAAATGCCAGTCGCCATCACCTTTATTTTATCCTCATTCCTGAAGAGCATTTAATACTCTGAAAAAGCAGTGAGTCCATAAAACAGATATTAATAGAGCACTTAGCACAGACATGTTTGTGAGCAGCAGTTTAAAGTTTAAGTACCCAAGAAAACAAAACCTGGGGCAATTCCAGCCTTGAATCAGGAAGTGTCATGAACAAAGGGTGTTATTCTACAATTTGTACCAAGAAGTGGAGGTTGGAAATGAGCATCAGTTAAACAAAAACAAAAGAAAAAAGTCAAGCATCATGATATTAATGAATAATTAAATCCCCATGAGTTCTGAAAGAGTAATGCTGAAGTTGTTGCACCATCTCTTCGGAGGTCCTTGTGCCCTCTGACAGCGCAATGTATCAAGTACAGACTAGATTTCCTCTCTGATTGCTCTTGTTTAGTGTCTTGTCATGATTGTACCATTTTCCCTTTTAGGATACTTATATTGGAGAGGAAGATTCAGGGATCCCACAGATTTTAACCTTACTTACGCTGAGCAGAGCTCCTAAATCTGCTGGCAATACAATTATCAAGAGACACAAACCCTTTTAACAAGGCCATTTTATTGGCTTCATAGGAGAACTTACCTCCCACTGGTCTCAGCTGGGTACCAGTGTTGGGGGAAGGATGAATGGGACATTAACTCCTTTCCCAGCAGTGATGTGGCCATGGTAACACCTATGCAGCTATTCTTCCCTGACTTTTGCTCTTTATCTCAGAGCAATCCTGCTAAGCAAGATCTGGTCTTGTTCYAGTTGGAAAGCATTTTGATGTTCCTTCATCTGAAAAAAGTTCTCAACAGACAAGTCTTTAAAGATTTATGACAACACAAAAAGTATTTTGTTCCTTCTCTTTTAATTTGCCTTGGTGCTAAAATGTTATTTTCCTCAGTAAAAATTACGACATTTTGAAAAAAGTATATGAAGGAATAAACTGCATGTGGGATGTCAGCATTGGATTTCACTGATACAAAACTGCTGGAACGAGAGAGCGCAATGCTGAGTCCTGCCCTGGAGAGAAACCAGCTAAGAGCAGTGAACAGTAAAACACTCGCCTGCCATTCAGCGCCTGTGCACACCACCCTGGGTGGCCTCGCAGCCCTACTCTGGGGTCACATGGTTATTTTCCTGCTAGCAGGAACGATCAAGGCATTTCATCAGGCAAAAACGAATACTTCTTCGCCCCAAAACTGCCCAGGGAAAAAAGGAAATGACACCTAGTAACTGCAGTTAAGAAAAAAGGAGACAAAACTGTGGGCGGCTGGAAACTGCCCAGATTAAGCATTAGGCAGGGACACACTATTTCAACAGGTGAAGAAGAAAGGAAAAGGTGGCTGGGCTTTGGCAGGCATGTGCTGAGCTAGAAACCACATTATATGTGCCACCAACAGTATCACTGTATCACCTCTTGGTTTTCTCTTCGTCTCTTACTAGATTTTGACAGATCTCCCCAGATTTGGATATATTTCCATTGACAGCCTATTAGTTTCCTATAAATACTGTTTGTTTATTTATTATCTACTACTTAGCTCCCCTCCTCCCCTCCAGTTAGACTCCTCACCCCACCACCCTCCAGTTAGGACTTTAATTAGACATGGATCTTCCCACTTTTATTTCTCAGTGATAAAATAATGCTATTATATTTTCCAAAAATTCATGTTGTTCTCCGAATTTGGGTGTCACATTAACTTGAGAGGAGCTCTGAGTCATGATTTAATAATAGGAAAAAATAGTAAGTATAAATACTGTGTCAAAGGTAAAGACATAACAGTAGMCATTGTCTTAAGCTGATGGCAGCTGAACTCTGATTAGGAAGGACACCTGTGTTTGAGTGTGATTACCTGAATGCAATTAGGGAARCAGCCAAACCTCTGTGCTTTGATGTCTCCAGAAGAATGTGTACCTTCCTAGATGACTTCGGTTGGTCAAAGACAATTCCTTGGCTCATTCGGAGAAACAATCTGGTAACAGCCCCTTGAGGCAATACTGTGTCACCTTGTGATCCTTTCTGGTCAGGGATTCCACACTTTTTCTGATTCAATAGGAAACAGTGGAAAAGTTTTTCATTGTGCCTGAACAGCTGTATGTTTAGAGAGGATTTAGCATGATGTCTCCCTGAGTCTGGTAGAGAGAATTTTCTGATTATCAAACTGAACTGTCAGTGGCACAATTTTCCTAAGCACTTGGAGAGTAGTGTTCTTACAGTATTTACATGCCTGGAGATGCAAAGAGCACTGCCAATGCCAACTGGTGCAAAAAGTGGTTAAAAATCAAATGAGTGATTCCCAGAATTAGATAGTTTGGAAATACTGTAATGTGCCCTTCTGCAACTTTAAGCAGATCTTTTAAAGCCTGATGCCAAGTGACTTCAGCACCTAATCCTGCTATGGAAAGCCTACAATCAGTTAGGAACTGCTGAGTCAAGCACAGGGACAATGAAAATGCGGTTATTAGGCCAGGTCTTCAAGGCCACTGACTGCCCAAGACTAGTCATCTCAGCTTGTTGTAACTCACTGGGCTGCCAGCAGCAGCAGCTCAAAAGATGCTCCAGTGGCAGCTGAGGTGCCTCTACTGCATGGAGAGTCAGGGATTCCATCAAGCACCCAGATAATTGCCATTGCTCCTGAGCCCCAGCCAGCTCCCACTGAGGCTCTTCTGAAAGACTTGGATGCTCCTTCACAATAATTTTACACCCTTAACTCAGTTAGTTGCTTTTCATTCTCTGTCTTCCCTTAACTGACATTCTGTGAAAATGTCACTGCTAGTTTTTCTTGCATGAGATTTGGCTCAAAGTTAGGCATATGTTGTGTTTGTGTTTTGTATGTATAGAACAAATAGCAAGCTCAGCCAGGGAAAGGACTCACAGTAGTTACCTAACATCTTACAACACAGTAATATATCAATGAATCATTTCATTAACTAATAATAGCAGGTAAGGAAAGGCCAGAAAGACCCACTCATTCTATGTGTTCTGCAAAATTAAAAGCTAGTTCATAAGAAATAGCCTATGGAATTGTGTCCTTTGTTCTTGAAATCTCTACAATAATGTGTAAATACCATGCACAGTGAAACGACTTATACTTTAAAGGCAAATTCTCGATTTAAATAAAACCACTCTTGCCTTTTCTTCTTAAAGATAAGCAATAATTTATTTCTCTTTCATCTTCACAATTATCACATACTGCCCAGCTACATGACCAATGCCACTACATAACACAGGAGAATTGCCCACCTACACTTTACTTGGACAAATACAATTGCAATTTACAGATTAAATGTACTGTACAATGTGTAGTTGGAAAAATGTCATTCTGATCTATATGATGGGATGTGGCATATGATTTATGAACAGATTCAATCTAAGATGTAAAACTTTAAGACTTGTTAAGCCAAGAATACAGTATAAAGCATTTTGTTTTGGTATTGTATTGTTACTAAAGTAGAAAAAGCAAAATCAAAGAAATAAGTCCAGATCTTAAGTTACAGGATACGTGTTAGGTTAAGAAATTAATTGGCTTCTCCACTTTTTTTTTGTTTTGTTTTTCTTTTTCTATTTTTTTCTACAAATGAATAATATGAATATATTGCAGGATAAAGAAAAACTGCCAGATAAAGAAGGTACTGTTATATGAAAAACAAATGAAAAATACCAGGTAATTTTGCTTACAAAAAGATCAAACTATAAACAGTCACAAAATATATAAAAATGCCACATTGAACGAGGCAATCGTACTCTACCTAAACTGGTAGTATACTCTCTGATAGAAGTTGTGTTCATACAGTAGTAACTGATAAAAAGGCATTGTGCACTCTTGTGCCATCTGGGGATTTAGCACCATGTGTCATCAGTTCTTGTATTGTCATCCAGTTGTCCAAGATTTTCTTGTTTCTCTTTTTCATCATCTTTTTGTGACTCAGTTCAATGATGTTGATTTCCTTTTTGCCCTCGCTGCCACTCTGTGGACTTTCCTTAAGACACTCCAGCCTGCTCCTCATCATGAACTCTCGCCGCCTCCTCTGCTCCTTAGCGCGGACCAAATGCTGCTTCCGCTCTTCTTTGCTCCAGTAGCGACCCATCTTCATCTCACTCATTGTATCATCATCTGTCGTCATCCCACTGCGCTCCTCTTTAATTTTTAAGGCACGTTCCTTCAGGATTCTGTCTCGAACTGGTCTCTTTGTGATGTACCTCGTCCCGTCACTCCTTATTTTCACTTTCCATTCCATCTTGGGCTCTGCACACTTCTGCGAGTCTTTACACATGCTCACCAGGCTGAGCTGGCTTTGGGCGTACTCCACAGCAGACTTCTGCTGGATCAGTTGCATATAGCTTTGATAATGCTTTGCATGAGCAGGTATGTTCCCGTACCTGTAAGAAGAACTGTGATATGGAGACAAGTAGGGAATGTGCTCACTGCCTTGCCTTTCCTGGTCTGTGAATTTGCTGCTTTCTGATGCCAGCACTGTGTTCTCAGCAGCACTGCTTTGCTCAGTGGGTTTGGTTTTGGCTGAGGTTGTCTCCCTGTTGCTTTGTCCTGAGGATGACTGATTAGCCACAATTGTGCTCCTCAGGTTCTTCCTGTTGGTTATGCTGATCACCCTCTGGAGAGAGTTATCGGGGGATCGCTCCACTGTCAGCGGAGTGCTCCTGCAGCTTTCGGCAGTGTTGTAGGCACTGGAACTGTCCTTGTCAGACTTCTCAGGGTGCTCCATGATGTCATCCAGTTTGCCTCTTTGTACGTCTATGCTGGTGTTATAATTCCTGAAACCTTCATCGTGTAAAGCCCAAATGTCTCCATACTGATCTCTCACGTTTTGGAGTCGGTGAGCTTGCATAATATTCTGGCATTCGAGTTCAATGTTCCTCAGTTCCTCATTGAGTAGCTGCAGCTCATGCTCCACTCCATCTTGCTCTCTTCTGTTGCACTCTATCATGCTGCTTGAGTAATACAGATCATACTCCCCATGGTTTCGAATCTTGCACTTCAGTTCCAACAGCTGCCGAAACCTTTCACATTCCTCCGCTGGGTTTCCTATGAAATCAGATTCAATGTATTCCCCAGACACAAAGCTTTCATTGCACTGAAGCTCAACACTGCCTAATGTATCCTGGCTGTGGCCCAGATCCCGTTTGCTCTGCAGGGTAGCACTGTTCTGCTCCTCGGGTGCATTTTCTTGCTCTGAGCTCTCGTCATTACGGAGACTTTCATCTGTAGGTCCCACCCCACTGTCCTTCTCATGATTGTTGGATGATGAGGTTGCAGTGTCTGTAGTGCCATCTTCCTCTTCATGTTTCTTTGGCTAAAAAAATGAGTAAACCAAAATTATTATCAAATGCAGACCATATTATAGGTGAATATTTTCCAGCTTTATTTTSCTTAAACAGCTGGGATCTGATTTAAGCTGAATTAAAACAGATCACTAAACAGTAGTCCTACTGCTCATAGCTTTTAAACATTTCTGAGAGTCATGCTGTGGTTGCCATACTGAGCAAAGTAGATGAATTACAGTACTAGTGACATAGCTTCTAAAGTCCGGAAAGAAATATTTCCCTCTCTAGCTAAGCCATCTCTTTGCAGCGCTTAAAGATAATGGTCACCAGATGGTGAGCTGTTTTTGATTCTGGATTATGGCCAGAGATTGGTGGAGCTGAAATCTTGTCAAACTTGAGAGAAAGCTTCAGTACTGGTATCACCTCAAACAGAGCAAGCCGCCAATCAAGCAATGACTAGTACCACCTAACAGGGTGCAAAAAGACTACTGTTTCTTTTTTTAAACAGAGAACTTTTGTTTGCTCCATTACGCCCTCCATGGCCTTCTCTTGCACTTCTTGTGTTCAGTAGCCTTTTTCTAAAAGAGTGTTCCTTTTGAATTCTAGAATTTTTCTCAGAAAGACCTCAATCCCTGGCAACTCTTTCTGGAAACTCTTTTTGTTCCATTGTTAGAGTTTATGTTCCTTAAAAATAAAAACAGTCTCTCAGTATTAAGTGTAGAACAACACTGAATGCTTTGCCATGGGCATAATGTCAAGATTTTTGGCTGTTGATTCACACTCCACTGATTTTACCTCACTTATTTATATTCTCAACCTACTTATGTTCTCATAGAATGTGACATAATACCTCTCTGAAGAGASAGACACTTTATTTTCCAAGCTGGATAAGCAAAGAATCCTGCGGAGTCCAATTTATATGACCAAATACCAAACTGCACATAGTACCAATGAAATGCCATGTCTCTTTTAGGAGGTATAATTGCATAATTATGTATAATGACTGTAAAAATCAAGAGAGAAAAAAGGTTCAGTGCACCCTGAGTGAAACAAACTCAAAGAGGCCACTGTCATAATTCTCTTCTTATCTACTTTGACAAATAGTGAAATAGGATCAAAATGTGTCTCCTATCTCATCCCTTCTCCTCTCTTTATGTGCATCTCATGATCACATACCCTTCATCTGGTTTCATTTCTTCAACTGCTAGAAAAAATAATGGCCTAGTGTCAGAAAATCAAAAATAACCTCCACCCCCAGTTCAGCRTAAGAGTGGAATAAAGAAAATATTGAAAGAAACACACCACCAGGAGAATTCAGTGTCTGTGACAAACCAGTTAAAAATTTCTGAATAGATGTTTTAGGAGATCTAGGTTTAATTTCATATTTTTCTAGTTTACCTCCTCCAGGTGAGTGCCACTACATATGCTCTTCTGTTCCCTTCTCTCACCTGCTTTGTGGCTGCTGCAGCTTGTCTTGACCTCCTCTGCCCCCAAACCTTTCAGCAGAGAAGTGACTCCAACCTGGGTAGCTTATGCTCAACCCTGGCCACTGCAACGGTGCAATCCATATTTCTCACTGCTTTGAAAAATATTTAACTACTGACAGGAGGGAGAACATCTCCACCAGACAATGGGATRACAGTGCTGCAGAACAGTCAGGAATTTGGGTGCCTGTTCCAAATGCATTCACAGGACCAAAGGAAGAGGGTCAGGATCTGCTCTCCGACCCTGAGGGTGGGTGATATAACACGATTTGCACCTATATGATTAAAACTCCAAAGAGGGTGGCTTATCCATAATGCGTTAGCACAGTTACACACCTTACAGGAGCAGAGCTGCATGRTGCTTCCTCTGATATCTTCTGCATGGTACTACATGACCAAAGCAGATATTTGAGCACTTCTGAATAAAACCAGTTAATGAAGCTATTTGTATAGGTGTTGGAAACAGACTTTACAGTTGAGGGTCATGCAATCAACACTTTCAGAATTGGTAGCTTTTGTTTTCCACACCACTTCTATCAATAATTTAAACTTTGCTCCTTCAACTTCTACTTGATTTATACTGACTGAATATAATACACTGCCATCTACTCAAGTTACACTATCTGGAATTAACATGCACACACAAGAGATGTAAACAAAGCAAAGACCATTTTTTGAGTAAAATAGAAATCAGATGGGTGGGATTGATCTGATGACATATAAGTGTCCATAGTACAGGCATCTGAATGTCAGAGAGTACCTTTGGGTTCCCCTCCCAGTCAGGAAAAAAAAAGTGCCTATACAATCAGGTTCTTCTCAAACTAAAGCAGACATCCATATCACATTAAATTYTTCCCCAGTATGTGGATACTTGCAGTTAATTCAATTAAGAAAATGGAATGTAATACAAACATTTATTGTACCACGTTTGTGAGATATATATTATTAAAAAATCCATTGTGACTCAAGTAAGGTAGCTCCTGGCATTTCTGTCCTGGACTTTTCATGCTTGCCAGACCTCTTAAACATGTGCAGACTGAGCAGTCTTTTACAACATGAGATAATTTTAATTTTATTTTGAAAGATAACAAGCCTAATTCCAGGTTAGATCCTTTCTGAAAAACAAGGSAGAGTCCACAATTGTCAGTGTATTGCTTTTTCTGGTGTTATCTATTATCTATTTCAAACAAAGTGTTTGTTTTCAAACATACATTGTCAATCTCTTCTACAATTACTTCTGTTTGAAATACCAAAGGGCTCCTTAGGCCTCATCTTTGCAGTGAGAACTCAGATAATGAGAAGGCAAACCTGGCGGTGCGTACAATCAAGCAATAAATGAACCTCAATAGATTCTGCATTTCAGCTCCAGCAAGCATTCCTGCCTATAAAATGGGTAATCTTACAGGAATTCAGGCACTGTTCTATTCTCATTTTACAATTTATGAGGTATATTTGGACTCAAAACCCAGATTGCTACTAAAGTCTGAAGGCAGTAAAATTCAGCTGAAGGCTCTAACAAACACAGCTGCTGGGCTCCCTGGTCACTCTCCGACAGTGAGAGAGAGACTAGTCACGGGGACAGGAATCTCCAGTGGCAGGCTAACCACAAGGTACTCAAAACACGATGGAAATTTGGAATTKATTTCAGTGGTTCACTAAAAGGGAAAATGCTCTTCTGCAAAGCAAACAATGCTGGTCTTTTAAAACAGGCCACTCTCAAAAAAAAGGATTTTCCCCCAGATATTTTCACTGTATTTCAGCTTTGAATGAACTAGAATAATTTTTTATCCAATTCTTTTTTCTTCTTAATAGGTTCTGATATATTCCATGATACCAGTAAGAATTTCTGCACAGCAAATATATGGTATTCTTCTGAAAATTATCTCTGCTGCACAATGAACCATGATGTTGTAAAGGGAAAGGAACACAATGAGTTATAAAAAATGGAGAATTACATCTTTCCTTGAGGCTTATTGGACTATTCCATACAGAGAAGATACAATTCTTGATTGAATTCTACAGAGTAGGTCAAAAACATACAGAAAAGACTATCTACTTGATTCTTCTATTACAAACTGTAACAATTTTTCTGTGACAGCTCACATTAAATGTTAAAATGGCATTCTGTAAAACAGACTCGTATCAGATAGAGAGTGTATTCATTCCTGCAGCTCTTGAGATTCATAATGACAGATGATTATGAAGCCAGAGGACTATGTTTTTGTTCACAAAAATCAAGGCTGGTCTCCATGGCCAACCGGGGAGCTTGAAGACACTCAGATTGGCCACTGGCAGCTGCAACGAGAGTGGTTTCATAGCTCCAATGGATTGTGTGATTCCCCTCAGGAAACTGCTAGGTTTCCTAGCCTAACAAGGAGTAAAGAACCAGTTTTCTGACTTGACAAGTCACTACACAGAGTCTASAGAGACAGCAGCTGTCACAAATTACTGATGCCCCATTACACACCAAGCTGCATTCGGTTGATTCTATTACTCATCAGAAGGGCAAAGAAATGTTTGGCTGTCCTAGAATTACTTCAAGCAATGCAATGTCAGATACTGACAGATCACAAGTGACCGTAATTTTTTTCAAGTGTAGTGTTCTTTTACAGTAACATAAAATCTCAACATGGGAAAAAATATCCTTGGCAAAATATTCCAATGTGGGATAAACAATTTCAATGGATTTTGTGAAACCACTTCACAGAACACCACTGTTTCATAATTAACACTATCCACAACCCAAATTCAGTGACAAGGCCAAAGCTTGACAAGAACTTTGCAACGGAAGGTCACAATTGTCAAGTGATTTCAGAGGTCCCAACATGTCGTGTGAGAGCCTAGTAGGAGTTTGTAGATAGGCTTGTTCAAGAATTTCTATCAGAACTGGAGGTTTGTGTGAAAATGTCACCATACAAATGAAATTGCTTTGCAAAGAGCAAGTGTTTTTTTCTGACAGGAAATCTTTTGCTATCCAAGATAAAATTTTGGTTAAAATAATAAACAAGATGCCATGTATCAGTTGAAAGTAGCTAGCAGTGCAGCAGTAACCACATTTAACCTGGGAAACTGAGGCTTGGCTCACTGCCTGGAAAAGAGAGTCACAACTAAAAGGCTGCTATAAATCCTGTTGCAAGGCTCCCTTCACCTCTGACCTTGGAGTTATTCCGCTTCGTGCAAATAATTAAATGCTTATAAGATCAAATATTTGTAATCTGATCTATCATATTCCAGGTAATTGACTTAATTATTCTGTCAGTGTCTCTGTCCCAGTGAATATTTCATTTATGCACAGTGAAGAGCTTTACTATGAGCTATCACCTCCTCAATGATGCAGTGTCAAGGCTGGATGGGAGGCCAGGAAGAAAGGGACTAAGTGCATATTCAGGTCTCCAATGTGGAGCATGCAGTGAGGTATTTGAAGTCAAAGAAGCTCCCTGGTTTCCAGAAAAAGGAAGGTTCTCATAGTCTTTCTCCCTCTCTTCACCTCAAAGAAAAATGCCTCAGGCTCTGTTTGTGAGCAATTTAGGGTGGGGAAAAAATTGTAAGCCACAAAGTTCTGTGGGTGGAAAAAACCAGTTTCTCCCCAGCTGTATAAATCCAGAAGACAGGAGGAGATGAATTTTACTTCTTTGGCTCCACACAGATGTGCATACTGACAGATCATCTGACCCAGGAGTGGATTCTTACACCTTCCACAGCAAAGTACAACTGAGAAGACCCCTTGATGGAACTGCATGGCATCTTTGCCACAGTCACACCGCCTGCACAACATATGGCCAGGTAAAAGTCAGGATAGCAGCAAGCTGAGACTATGCTAACAATATGCTTATTTGTCTCCATTAACGAAACAAATGCTGAGCTGTGCACTGTCGGCGTAAGAAAAATACCCTTGCATTACCAAAACACCTGTTGTTTATTTTAAACAGCTCTTCCATCTTGTTTTGCAAGCTCTCTGGTGCAAGGCTGGCTCATACACTGCATGCATACAACAACAGGGGCACCTATCTCAGCTCAGAGCCCTAGGTGCTACACTGATATTCACTGATTCACAGAATATTCTGAGTTGGAAGAGATCCCACAGAGATCATCGAGTTCAACTCTTAAGTTCAATCCTCCATATGGGGATTGAACCCAAAACCTTGGTGTTATTGGCACCAGTTTAAAAAAAAATTGACAGAAAGTATAACATCATAAACCCCAAACACTTCAGAATTAATGAAGGAAAGCAATATTATTCTGAGATTTCAGAGAAAATGAGAAATGTGCACTTATTACACCCTCTTAAATTGTTTGCTAACTTGCCATACTGGGCCTAAGCATCTATCGTGCTCCTTTTCCTTACCTACAGCATGCCAGAGTTCACAGCATTTTGGAGAGAACTCTATCAAAGCCTTTGACTCCATTTTACAGGATACTGTTTCATTCTCTATTAATAAAAAAGTATACCTAGAAAAATTTCAGATGATACATTTAGTAGCAGTCCTACCTGCTCCACCTCATTGGCTGTGTACTGCATCGCTTCATTATGCTGCTCTTCCAACATTTCCAAGTTTAACTCCTCTAAGAATTCATTTCTTTCATCATCCAGCCACCCTTCCTCCAGCTGTAAAGAATACATTAGTATGTTATTTTATGTTAGCAAGGACACATGCTAAAATAGAGTAAACCCAAATGGCGATGCTTGACTAGTTCTTTTTATCCTAATGATTCTCTTCAAAAAGCTGGGCAGTAGGAGTTCACATCTCAAAAAAAGGAAAAGAAAAAGGATAAAAAAATGGGATTCATGTCTTTTATCCTTTCGTAAAACAGTATGACTGATTTTCTCTCATAATGAAGGAGACTGCACAGCACAGACATTATTTCCTTTCAAAAGGTATGAAAGGCGCAGCACATAATCCTGGAGCTGTCATGTTCATTACTACTGAGAGACCCCGCACTGAAAGAGTGGCAATGTTACTAATAGGGCCAGGAGGCAACCGGGCTCTTTTCTCTAACAACCTCCATCCCAGCACTGTGCCCCGCTGCTGCCACCTCAATGGAAACCTTATGCTGCGTTTCTGTCACCATCTTCCCATTGATCTTCCAGGTAAACAAATAAACAGAACAGGGTATAGAAAGATGTGGTGACTTGAAGGGAGGCAATTTTTGTTCTTCTAGTGTGTCTGGAAGCAAGGCTTATCTGTTTGCTTGGTTTTTTCCCCCCAAGTGTAAAATAGTACATTGACATTTGGTGAAGACAGTGTTGCAAATGGACAGGAGGGCATGCTATGTTTTCTATCAAGTGCATATATCCTCTTCCCACACCCATTTTACACCCTTCACATCTTTCTAAAATGATAAAATAGGCACCCTGGCCTAAAAACCTGTTCTTCCCATTTTGTTCATTATGCATGTGTGCACAGGGCACACATCCATTTGTACCTGCAATCCCTTGCCAGATGGCACACTGCATCGAAAAGAAAAACACTGGTCAGTGGCACTCCTGGCTATAATGACAGGATTGCAGCAGAAGGAAAGACTTATTGGTTTTGATGGTCATTGATGAAGGAACCGTGGGATGATGGTGACAAACATGCTAAAAGGGAAAAGCCTCAGCGTAAGACAATTACAAGACTACCGACTATTTATGTCCCAAGACAGGAAGAGCRATGTAGCACACACCAACACCTACAGCAGGACTACCACTGCCTCAAAGCCAGGATAGATCTGGTCACAGATGTCAGTCAGAAAAGTTACACCAAAGCAGCAAATAGTAGTTCAAAGCTACACAAAGAGTGACYGATGCTCTGCAGTACTTTTAATTGAATACTGGCAGGACACCACTGTTTCCTTCACAAACTCTGATGTGGTTTTGCCCACGTCAATGAACTCTTTCCTGTTATAAAGAACATAATAACCCTTTTACCATTTCCCTTGGTAAAGCTAGCCTCCTACAGTTTGGGATTAGGAGAAGACTTTTTTTCTTGAGCACATATAATTTTTATGTTTATCCTTAGTGGCACTTTCAAACCATTGTATGAACCACCTGGTACTGGCCACTAGTTTTGTTGTTTACTTGTCTTGTTTCACTTTTTTTCCCTCACGGAAAAAATTCCCCTCATTTGAGGAAATTGCAGAGATTAACAGATTTGGAGGATGAAAGATGAATCTCACTTGGATAAATCTTCTGTTTTGATTGTGGCAAACCCAGTATATAACTAATGAGAACGCTTACGTTACATTACAGCTTTTAGAATAAAACTAATACATGACTTAGCATACATGTGCAGTACATACACTGTGTACACATTCAGACATGGGAATGCACATGCCTGTGCGTTGTGTGCTCCTCCAGGGCTCTGTTTCTAAACTTCACTATTCACTGAACAAATACATGGTCAGAGGGGTTTTCTTCCCTGTTACCGAATGAATGTGCCCAGCAGTCACCCTTCAAGGTTGCAATACTGCCATTACCATTTTCTATCTAGAAACGAAAGCCTGCTTAATCCTGCTGTCTTTTACCAGAGTCAAAGCAACGCAACTAGCAGAAATCAGATGACAGCCTGATCTCTGACATACTCTGGCTTTTTCATCAGTTTTGCATAAGTATGTTCTTAAAAGACATAAACTAAACAAAAAAATTCAACACCAAAGGCCCAAACCTAAATCAAACCACACTTTTATAATTTGTAAGGAGCATTCACATGGGAAGCTATATTGGTACAAGTAAGTAACTCCTTATCTCGTATCGATGTAACTTTTTGATGTTGACCAGTCTAAGCAAATACAGAGAYTGAACTTCCTCTGGGCATGTATTTTGTAAGTGGGTGTGTTTTTGTTCCCTACTGAAAAACAGAATCCTAATGAAAAACAGTTAGAATAACATTTAAAAAACTCTTTCAAAATTTCTGAAATTGAGGGCTACAATTTTGCAATATAAAGTGGGGCACGGCTTTTACTGCGGTACTTTGTCACCAGTTTTACAGGAATTGTTTAGTTTCGTGAAAGACATAAAGGATATGAATGCTGAAATTGTGAATCTTTTATAACTACTGTATTGAAGCAGAGATTCCAAGTGGCACTGAATTACACTTAATTTAATTTATACAGAGTATGCAGATAGTGAGACTGAGAATATCGGATCAATAACATGAGAGACAAACGGCAACATAACCAACTCTGAATTGTTGGTAGATAGAGAGAACAGTGACAATATTATGTTCTCGTGCTTTGCAAAGGCCTATGAATAGAATATAAAGGGAAGTACAAACAGTAGTCTTCTACCACTCTATCTCTTTGTCTGATGATCAATCTAACATCTGTCCCCTCCAATGATACTAAAAGTTCTTGGCATTGGCATGATTTTATTTTTAAAACCATAAAAATGTTTCTAAAAGCTTTTGAAAAGGCACCTCCCAGATGTAAGCACGCTTTTGTGACTGGGATTCTTTTAAAACAATCAGATTGCTGAACAATATTGTGGTGAAAGTCCCATAATTGGTACATAGATGAATTGTTTACATGCCTGCTTATAAGCACACAGCACACAGCATAAAAAGACACGTCGCCAACCACAAGCTACAGATTTGTGTAAATTCATAGAAATTATAAAGTTCATATAAAAGATAAAATTGATAAATGTAAGTATGGGAAATTTATCCCCTGAACAAATCAGAATCATCTAATGAGTAATGCACAGTTTTCAAGTTCTACTTCATATTTTACTAATATCATATTGGTGCTGCCAGCTTTACTTATATACCTGCTTACTCTGCTGGAAAAGAAATTGTTTAGTTTGGGGAAAGCAAGCCTTAGTAATATCATATTATTTTCTTTGCTGACTAAACAAGGGCAAAGCTCGGCAATTATCTGTTTGTTCCTTTTGTCAGTAACTTTGGCATTCCTATGTTTTGGCAGTTCATTACTTACTTACAGTGAATGCATGGTACAACCTAGGTTCTGGCTCAGTGCATCTATTTAGTCTAACCTGCATCTCTGGTCTTGCAACCAGCAACACAATTTTCTTGCATTCTTCGCTGGAGAGCAATGCCACTGCCTCTTCCCGATTCTGGACATCTTGGCCATTTATCTAGAAAACAAATGAAAGTGGCACATTAGTTTCTATTTCCACAAAGCAACACACAATAAAGGGCAGATATCAGCTCATTTGTGCTGAATGTATGGACAATGAAAATTGCACAACGGGCTCATCTTCAGCCCCTCTGTGGTAAGTGCCTTCACTCAATTATACGCTTACTGTAAGAGCTGTATTGATCGTTGAAGGATGGTGGACATCAAAGGAAGCAGTTATGTTCATAAATGTCCAACCTGCGCCCCGGTAACATACATC
Organism: Amblyornis subalaris; assembly: GCA_018881555.1. Classification (NCBI taxonomy): domain Eukaryota; kingdom Metazoa; phylum Chordata; class Aves; order Passeriformes; family Ptilonorhynchidae; genus Amblyornis; species Amblyornis subalaris. The sequence goes on along the minus strand of JACAXG010000062.1, from coordinate 3,805,920 downwards.
TAGCAACACAATTAACCAGCCCCTGACAGGTGACGTTCATCTTTCTCCGTTCAGAGTAATGGAAGTGTCACTCTGAGATAATAGTGCTGGTGGAAGACGACTGGTAATGCTAGAGCTGAAATCAGTCACACTGAATGCTGGTAGAGAGCCAATTAGAGAGCTACAGTATTATCTCTCACCATGCAATACTTACAGGACACTGCTTATTGCTGCTCCATTTAATCATTTTATATTTGTGGGGACAGCTTAGCAGCTAGTATCACACAAAACATATGTATCCCCCTTACAAAGGGATAATCAAAATAAAAGTGGTTCTCCAATGAAACTCGTCTTTTCTTGCTACCTTTATCCTATTCTTTAACCCTATTAAAACAACCACATCCATGACTACGTGGTAACAAACACAATTTTCATTGTCCAAAAACCTTTACTGAGGGAATAAAATAGAAATCTTATTTCCCGTATGAATTCGGTTTTGTCCAATTCACAGCACAAGAAATAGATTATTCTCATTGTGGCAACAAAAACTCCAAAGTTTTGAAAGTATTTCAAGTATTTCAAAAAGAGTGAAAACAAAACTGGAAGACAGAAGGATCTGAATTTTTTTTGGGAAAAAAAAAATCTTCTAATGGTTCTATTTCAAAGTAGTAAGAACTTGTAGTTGAAAATCAAAGAGAAAGTTGCATTTCTGTACATATGTTTGGCCTGAAAGCCCTGACTCAAAACCACAGCTTTAATTCAGATTAAAGAAAATCCCATTGTCCCCTGATCACCTAACTGGCAATGAGTGAAATGTCTGAGACCCTTCAAAGCTTACATGATGGGATAGCTGAGTCTGTGGGAGACCGGGTAATACAGAGCTCCCCTAACCTGAAAAGCAGCGATGCAGCCACAGAGAGGCTCAGGAGCAGATTTCCAGGCTGTGCAAAACATCCCCAGACGTGGTGGCTGCCCCAGTGACTCCTATCAGCTGAGTAACTGCTCCCCATGCACCCCAGAGGGGGTGGCTGGGCTGTCTCTACACTACCTGGAGGTGCCCACCCCACTCCCGCTGCACTACCATGGGGGAAGAGCAGGACTTCAACCTGCACATGGACTGTGCTTAGCCTGGAGGTTCATGGCTAAAAATAGCAGACATTTAGGCAACTCCCACTAGGACTGTCGTAATAAAACCTTCCCTTGACATTGTAACGTTTCATATAAAGTACTCAGGCAGTTTTCACATGCTTAAGCAGATTGTGATGGTTGGTGGTTCCTGAGAATGAGAAGGGGGCAGTTACAGCTTAAAAAACGAGAGGAAACCTGCTGTCATTGTGTGAGGAATACGCGTAACAGAGCATTTCCCCCATAGCCTTAACCAATGCCTCCTGCCACCCACAGAAAATGCCCCCACGCTCAAGGATCTGTCTCTCTCCCACCCTCAGTGTAAGCCCCCCATAATGGCACTGTCACCTTCTATTTCTCTGAGTTATCTCATCAATAAGAGGAGATAGAGGGTCAATGTGTTTTGAGATATCAAAGTAAACCCCACATAACTCTCCAGGTGTTAACTTTAATGATCAAATTCACAGCTATGTATCAGCACCGACATTAAAGTAATGCTCCAGTACACAAAAGGATGGCAGAATTATCTACGTTTTCTCTCACCCCTGGAGTCTTTACTCAAAATTGAAATGAATTTCATTAGGAACTGGAGAACATTTGCCTGAACTGCTGTTGGCTGTCCACCCAGAAATTTTACAAAACAAGGAAAGGAGGGGAAAATGGACCTACTCTCTGTTTCCTTATTTTGACACACACAGAGTAGGAATGGAAAGTTGTTTCTACTTGGTTGAATAAAAAGGGGTGGTTTTCTGATTTTTGAAAGTTAAAAATACTGTTATATGCTGCTTGATTTCCTCAGTAGGTATTTTACATAAAGACATGGAAGGCAGTGCCCTAACTTTTCCTCTCCTACATGCAGCCCCACAGTATGGTCCTTTCACCCCAAGTCCTGCTGAGGACGTCACTGCCCTCACACTGTGGCATCTATGTCTTCTGAAAGAGAACACCATCCTGTGAATGTTTTCATATTCCCAACCACACAGAGAAAAAACCAGCAGCCCCTGAGTGAGCCCTGACATTAAAATCAAATTTATTATTTCCTCTCTAGAAAATGGGCCACTTTGGTAAGCCAGCTAATAGACACTGTTGTGTCACTAGACTCCCAAAGCTGATTTAAGCTGTACCAGGATAAGAAATACAGGTACAGGTTTCAGCAAAGATATTTTCTGCAGAAATGAAAAGGCTGGAAGGAAGGAACAGTCTGATCTTGCAACAATCTGAAAGCTCATCTGCTCAAATTAATGAAGGGCAATTATGGAGCATGTTACAGAAAACCAACCTGTCATCACCATGAGCTTCTTCCGGGACCTCAGTGAAAAAAGGCCAAAATACAAGGCAAATCAACTTGGAACCAGAATTAAAATGCTACAATACAGCAAAAAATTTCCAGTCAAATGATTTTTGGTAGCTGTTTCATGATTTTGCACTAGGGTGAAAAATGCACTACCCCCTGTTGGTTGAAAATGGAAACCGACTGCCATTCTAGCTGCTTCCTTCTCTGTACAGGTACACTGCCCTCCTCCAGAGCCAGGAGCCAGCCACCCTCACCCACCAGGGCTATGCTGTAACACACAAACTTATCTTCAGGGTAGCTCTTTAAGCAAGTGGATTAACGGAAACAAAGGGAGAAAAAAAAGCCAAGATGGTGGATTCAGAAAAGCAATATTTTATTGGGGGAGGAAAGAAAATATTAACAAAAACCTGATGAATGTCCTCCTTAAGTATGTTCAGGATCATCCTTCTCTAAACAGGACGTTTTTTGTATGAAAACTCTTATCATCTATGCTTAGCATAAGTGAGTTTTACCCAAATATATGCAATTGGTGAATGATCAGCAAGTCTCTGACACTCATATTTATGTCTGCAGGATCTTGTTTAGAATTTGACACTTAGAGGAACATAGTGAAAATGAGATTTTCTAATAAATATGGAAAAAAAAGACATGGGATGTAAGCGCATGATCCAGAACAAGTTTGTCAGTCTCATTTTTCAGTACACGCACTCTAGCTCCCAGCTATTGTGTTAAAAAACAGACATGGATTTTCTCATCGATCACAGTAACAGAGAGAACTACCTTCCCTCATTAACAGTCTACAGAGAATATGGCACTGCATGTTTGTCAGAAGAAAGAGTTTAAGGAACAGGCTATTGTCACATACTTGCAAAATGCGGTCTCCTTCACGGATCCGTCCATCTCTGGCAGCAATGCTGTTTGGATCAACCTGCACAGGACAATAACCAGTAACTGAACATGAAAAGATTTTCATGCGAGATTATAACAGCTGCACAATTCCATGAGTTGAAAAAGTACTATTTTTACACTGTACAGAGGCAATCTGAAGTTTCCTTTAGAGTCACAGAACCTAAACAATTCTTAGAATGATCGTATGAATTTGTTTCAGATAAAAGCCTCAAGACAGAAAGGGTTGGGAACATATGATTTTCAGATTAATACTTTACTATGCCACTGTCAGGCATCAACCTTCAGCTGTCAGAGTATTAAAAATTAATGACAGACATCCCTGTTCTCTGGAAGTTTGCTGTGGACTGAGGTGCTTCTGCAGCAGTTGATACCTCCATACAAATGGGCCTGTCTTTGGGCATGATTCTTTTTCTTCCATGGAAATATTTACTATTAAATTATTATCTTAGTAATCAATCTGTTATTTCCTCTGGAATTGTGCAGTTTGTGAGGAAACATCAAAAACCCCCAAAGGATCTATATTCTATAGATCCCTCACAGGTCCTGTAAATCATTCCTAGTCTGAACCAGTTAATTTTAAGTTAGTTTAACCTAAATAGATGTTTAGGGCTCCAGTGATATTTTATCAAAGACACTACAGCTCATCCCTGAGCAATGACCTACTGTTTGTTGCAGGGCTATTCGTTCTATCACCTTTCACTTGATAGTTATGCTAAATTATTTATTTTGCCTCATCATGCCATAAGGTATTTTTTCAAAGCAAAAATTTGAGTTGAGCATTTGGTTCACAGGTTACATCCTCTGCAGAGGATAACATCTATTAGATACTATTTTCCTCTTGTGCATTGTCATAGAAAACCACAATGAATCTGAAGTGCTTAATCAAGTACAAAAGACAATATCACCACATTCATTTTCAAAGGTCTGAGAAAATTCTTTCATATAGGATAAACAGAACATTTCAGATATAATCCTGGAATATATTAAGAGATTCCTGAACTTTCTTTCCCTTCACAAGGTCAAATAGACTTTAACAGCACAGCTTACACAACTGATGGAAGAGATATTCTTAGGTAATTTATATTAATTCCTCATTCTTGTTCCAAGGCTGTGCTTTTCAGCTTCTTTAACACTGCTACTGGCCTGTGAATGTGCAATCTTGCCTTCATTCCCATTCACTGATACACAGGAGAATTGTCTTTACTGATCCTCTCTATGAGCTTCACTAAGAATTTAGAATCACAGAATCCCTCAAGTTGGAAGAGACCCATAAGGATCCCATTAAGTCCAACAACCTGCTCCTCACCTAAAACAAAACCATACGACTAAAAGCTTTGCCCAGTTGCTCCTTTAATTCTGACAYGCTTGGTGTTGTGACCACTTCCCCGGGCAGCCTGTTCCAGGAACTGATCACCCTTTTAGTGAAGAACCTTTCTCTAATGTTTTTGAAATATTGGTGCAACACATCAAAAATTTGACCAGCTGGGATCACAGTTCATGCAGAACATTCACTAGTGACCTTGGACTCAGAAGGGTTCTGCTTTACCCAGAAAAAAACCTCTCTCTGAATGACTGGAAACTCAATGGGAGGCGGTGTTATGGACAGTTAAGTCTTATGGACAGACCTTGTGAAACACTAACACTCTGCTCTGGGTGYCACGTTTTCTGAGCGGAGCCAATAAAAACCTGAGGATTCATCCCATCTCAGTATCCAGTATTCTATTTTTTGGTTTTCCAGCATGTTAATCTCCCAAGCTACTCTCTCCACCCATCTGTGGTATGTCTGTGTGTACCCCAGCTGTAACAAACCCAAAAATAATACAATAATGATTGACCACTGTTAGGATTACCGAGGCTGTGGCACAGGGAGAATGCAAGCAGGGTGTGGAGAAGGCACTTTTCTCCTTAAAAGTTCTGCCTGATCTCCATCATATGGGCACATTTCTTTCAAAATTCAGACCATGCTCACACTGCTTTGTACTTCACTATCTACAATGTTGCATTTAAAACCACTTATATTAAAGAAACCCACTAGTAATAATTACTCTGCTTGGCTAACATGATTTAAACTGATAATCTAAATGGAGAGTGACATGAGCTGGTTGATGGCCAACACTTCTGCACTCCTGTTCTAAGAGCACTTGCTTGTTCATTCCTTGGCACGTTTAACCCCCCACGAGCATCTCCCATGCGCCTCCCCAGTGTCCTTCCCTTACCTCACTGACATAGATTCCCATGTCCTCCTCATCATCRGTTCTGTAACAGACAGTCAGTCCCAGCTTCTCCTGGCTGCCAATGCGGCACAGCTCCACCTCCTACAAGAAAATATACAGGCTTTAGTGGTGGCTCTTGCCAAGGGTGGAAAAAACTGCACAATACAAGGGAGCACCGAACTGCTGAGATAGTCATACTGTACGACCTACATCCTGCTTAGCCTTGAGACACAATATTTTGGGTGGATCTTTAAAGGAGATTATTCCATGAATTAAGAAGGAAATTCCCGTATATTGCAGATTCAAGCTATATAGAAACTGTTCAGTAAGACATGCCAAACTTTGAAAAATACAGCTGTGCATCAATTTTGCAGGTTTTTGACTTTCGGATAATAGAAGCTGTCTTAGAGTAGATTACATAGTCCTAATCACATCACACCAGCTATTGATTTATAGCATATAAGACAGACTGGCTACTATCAATCAATCCATCACACAAGTGCCACTCCCTTCTAATAGCAATCCAAGCCATAAAGCAAAAATACAGCCTTCCATTAATGGCATAATTCCTTCCCTGGCCAGTTTAGTGGTGCTTCATTGCAGAAGCTGTTAGATAACAGAAGGATGCTTYGAGTAATCTCCTGTGGAGCTTAACAGCCATGGCATCTTCCTCAATTGTGAGATGATGCAGAAAACATATTTTTAGTGCCAGATGTCCCAGTGGTGGCACCTCATGAAAAGTGCAAGCTTTAGGGCATATGGTACAGTGATAACTACTACATACACCCATCTGACTTAAGCATCTTTAGGGTTTCATAGGGGAACCATTCACAAAAAAGCAAAGCTGCACTTGGTTTGAACACTGTGAAACAAATACTTGTAATAAAGCAATGAACTCAATAACACAGAGTATTAGCTTGGTTGCAAATGGGAAACTTTAGTTGATATTTGTATGTAAAGGGAGTCTGTAGGTGACACTTGGACCTTAACAGCTTCTGCTTCTCTAGCTGTGCAATAGAAGGAGAGAGACCACCCCTTGCTTCAGTTCTCAGTCTGTGATACTGAGAGAGGAGTCTTGTTCCCCTCCATCCCTGGAGATGTCATGCAGACTAATCCCCAAACAGGCACAAGGTGCGCAGCAGTGAGTACTCAGTACTGAGTCCAAAAAGTTGTGGGGACCAGGTGTCAAAAAACCACAACTTACAGAAAAACCTGTACTTCGCACACAGGGGTTAGTCGATGAGCCTTGTAACATTTTCATTTCAGCTGCACATCTTTCATAAAGTGCACTTAGGCTATGGCTTGCTCCCCTGCTCCCTCAGCAGCGTACAAATCACCCGTAGTATCCTTTAGTTTTTCTTAGATATGGCAGGAGTTTTACATAGGGTGGTAAAGAGTGGAATTATTCACCACTACACATTACACATTGGGTTTGAAAGAAGAAACACAGAAGCATGTTTTATTAGGGGAGAGAATTACAGTGACCTTATTTCAGCATTGGGAGCAAAAGTATGTGTACTGGAGGAGGCCTATTCAAAACCCATAATAATTGATGCCTCCAGAGGGAAAGACCACTTGACTAGAACTGTAATATTAGGGAGAAATTACAGTAACAAAATGGCTTCAATTACAGCAACAAGGTATACTTTTAAGGAATAAAGAAGTTTGTGGTACCTTGGAGGCCTATAAGGAAACCTAAATACACCATAAAGGACCAAAACTGGGACCTTTAAATCAAGGTAAACGGGGAGCTGTGCACAAGCTGAAATCCATTAACTTCCATTGTCCTGCTGGCACAACCTCCTGTATCCCCACACTGAGGCTGGACAAGGGCCCTAAGGACTGCTCTGAACACAATTTCTTCAAATGGGAATGACCTTGAAGTTCTTGTGGAAGATTTGACTCAAAATGCTACTGCAAAACTGTACCACTGTTTCAGGCTGCAAATAAACCAAATCCTCTTAGTGTGCTGGCTCAATGAGCAGAAAAAATTAACCATTCAGGGCATGAAATAGAAAAGGAAAATGAGGACGAGCCTACAGGCTTCATCCTGTGAGTCCACAAGGTTTGCCAAAACTGCCTCAGGGAACCAGCTCATGACAAGTATCAGTGACTAACATCCTCTGACTGGAATGTAACAGCCCTGGCTGCATATAGTACCTGAGCTACCACAGCTTTCATTTCTCTGTCCAGTAACAGAGTTAAGAGCCGAGATCAGTACTTGGTAGTCTTGGACTACCTCTTTCCTAAATGACTATATGGGGCATAGTGTGATGACTGCACATGACTGTGGACACTTAGAAGCTGTAGATACCTACAACTGAGATCTTGGTACTTAGTATGAGAGGCTCAACAACAATTTTATGTTTTTCAGTCTAGATGCAAGTACATACTCAAGGAATATCTCATTCAGCATGATGGAGAAGTTGGATGAGGACTCTTGCTTTGCACTGGAAGTCACTCCAGATAACTGCCTTCTGCCCATGGCACATCTGCACTACTAACCTCATGGTGTCTCTTTTTTTACAGGAAACACAATACATCCTGGTCACAAGCAAAGAAACCAGAGCTGACAAAACATTTTTGTAAAATTTAAAAACACTTTGCATAAAATATTAAATCATCTATCAGAGCAAAAGCCCACAAGTCTGATCTCTAAGTCTGTGTAACAAACACATATGAAACAACTTCAACAGAAGAGCATCAACTGAGACACTTGAGAACCTGGACTATCACAGTCAAATATACGTGACACAGTATTTTGCAACAGATGCTTTTTAGTGTTGTGGGGTTTTTCTCCTCACAACTGGTCTTTAACAGAAGAAACGGTTAGTTTGGCAGCAGTATTAAATTTGTGAGAACATAATTTCCTTCTCTGCAATCCTTTTTGATACATGCACATATGCGTGCACGCGCACACACACACACACACACGGAGTTGATTTCTCTTTGGCTTTTGTCTGTGTGCGTGTGGGGACTGAACTGCCAGTCGTCCAAACTCAGCATTTTAAAAATATATGAGAAATGATATTTGGACATTCATGAGTAGTCCTGACAGACAGATGGTGGGAGGAGAGAGACTGAAGAGAGAGCTCAGGAAGAGCTCAGGAGATCACAGCCTTCCCCTCTTTTGGGCACACTGAGGGTAGCCACCTCTCAACACGAAGAGTATTCTGCTGCCAAGTGACAGAAATCAATGCCAAATTGCTACATCTTTGACTTGGTGCTTTTTTCTCTGTKAGGCCAGAACAAAAATTCAGTGCATTGCCACAGTAAAGACAATACTTTAAAGTGTTTTGCCATAAATTATTTGGTTAAAAGACAGACATGGAAATTAGAATAAGGACTATCCCATCTTGAAAGACTGGGATGCAAATTTACAAAGAAGCCAATTTCTTCAGACATGGAAAAGACAGCAAAGAGATGCAGATCATGTAGGATTGAAATTGGTTGTATTTTTCATCCTGTAAAGTGATGGAGAAGTGGCTGTAGCCTCTGGCTCCCAGCTAAACACTGACATTTGCTTCAATGATGGAAAAGTAGTTTACACGCTGTCAGCCTCGGGAGACGTAAGATCAGACAAAGACTGTCACCTCTTTGGGGAGGGAAGACGAGGTTACTACTGTAATTTCTCTCAGGAGTTAGAAGAGTCGATTGTGAACATCAGCAACTGGGGCTTTGGCTTTCTAGAATTGCTGAGAAAAGGTTAAGGGCTATTAAAGGAGACCTTCTAAAAGTTTACATCAGTTTGCAGTTATAGTGGGTCTTTCTACTAAGAGCTAGATTACACAGAGTAAAGCTGCTGGTGTGCTACAAAATAGACCATGAACCCTTCCATGATCAGTCTTAAACAGTCATGTGCAGAGAAAAAGAGCCCTGAACTCTTCACATTTTCCCTCCACACACTGGAAAACAGATGACAACCTAAGAGGAAAGTTGGTAAAGTTTCTCCTCACTGCACACAGAAGATGTTGACAAAAGATATTTGCCACATGACCCCCTGCTGGAATAACTGCATACATGGACAGCTTACTCCGCCACGTTTTTCTTTGTTGGCCACTCTCCCAGTGGTGTCTACTACGACAGGCACGCCCTTGAATCCTTCCCCCACTTTCTGTCAGGATTAGCTACTCCGTGTTCAACACTGTTCAGCCCATTTAAAGTGTGGCTGAGCTCTGCCCCACTGCCTGTCATTCCCTCTTACTTACATTCGAACCATTCCACTCCAACACCCCTCTCCACCAACACAATCCTTCTGTTCTCATCTTCAAAACCCTTCTCAGTTCACTCTTTCCCTAAGTAACCCTTTGCCCCTATTCACAGACAGTAGCCTCACTCACCATATTCTCCCTTTTCCCACCAAATGTTTACATTCTTAGTAAGTGTCCATGTCCACATAGCCCCCACATCACCTTCCTTTTACTTTCACCTTATAACTCATCCTGTTATCTCACCTATAGAAATCTGTAAAGAAATTATTGTCTGGTAAGCGGAAAGATCCAACTACTAAAGTGACCACTTCACTAATTATGAAACACCCATACAGCTGAGCACTACCGAAACAACTTCTTATTACTGCCAGTTCATTCTCCTTCCTCTCTCTCACCATCTGATTCTTTGTCTTGCCATCTCACACTTCTCTGTGATGAGAAGTTTTTGTATGGGTAGGAAATAAGGCAAACAAGAAATTAGAGCTCAATACAAATTAATTGCAATGAACAGCAAGATACTCTCTTCCCAAAGTAGGAGACTCAAAGCTTATACAAGAATTTCCAGTGTTTGGAGGCAACTGGGTGACTTTGAAACTCATAATAAACTTGAAATCTAATGTATCCCTTGCCCCAGAATTTACAGGGAATAAGCAGGTTTATGGAAGCCACAGCACTCTGTTAGTATTAGAGAATTTCACCTACTATAGTCACAGAGTTAGTGAAGACACTGAATGAATCCTTTGCATGGAACTGTAACTTTTGGACTGCTCTAATGCAATGGAGGTTTAATGAGAAAAACATTGCCCCATCTCTAGAGGATTTAGAGTCCAGTTGCTAGACACTATAATCTCATCTCATATCATTCTATGCTCATTTTTCATTTTTGTCCACTGATGATTTGTCATGAAATGCAAGGAGACTAGTTTACTGTATATACTGTAGACGAGCAAAACTAAAAAAGTTAATCAGTTATTCAACTTTATTTTACCGTATGAAAAACGTAAACTCTACACTTGGCTACCTCATGTCCAAATGTATGTCTAGGACTGGGAGTCTCCTTAGACTATGCTGACAAGGAAAATTGCCGATCCCCTCCGCAATTTATTTGTGTATGGAAACACAATGACCCATTTCCAGAATGGAAAAACTTTAATAAGGGATGAGGATGAACTTATTGATACAAGTAACTGTTTGCAAGATTAAGAAATGTATAATTTCTGAAAAATCATTTGGTGCACTCTAGATTACCGGGCATATGTTTGAGGTTCTTCCCTGGATGATGTGCTATACTGAGGAAGGGAAATTCCTCTACCTTCTCAAATTCATCATACTTTTAAAAAAAAAAATTAGTCAGATCTTGCCTCATAAGACAGAATTTTTTTAGCAGATTTCCAGAAGTTTCCTGCTTTGAAGTCCCAATTCCCTGTTCAATTGTAACTGCTTTAGTACAGTCACCTCATATAACTTTTTGCGACTTGTTTTCCTTATCTACAAGTAGAAGATAATGCAAACACTACGAGAGAGCAGTGCATTAAAGAATAAATGATTGCAGAGTGCTTGAAAAGCACTATAAGAATACTATAAATACTCTACATCCTTCCAATAATCCCCATCTGCTTCTACAGCAATTGTTGAACTCACCTAAAGGACCAAGAGAGACTATCAAAATCATCAGAGCTACTGAGTTTCCTTCACCCCTACAGTATATCAGAGTAATGGGTCCCATGAACTCTGGTAATGCCATTAGAAGGGGCAGATTCAAATCAAAACAYGTCTTTTTCCTAAATGGACATTGTGTGATCAGTTAACATTAAACTCCTCACTATGATGAGAATATCATCTCGCCATTGAGACATAGTCAAAACCAAATTAATTTTAATTAGTATTACTCCCCAGTGTAGCAGAACTGTGATTCATAGTTCAAGGTTTATACTTTTGTGACATGGTAAGACAGAAGACCCTAAACATTTTCAGTTTGTGATACAGCCAACTATTTAATTTCTTAGCATTAACTAGAATCTACTCATCCCATTTAGCTCCACTATCGTTAGAGGAAAAGATCAGCCTGTAAAACCAAAACACTGTGCTTTCTTCCCTCTTCCATTCAAACAACTCTTCTGAATAGAGGGGAAAAAAAAAAGACAGAAAGGAGAAAGAAAGCTTTGCTGCTTACAAGTATGAAAACAACAGGTTTTAAATTTAGGAGCCAACACAACAGTACACACATAGGTCTTAGAAAAGGAAATCACCACAGCATACTGGAGAAGGATTCCTACTCCACCAGCAGAAAGATAAAATGCTGCCAGTCTGGAAAACTTGTGTGGTGAAACAAACAACGCAGTTCAGAGATGCTTTATCTTAATCCTAAAATGTATGAAATACGGCTGATAAATTCCATCTACAAAGCCCACAGTAACCTAATGGTGTTCCAAGGCACAAGAATTCCAAGAGATGAAGTCTATGGACATGTCTGTGGGTTCAGCAGTTTTTCTCTAACAGTGGAGGATTTTTAGTACCTCTTGGACCAAAATCGGATTATAATTTTTATTAGTTGATAATCTTGCAATATCAAGGAAAAAAATACAAAAAATAAAATTTTATCTTCATAGCCACCCAGAACAATGCAGTTACCATCAATTAGTGAATTACTGCCCACAGCTAAGTAAGTGGTCATGTGCAGACTCTGAAACAATCCCAGGTGTGAGATGAAACACCTTTAGGTTCTACCCCTTTACAGACCAGGCAGAGCTCCAAAGTCTTTACACAATTTACCTCATAGTGGGATGACCTAAGAGCTTGCAAATGCTAAAATACATGAAGGCTTAGCTGACAGGTTTTATGATTATGTCCTCGCTTACCTGTAAAGCAGTGTCTTGTGTCAGGCAAGTTCTTCTGTCATAGCCCTTTCAGAAGAAATCAAGGCTTATTGAATGCAACAAGGGCCAATATCTGACCATCCGAGGTGGAGAAGCATAATATTTAGCATATGTTTTAAGACAAAAAAMCACCAAAATAGTAAAGCAAAATAAGAAAAGAATAGTTACTTTTGTCTTTGCTTTTCCTTTTTACCTGTACTAATAGCTGAGAAGCTGCTGTTACTGCTCATCTTGCTAATGGTATAATTGACAGAATCAGTAATTGAATGAATGAAGCACGAAAGGCTGAGATCAGAGTACTTACAGAATAGCTCAATGAGGAATTAACTGAGAAAGTACATTAAAGTCCGACTTATTTAAATAAACTGGTTACACTGAAAAAAAATCCTCATCTATCTGAGCTTGTGTCACTCTTCTAAGGCATCAAACAGAAGTGCCCAGGGATTACATGGACTACACACACCTTAAAATTAAGATTCACTCTGCAGTATCATCTTGATTCTGCATTCTTTATAGGTGAGATCAACCTCTAGTTTATATGCATAGCTGAATTTTGGCTGCTTTTCACACTTTCTGTCAGCTTTACTATGAAGGTTCTGTAAAGTGTGATCAATTTTTTCAGCTTCTTGTTGATTTCTGTAAACTATGGAAACTCAGCAAAGTTCAGTCTCAGTCTCATGAATGTGTTTAGTAATTTTAACTCTGCAGTTCTTATCACTGGGAGTGATGCAAGCATTCGGATCATTATCAGACAGAGCTTCAAACAGCTAAGCACCTGGCAGCGTCTCGCTAATAGCATTCACTTTCTTGGTCTCTTCTTCCACATGACCTGAAGGATATATCTTTTCCAGGCTGCCAAATCGCTGGTCATTTACATTGCTACTGTGTATAATATTTAATCTTCATAGCGCCACACACTCATCATCATTGGCAAGTAATTCTGCTCATGAAATAAAAATAAATAATACAAACAGAACCTTCACTCTTTGCACAGGAACAGTTCAATCTAATGAAGCCCTAGGAGGGTAGACAGCTAACAGTGGAGGTACTATATAGAAAAATTCATCTCAAATTCAGAAGTGATAAGAATGGTATTACATGTTACATAAAATCATGTGTTCCAAATGAGAGTGGGCGTGAAACAGGAAATAACAGCCTGGGTTTGTAACAAAATAAGCATCATCAGCAGAATAAATGCTACTCTTTAGACTTCATTTTAGAGCACAGTTTATTTCACCTCTGAATTTGTACCATGCAGGAGTTGTTGTGACTGTCATGTACACATGATCAGGGGGTGTACAACGGGTAAGACTACACACTCAAAACAGACACTTGGTGTTTCGAACAGGTATCACATTTCGCATTACCCAAATCATGCTTCCAACACTCGGCTCAGCTTTGTTTAGAGGTTATGTCTTTAATGGTAACCAGAAGTAATTTGAAGAAACTCAGAAGAAAATCCTAGCATTGGTAGAAGTCATCAAAACAATCTATTTCAACTATGATGATTTTTTTTTCTAGGGACTACCTATTTGTTTAGACGAAGAGAGTCTGTGATGCCTCCATTGTATATTTAACAAATTAATTTCATATTAAGGTAGGTATTYCGCTTTCAGGGTTGGGGTGGGTGTTAAATATTTAATTCTTTCATGTGCATGTGCCTGCATGTGCGAACTTATGTATACGACTATATAGGCATATGCAGTGCATATATATCTGTGTGTAAGTGCACACCAGGCAGGTCAGTTACACTGCAGAGTGTCTTTCCTGGCAATCATCAAACAATTAACTTAAGAGCATGATTACAATTCCTGAAAACACAGTGACAGGGTGTATGCTTATAATGAGAAAACAAAAGTGTCAGATGATCGCACAATTCACAGAATCAGAGTAGTGACATTTACAGCCATCTCTGGACTTTACTAACTTTTAAGGACAAACCATATACACTAACTATTAATAACTGCAAAAAAAGAAATGGCAAAAGGAAACAARAATTTTCAGTTTCTGGAAAAGCTCTTCTGTCACAAGATAGATCAGTCAAACATAAACCCCTTCTCTCACTTTACTTCCATGACAACTGAGTGTTTAGGGTGAGCTACTGCAAAGAAACAGCTCACAGGAGACACTATATAGAGGAAATGCCTATCACTGCAGCTTTCTTAAGTGTGCCAATAAAAAAAGATCAAAACCGCCTGGGATTCTGGGACTTCCAGACTGAAGGCAAGTAATASTGCAGGCAAACAAAGGCATCCTAGACCTGAGAACTATCCTAATGCCATCAAGAGTTACGCTCTGTCAAAGGGATTTTCCAGGAAATATGTTAATGTCTGTGTAACACAGGCTAATTGTAGGCTATGTTCCAGAAGTATTCAGTGTGAAACAGAGTGCAATGAAACAGCCCTCCCCTTCACAGGTCACTGCAGGGTCCTATTGCATTCTTTTCACAATAAATAAACTTGTATTTAAAAGCTTGCAGGGGATTTAATTTACAAACACTGGCCACTTTCACCATAAAAACCATGTTTCCATCAGAAAAGCAAAGCTCTTAACTCATCTGGTACCTTCAGCAGGGAAGGTAACAAACACTGCAGGATTTTAGCACATTATAGATCAGTTTTAGAACCCATTCTGTAAATGCTTATGGGGATTTGGTAGAGTTCAGGATTTTGCTTTTAAAATGACTGACATTCTCAAGTTGTGAAAATAACGTAAAGAAATATGTTCTTTTTTCCTCTCTCTAACAGTCCCACTATGTTCTGTTATTCAGATTTTACACAGACACGCACATCCACAACATACTTGGGGGCTATTTGGATGGAAATAGAAAAGCTATGGAGCAAGACAGAGACAGCCTAGATGTAAACAAGTTGGAACTGCTGGCAGCTGTGCTGTTACAAATAAAATTGCATTCCCCAGTGTCTTCTCACTTATCAGTTTTGACAGAAGACTGTCCTGACTTCTCATAAACAGCATCGAAAAGGACAAATCACATTGGGTGTCATATTTGCCAGAATGGATTTTTGTTGGTAGCTTACCACAAAGAAACAGAGGGTTATCTCCATTCCACATGGTGGGGAAAAACAATGCTCAGTCCAAGGGATGCGGGCTCTACCTTATAGGCTAAAGTCTCATTTAATCCTCATTTTTTAAAGTCTGGTTTAGATTTAAGAATCTCTGACACAAGATTTGTTTACATCAAAGCAGGAAGTGGAATTACCAGCAAGCATTTCTCAAATGCATAATCCAAAACTGAATACAACATAGTATGAGAAATACTGAAAAATAAAATCACTTTCCTGCTGATCCCTGCTTTACAGCTACATTTAGAGCCACATGCTGTTTTGTGTCCAGACAAAGAATACTCTGGGACGGCAGGATGCTGTAGACAATGATACCAGTATCAGAAAACAAAACAAAACTAAAGGAAAAAAAATAATTAGCAGAAAACCCCAGAACTAATATGCTCACATATAGGTACCTATTAATAAAATATCATCTTGCAACTCTGGGAGCAGAATTTGGCCCTGTAGCTGATGAATCCTTTGATAATAAAGAAGCTCCAACGGATGTGGGAATTCACTCTCACCCTGCAGCTCTGGAGTGAAAATTGTTGGTGTGCGCTACACTTCTATGTAAAAAATCAAACAATGGAGTAACTTAAGGCATGGTATGCCTGCCACTGTGTATTCAGCAGTCAGATGTGTGATGATCAGTGACAGTCTGCTGGCTGTGAGTGGGAGGAGGAAGATACCCTGGTGTCAGCTGAGACTCCCTTCGAGTGAGGATGGGGGCGGATAGCAGTTAAGGAGTAGATGAGGGAACGGGTTGGGCTGGATGAACGATGGAGCTGGACTACAAACGTGAGAAACCTGTGATCACTGTGCTATGAACAAATCCAGCATTGCAGTGGGAGGAAGGGTCTAAGCATATGGGGATGAGATAAACACAACTTTTAATTCTGTGGGCCTGACAGGTCTTGTGTGGCCTGTCTGACTTGCATTTAAAGGATATTTTAGCTTAAAGACACATGGTGGACTTTAGAGTGAATGTATGTCATATGGAAGCCAAAGAGGGGAAAAAAAATTCTTTACAGATTACAGGCTTCCTGGCTACTAAAGGCTCAACAGCTGACAGTGTATCCTCCAGGAAGTCACAAGCCTTCTCTTGAAGCTTACTTAGCATGCATGATAGCAAATCTTCAGATTCCCGTCAAAAAGATAAATCCAAAAAAATCAACCCTTATGGGAAGTATTAAACATAAAATGCCCTAAATGCTATTAAAAAACAAATTTTCCATATTGTCTGGATGATCACACTTACTGGAAAGTAAAATATCCACTTCCTTATTTCAAACAAGCTATGGTCTTACTTTTCTCCCTAATTCCTCCACCTTCCTATTCGTCCTCTTTTATTTCTGTTCTTTCCCCATGGTGCAGTATGAATGCTAATTTATTAGAGGTACTTAACTACATAACTATATTTTCCTATGATATATATGCATATATATTTTCTCCTGCTTGAGACCCACCACCCCTTCTGGTATACTGTGTACYTGGGAAAACCATGAATTCTTGCTTTCTGAGCAGAGAGATCCATGATGAACTGCTTATATGTAGTATTTTTCAGCAGTCAACTTTGGTCCTCACTAYTGGTCTTTCACTCAATAGAAATGTGAATTTGCAAGGATACAGGAGGAGGTTAAAGTATAATTAGCTAACTGATAATATGCAGCGAAGGGTTTCTTTTTCACTAATCTTAGATCTTACATTCTCACTTTCTTCTCATTAAACAAAGTAGGTGGGAATAACACAGAAAAGGCAGAAACTGAATGATATATTGAAATGAGACTGGAGCAGACTGGAGTAGTAATCGTTCCACTGGGCAGTGTGTGTGAATACACTAAACTGCCACATTGATTTGAGCTCCTTGAGGGTGGGGAGAAGAAACCCATCAAACTTAGCCAGTCCAATTTTTTTTTCCTTTTGGGGCTTTCAGGATTTGCTCCCCAATCTGTTTTCCATTGGAACGGCTCTGACATAAAATGTTGGAATAGACCTTCTCTTGGTTATCAGGTAGGAATACAGAACTCCATGTCTGGCTAGAAGTCCATTAACTAGAGGGCTGGAGTACATCGCCTACCAAGGGAAGCTGGGAGAACTGGATTTGGTTAGCCTTTTGAAGAGAAGTCATCTTAATAAGGAGATATTATTGCTTCCTTCAGGTATCAAATGCAAGAGTCCACAGACCTCAGARCCAGACTCCTCTTTGAGGTGCATTGTGACAGCCACATGAGACAACAGAGATGAGTTGCTGCTACTCAGGAAATTCCAGCTGGACATTTGGGAAAGTGCTTCTTACTATGAGGGTAGTCAAAGACTGGAAGAGTTGTCCTGAGAAGTTGTAGACTGTATACTGCAAAACATAACCAACTATATCAGCTGTATAATCAGCATCTGTTTCTTTGCTCCTCTACAACAGGATTGCTTTGATTTCTGGACTTGCCTCAARCAGGGGTAATCAAAAGCAACTTGGAAAATTTAGTGGTAATGTCTACTGAAGGGAATGGGATAATATTAGCACATGATATAAGTGCTAAAATCTTTACAGTGACTTCTACATTTCTGTTCATGACTCATTGTGTTGGAGATTGAGGTCTGGAAGGAATCCAACACCTGCAAAAGCACTATGTACTTGGAAACCAGTTTCCACACCTGAGACTGTCAAATATGTACTTCTCTGTCCATGAATGTCCTCTTTGATACCCTGGAGTTTTCCTGGCCCTAGTGGTATAAAAACCTTCAAATCTGACAGGCTTCAATGGGTAGAAGAAAATCTGTTGAAAGTAAGGATTTTGATAAGGCCAGGAACTTCAGGTCCCCAGAAGATAGCTATTCCCCTTCCAAAAAATACATATGCTGCAGCTGTTTCTGGTTCCCAACTCTCCTAAGTTTAATAAAGAGCCCCTTTATAGCTTACAGTTCTTTCTAAACTGTAGCAAGCACCTTTTTTGAGACAACAAACCTTAGATATCCAAAGTCCAGGGATTTAAGGAGTCTCATAGCTGCAGTTCAAATCAGCTGAGAATTACTTGGCATAGTTAGCTTTCACAATACAATAAATTAAATAATGAATTAAAACAATAAAATACAGTAAGTTTCACCTACTGCAGGTAAAATCATACTTTACATTTGCTGTATTTCAAAATGTTACTGCCCAGTACTTGGCTCTGTAAACATCATTGTTACTGCTGCCTGCCTGCTTTGGGCCTGAAATGTGTCAGAAGATTTATCTGCCTCATCAGCACTTTCTAAACACCCAGGCAGCCAATCGAAATGGGGAGGCATAACAGATGTGCCAACATCTGCTGCAGCAAGCGTTTATCTCAACAGTGGAWCATATAGCTGTAGATTCAAACTCTTAACCAGCTACAATTCCATGTGTTTGGATAGCCTAGATCTACAAGYGTGTGAAGGTTATTTTGGAATATTAGTTGAAATCAAGTTGAAAATGTAGTTTTTCAATTACATTTGTGAGAAATATACCTCCTGTAATTCAGCTCATGCCTTTTAGCCACAGTAAAGGCAAAATACTATGAAAAAGCCAATTCTAGTAATAAAATTAGGAATTTTTAGAAAGCACTATTAAAATTCCATCCCATCTATGCTCTTGTTTACCTTGAGGTATGCACATATTAAAATACGTATAGTTAAAATACGCAAATTTTAATCACATACATGTGGCTATAAATCAAGCACATGAAGCAATAGGCAATGACTTTCAAAACACATTTTTATTTTCCTGGCACCAAAATGAGGTCTATGGGCACAATATCCATGCTGAGTTTCAGCTGTTCAAACTTCTGTTGCACACGGAATATCCTCTATCCCCAAACACATACTTGTGCAGATTGATAAAATCATGAGATGAAATACAAAGGAAACTCATCTTCTGCTTTTTTGATGCACAATACAGTTTCACCTGTACTCCTGCTCACCAAACCATGCCCTCTAGGAATGACTATCACATTCTCTTTGAAGAGATCCCTCATTAAATAAAAAAGCAAACTCCCAGAGAAAAGGCCTCTCCTGCTCTTTTTTTTGATTTCTCCTCTGAAGGCCCAGCATGCATAATATTGAAACCTTGTTTAAAGTCCATTTTCTTGTAAAAGGTTGCCTCTTGCTAAGAGGATTCAGCCCATGTTTCCTGTGCTCTAGGATTTCCTAGGATACTAAGCTTTAAAATAGCAACATTATAATAAACTGGTTAACATGACTTAGACTATTTTTAAAAGAATATGTAAAATAAATTATTTTCTCCCATCTTTTGTCTTTATAGCGAGATTTCATGTTTTCAAGACAGACTACATGAACATTCAAGTAGAAGGCATATGAAAAATAGCATTAATAAAACCCTTAGAAACATTTTGACTGTAAAGCATATATTTAAGTATGTGGGATAACAATGTAAGAACTGTCTAAACAAAAAATTTCTCCAAACCAGAAGATTTATAATCCGCAGATTTCCATAGATATGAAAATATGCCAGCACCTTTCTCTTCCTTCACTGACTGAAAAGCACATATCATACGTTGTAATGTTGCCCAACAATAAAGTCTTGCTGAACTAAAGTCACTTTTCTTCATTTTCCTGGAAAAACATAAGCTCTGACAACAAATAAGAATTTTTATTAGCTTTCAGGTGAAGTAAGGAGTAACCCTGTGCTTGTTTTATGAAATCATGAAACAAAATGAATATCACTGACTTGATATATTTTCCTTCTGTTTTAAAACACAATAAATGGTAATAACTTTGATAAATTTGCCCATGTCAGTTTTGTGTCTTTTTCTCCCCATTCTCTCATGATCCTCTGCAGTTGTGGGCACAATTCAAATCCCTAAACTGTGATTTTCATTACTTAGGGGAGGTGAGATGACAGCAACTTCATTCACTTTGAATGTCAGAATTTTGTGATGATATACAGCAATATATTCAAAGTCAACAAACAACTGTGGCAGAAACTACCCTGACATCCCCTTCTATCTAAATGACCCAATGACTAGCAAGGAAGAAGAGTGATTTAATGGCCAAAAGAAGATGCATTACAATTAAAGGCTTCTGGGTTTTACTGCCAGTTCTGCCACTGATTGACTTGGCAAATCTCTCAGTATAACTGTCCTTAGTTCACCTGCTTGTGAATTCCTGTAGCAATATAGGACATCACAACAGTGAAGAACCTCAGTAGAATGGTTTTGTTTAATTTATTTCTACTTGAAAAGTGACTTCAATACTTAAAAGACAGATGAAAAAGAGAAAGGATGGGCTGCTCCTTTTACCAATCCTTTGCTCATTTACAGTGTACGATTGGCCACAGTTAGGGAGAAATTCCATGCTTATTATTGTCTATATGTAAATTATACTGATGTAAATTCATGAGTATTTAAAAAATAAGAATGCCAGTGAAATACATGATCTTATGTTGTTTTACGCCAAACGCATGCTAGAACAGTCTTCTTTTAATTATTATACAGTATTATTCAAAGAAATACAGCAAGAAATATTCCAGTGCCACTTTCCCCTTTTAACTGTGACCTTTTCCATTTTCAGTCAGTAGTTGCAGTCAGCTAGACAACAGGCCAGGTGTATGCAGTTCAGAAGTCTTTTTGAGTTAAAAGGAAAAAATCATATGGAAGGGTTTTAGAAGCCCTGATCATCATAGTGCTTTCTCAGATCCAACTGAAACAACTTTAACAATCTATTTACTAGTCCGGGAGCATATATCACATGAGATAGCTTTAAAATATAGTCCATTTTTTCTTCGTATTTGTAAGATACAACAGGTAGAATGGGGGAAAAAAAGCTCAAGACCCCACAAACCAGACTCTCCTAAGCAACCAAGACCACAGATTACAGGCACATACATACCTGTTCACTTCATTCATGATACTTCTTATCAGATGGTACTATATAATAAGAATTGCCACCAAAAAATCAGAATAATGGTGTCAGTAAATGTCTCTATACCATGGGGCATCCATGATTCAGCCCTAACAGCTAGGTCTGAACCAATGGTCAGAAAATAAACATAGTGTACCAAGTCTCTCTCCTATGATAACAGAYTGAGAGAGTTGGGGTTGTTCAGCCTGGAAAAGAGAAAGTTTCAGGAAGACATTAGAGCAGCCTTCCAGCACCTAAAGGGGGGCTACAAGAGAGATGGAGAGGGACTTCATACATGGGCATGTCATGATGGCACAAGGAGTAAGAGCTGTAAGTGTGAGAGGGCACATTTAGATTAGATATTAGGAACAACTTCTTTACTATGAGGGTGGCAAAACACYCAGAGAAGCTGAGGATGCTCCACCCCTGCCAGTGTTCAAGGCTACACCGGATGAGGCTTTGAGCAACCTGGTCTAGCAGGAGGTGTCCCTGCCCACGCCAGCAGGGTTGGAACTGGGTGATCTTTAAGGTCCCTTTCAATCCAAACCATTCCACAATTCTACAACGACGTGTCAGTTTATCTAAGCCCATTCTGAGCTGTCAGTTCAATCCCTTCACCACAATAGCAGCTCCATAAGGTAAGGCATGTTGTGAAAAGTATCTGGTTTTTCCATTGAAAATCGACACCACAGCAAGTTTGTTCCTATCCTCCTACCACACCAATCAGGTCTGATGACAATGGAAAGACACAACCTTGTCCACCATTTCAGTTTTTCTAAACTACAACACCCATAGCTCTATTAGGATACTTATTTCTTGAAGCCTTCTCTTTTAACTTATGTCTAGTGTTTGCTGAAGTAAAAAACTGCCTTTTATTTCCTAAGGGTGCTTTTCGTGATTCATCACAAATTTTAAGAAGTTCAGGGTAAAATATAAAGACTCCAGTCACAGTAGGAAATACAGAAAAAACCCATGCACAACCTGATAGCAAGTCACAGGGTACTGTATTCATTGTACAGAAATACTCATCAAGTAACAAAACAGAAGAGCCTGACTGCAGCAATCAGCAGTGCTGGCGCTGTGTGCACAAAAGCTGTTTCCATAAAAGCTGTTTGTTCAGGTGCTAGCAACTGAGGAGGAGCTCCAGTTGTGTTGCCACAAGCTCCTGTAATGCTCGCACCTGGGTGTTTGCAGGCTATCAGAGCTCTGGAGGGAGCTGTTACAGGCTATCAGCTCAGTAATCCTCATGTTAAGAAGGCCCTAAATATGTATTTACAAGATAGACAGATCTGTTTGGTTTACTGGTTAAGTAATCCATGTGTTGAAAAGGTCTTAAATAGGAATTCACCAGGCAGGCAGGTCTCTCCTGGACTATTACAGCAGCRGTGTGCTGTTCAGAACGACGCTGGAGACCACACTTCAGTGGCCCGTGAGAGCCTCAACCCATAAATACTTATAGGTGTTCAAGTAACTTTTTTCAGATAAACACCCTCACTCAGACTGCTAATCTGAGCAAAATTACTACTTCTTTAGTTCTAAGGATAAAATACCAATAAAATCAATCACTTCAAAAGTGTAATGTCACGGAAATGGTAAATTTGAATTTGCTCCCGAAATACCTTCCCTCATCACAATGGGATGAGTATTACTGGAAGAGTGAACAAATGTGTTACTGCTGCACCACATCTACTGCAATGCTCAGATACAGTAAAAGAAACAAAGAGAGCAGGATAAAATTTTCCCCTATGCAACTTTAAAGTGTCCAGTGAAAAGATGTCTGCACAAAGACTCTTTTGTAGTAGTCTCATGGGCAATTCTGAAAGGTTTCTAGCTTGTCTCTCTTCAAGGCCCATTTTTAGTTGTTTGTGAAAACAGCCAACAGCATCTGACCCAGAAATACTCAGGTCAATAGGAAACTCTAGCAATTTCAGCAGGTTTGGATCAGGCCAATGGTAAACTTGAAGGACTAATCTAAACTTACAGTTAACAGATTTATGAATGCAAATACTTATCAAAACATTTAAATGAATGGCTGTGCATAACCATAAATTAGCAATTACATTCAACATGCATACACACACATTTATTTCCTTATTCTGATGGAAAAATCTGTCCCTTGGGTCAACAAATCAGAACATGATCTTAAGAGTAATAATTTTTGCCTTGAAGTATTAACCAGTCCTCAGAGCACTATGGGTTGCTCTGCTTAGGAGGAGGTACTGATGATGCAGTAAAGCAACGTTGCACATGAATATTCTAATTTCCAGAAGTCCTATATTCTAGAGCACAGGAGGAATCCAAATATTATGTATGTAGTTTCTAGCTCATGCTTAAAGAGGGAAAAGTCTCACATGGCTTTTTCTCAAAATACTGTGCTCTCTCATGGCTGCTGTTTCCTGCAAGAACTCTTATCCTTTCATTGCCTGGACAAAACAGGCTCCATAAAACCTGATCACAGAAAGATTTCACCGCCACATGACTCGTGCTTATCTGTACATTTAGTGACATGCACAAACTTTCTGAGCAAAAAAGTAAAATAAAGCAGCTCAATGGTTTCTAAGACCTTAAGCAAAGAGCATCAGAGTACCTCCTAATTGCATAGGTTCAACTCTACCCTTAGCAACTTTTCACAGGTACTGGTCTTAATACTGTCCCAATCTATCAGGACTAGCATTGGCGTGCATTAAAACTCAAGTCATCAGACACAGGCAGGCTAACACAATGGCTGCCATTCTCCCTTTTTCACTCTGAAAATGTTAATCCTGGCATGATGGACTGTTGATGTAGTTTTCTAGGCTCCTGAAAGATGAAACAATCCCCTGTGCCTAAAAAAGAAAACAATCAGAGCTGGAAAGTCTTTTAGGCAATTATTTTGGTCTTGTTTGCAAATCCACATGAACCATCCACATCCAACCTTCCTCCAAAAAAATCCCTCAATTTTGACGGCAAACTTAAGCCTATTCTTCCTCATATATGCAACAACAACAGATAATTCAACCACTGCTATTCCTTCTGAAGGATGTCTGCTTTTGCTGTTTGCAAGAAACATTCAGCTGGAAATTGGAATCTTTTCCTATCTGAGATATATGAGGTTTTAAAAGCTGTAATCCCCCAGCAGAAAGCAATCACCTCCCATTTTGCCTTTGCTCAAAAGCTACTTCAGTACATACATGGTCTCTGCCCTTGGATAAGGACTTGTTGACTGTTACGGTTTGGACAAACTTAGGAGGCAGACTCGAAGAGCTTTCTGTGCAAAAGATAGGGTTTAAAACTTCTTTCCTTTTTCTTTAAGAATTTCTCGGAGCAAAGTGAAAAAAAAGTTGTTTATTTAGTAAAATTTAGCTGCTGGGGGGGGGTGCATGCAGGCACCAGGCGAAGGGAACAGAAATAAAAATAAAAATTAATAATGTTAGATAATAAACTTCTTGTGAGGAGGATAATTTGAATGAATTAAAGTCCTGAGTTCTTGGCAGGTGTGGTCTTCTGCTCTGTCTCTAGCTAGCTGCTTGAGTACGGAGCAGGCCCTGTCCAGGCCTGGGGGGTGTAGGCCCCGGAGAGAGGGTATGTAGAACAGAGCCCAGCTGTCTGTTGTACAGTTCCAAAGGAAGAAGAAAAAGAAAATACAATCCTAGAAAAAAAACCTGTCTTCTTCCAGTGTCTCAGGCAGAGGAGGGAAAAAGTCAAAAGCAAGTTTTAACTCCGTCCGAATATTCCCCAGCTGAGTAAAAACTGGGCAAAAGCCCACAAGAAAAAAMAGGTAAAGGTAAAAAAAGTGTCCCTTCGCCTTCAACTACAGAAAGCGACTGCCGAGATGTTCTCTCCTCAGAACCATAACATAGCGAGCTGATAAAGGTGAAAGAATGTAAATATCCCCCGAAAAAAACCAAAACATAGCTCCTGGCTTCTCGAGCCAGCTTAAAGACATAGAGTTAATACTTTTCATTAAGCAGGCGATTGGGATATATAGCATCACAAAGTCACTCCAGGACATTGACTAAACAACACTACCAGCTTGTGCTTTCTTGTAATATCTTATTTTCTTCTGTCTCATTAGACTGAACATGTAGGACCAGACATCAGTGACACTTTCTTTTAACCAGCTTTGTCTTTACAACATTYGTTGTTGTTTTTCTTTTTCTACCTATTTTTTAACTGTTCCACCATTTAAATGACTCTGTCCCCTTAATGTCTGTATTACCACTAATGTTCCAAACCAAGCATATGAAGTTTCTCTCTCCTGGATAGTAGGTTCAGAAATGTAATTAAATAAGTGTACATCCATTAGCTTATTTACTCCTCTCTAGCACCAGTATCCTCTATTCTTCTTACAAGGACAAATTTTAGAGCCATGTTTAACAAGCTTTACTGGGGACTGTGATGCTTTTAGTCCTTTCACCTCATTGGTATCAGCAGGTGTGACGTATACTCTAAACCCACTTGATATAATTCCAGCAGCACAAAGCCACTCATAGCCATACTGGGTGGGTTTGTCCTGAATATCTTTGGCTGTCTTTCAGTGATATTGACAGGAAGTCCAACTGAGCACTTACAAATCAATTCCTGCTTCCTAAAAGTCCTCATGAGTATCTGGCTATGCAAGAATTGCCAATCTTCTGAAGTCTTTCTGCCAACACTGATGATGGCTCTGCCTTCATCTCAGTATCTACCAGTAATGCAGATTCCTTTTAGGACAACTTTTGCAGTAGCAACAAAAGGATGCTAAAGTTGGCAATCAGAAATCTCCCAGCTTCATCATCTTCCCAGCCATTTGTTTAAAGTATGGTACTGTGTGGAGCCTAATGAGCCTCCCTGGGAGTTCATCCTTCCAAGACAATTGGCTCAGACTTGAGTTCATTGCACTGAGACAATCTAAGCACAATCTACTGGGCTTTTCTAGCTTATACTTGGAGAAGAAGAGTCTTGTAAGTATCTAATCCTACCACAGCAAGTATTAGGCCATATCCCCAGTGCTGGCTACCACATGTGATCCTCCTGTTGGTCTCTTATGGTGGTAACTCAGGTACTTAAACACGAGCATATATTTGTAAGCCAGAACCAAAGTGATCGGAGTTTTTCAGGACATCTCCCTTCTTGGAGAACATTTTTGTTTACAGCACCTCATTTGCTAGTCATCTTATTTCCTTACTTCCTAATTTGGCTGAGTATTTCGCATTTGTGTCTTGGAATTGAAGCATTCTTAATTTACAAACCATTTCTAGAAAATAATAAGGTGTTGCTCTAGTTCTTTTTCTGCTCACTATCTTGTTTCAATTCCTTTCTGAAATCTCCAGGTTTAGTTTTTAATCCATTTAAAAATTACTGAGTTTGCCATGGAGCCCTGCAAGCTGCTTATCTGCATCCTTTTAGTACAATGGGAAGGCTAATATCCATTTTGGAAACTAAACCATGCTCTGGACACCAGATAGGTTTTTTGCTGTGTGTGATTAGCTAAAGTTCACACCAGAAAGTTGTTACAAATTAAAAACAATGATAAAATCAAGGAACACTGATAAAATCCTCCTTCTAAATAAAGCACAGTAATAACAGTAAACCTCTTTCTCGTAAACACAGGAGAAATCAATCAGGGTGAGATAGAGAACACTCTCTGCTTCTTCCATTCAGCCTGCAGACTGCAGGGTGTCATGAAAAGAGCTTCTGCACCCTCTCTCCTTGCTGCTTTCACTCTTAGAGGGCGGATGGACAGTGACAATTTTTGTTCATATTTTGTCAGTTTTTGTCTTCCTAAGTACTTGAACATTTTTTTCCTTCCCTGTTGATACTGCCACAGCAGAGGAACTTGTGGAGCTATGCTGGAAATTAGATCAGGCAGCAACCCTTCTGAAATTCTATTTAAAAAAAAATATTGGATTACTTCCCACATTTATTCCACAGTAAGTAATACTAGCATAATTGAGAGGCCAGAATACATCAGGGCAAGTCCCTCTATACACGAACTRAGTGGCCACCACAGGGTACACCTAAGCCAATAGTGTTGTAGAGAACACGACAGCATTGGACCACAGCCTCTGCTCCACCCACTGTCCTGCTGCTTCTCCCCAGGATTGGCAACGGGAGCTGGGAAGTCCCTTTTGACTCTGAGACTTTTTCTGGGATGAAGATATACAACTCTGAGGACAATGCTCTCAGTTTTTCCAGACCCCTAGTTAYGGCAAGGGAGATTAATAATGTCTTACAAGGACCTGAAATAGCAGGTAATATAACCAATGAGTAACCTAAACCATAATATTACCATATGGGCTTATATTTTGGGAATGTCTTTCATGCTTAGAGCTCTGCTAATTAAAGGCTGCGAGATGTTCTTGTTTCTCCTGCAAAACCTTCATATTTAGTAGAAAACATTCTTCTCAAAGGAGTCTAGACAGTTCCTTTCCTATTTAAATTTCACATGAAACACTTTATTTCAGTCACTCAGTGAATATGCCTTGGGCAACCGAATCACAGCTGACAGCAAATTAATGGCTATGATGGTGTGATTAGCAGAGATTACAGGCAACTGAGAACCTGCCCAAACATTCGCTGTTGTCACAATATTTATGCTAGCCTTTATTAGGGATTCATAATGGCCACAAAGAGGACTTGATTCCACCAGGTAGATCCTTTAAAAATTGTCATTGATATTCTTATTAAATGGTGAAAATTATTTTTATTTTACCATTTAAAAAAAACCAACTTTCTAGATGCTTACATTACCAATTAGTTTAAATATTAGCAGAAAAAATAGTTTCTCTTACATTTCAGAAACAAGTAGCATGAACAAACACACTTGACAGAGAAATTTAATATTATATTACACATGGGGAGTCACAATAGAACTTAAGGTCTGAGACTCTTATGGTATGAGATACCACACTAAAACCCAGCTGGGAAGAAATAATGATTTCTCTAATCCCTAGCAATGATTTTTTGAGGAGTTCAAATAAAAGTTTGCTTGTTCTGATGAGATTCACTAAGTAGACGTTATTTGATTTTTCTGCTTCCTTGGGGAAGAACTTCAGATTCCCCAGACTGCTAGAAGAACAATGGGCTGAACTTGCAGTTGAGCATCTCAGCTGCTAAAGACAGAATAGAAGTGAACTCATTGCATATTTGCCAAAGCTTTCGCCTTTCATTTAACTTCCAAATGTCATCTGGTTATATGAAACCTTTAAAAAGGTTTCTTAAGGTAGAGCAAACAGGAGGATAGTGTGTTTTTAATCTTGTATTAAAGATTTTTAATTATTTATAATCGTTCTTATTTAAAATACAGTAACTTGAACTTATGCAAAGACTTGGCACTGCTTAATAATAAAAAGAACCATCTGCTTCTTATGCCTGTCCCAATAAATATTTTGTTACTGGATGAGAGTGGAAAACGTGGTCGAACCCACAACAACATGAAAAGCTAATGACTGACTGATAGGTAGACTATTTAGATATTGAAATGAAAATCTAATAAAGAACAATATCACTAATCACACGTTATCATTTTGGGAAGCCTCACATAATGATTTTCCAGTGACTCAGAAACACATCCATCCTTGTCAGCAGAGAGTGCAATGCATTAGCAGCAACGGGAGATTTGTGGTACACAGCACAATTTCTTATAATTGCAATACTTACAATGTCAAATATCAAAGAGCAAGTAATAAAAACTATATTTATTTTCCAATTTGAAATGTGATCTTACTCAAGTACACCCCCAAGTATCTGGAAGACTCGTTTCTAAGGCATAAGATACAAGGCCAATTGATTCTTAAAATTAGAGGCAGGAGGGGGAAAGTAATTAAGCTTCCAGTAACCATTTTTAATTGTGGAAAGGCCTGCTTTAAAGTGTTAAATCTACTAAAGAAWAGCATCTGAGTTGCAGTCTCCCTTGCACAAAGACAGAATGTGTTTAACAAGCCTCCTAGACTTGTATGTAGTCACACACTTCACAATTCTGCTTTCATATGTTCAGCCTAACCCCAGTAAATCCTGTGACATCACACAGGTATAACATAAGAGTCTTTGTGATGATTTTTAAGAAGTATTCCCACTCTTCTTTTTCTAAGAGGAGCCTGCTATCAGCTGTGTAAATGCCATATCTGTAATGACAGAAAGAGAGGCTGAAGTGTGCCCGTGATCTTACCTCATACTCAAAGTCCTCTGCTCTATCTGCATCAGCGGGAAGGCTGGAAAGATACTCATTACCTTCATAAAATTCATGCTCCACTGGGTGAAGAGAATGGCAGCTATGTGGAACAAAGCAGTACAACAACTTTAGATGAGACAATAGAGCTTTTTAAATYAAAAGGTGATAAGCCTCCCCCTTATCCCCCCTCCTCTCCCAACCCCACTTCTTTGTAGTTTTCTCATCTCAGGAGTGCTACTCTGAATGGCCTGACAGCCTGAAAAGAACTGTACCAAGAAGAAGCACGAGCTGTTTTCTTTTCAAAAGCT
Source organism: Amblyornis subalaris (assembly GCA_018881555.1). Classification (NCBI taxonomy): domain Eukaryota; kingdom Metazoa; phylum Chordata; class Aves; order Passeriformes; family Ptilonorhynchidae; genus Amblyornis; species Amblyornis subalaris. Next base: position 3,775,938 of record JACAXG010000062.1, on the reverse strand, counting down.
CATACTCTGGCTGAGTTCATTTTGCTGGGTTCATCTTTTGTCAGATTTACACAGGGTGATTTCTTAAAAGGGTCTGGTTTGGGCCAAACTCCTTCATTGTGACATTTTTGGATTCCTTACACTCATAAAGGTACCTAACTCCAGATTCAGGTGCTGTGTCATGGCTGGGGGCAAGTCACTAATTATCTGGTCATAGTCTTGAATGTCCATGATCTACAAGCCATACCAGGCTCATAAACTGTTCAAGAATTTGCATAAAATAACTTGCATTATCCTCTTCTGTGAAAGTGGTAACAGGATGGTGAAGTGCACTTGAGCAACCACACAGTTACAAATGTCAGTAAACTGTACTGTTAAACAGGCTTGGAACACAAAGAATGAGGTCTTTACAACAGCTTTAGACCCAAGGCTGGATCCCAACCATGCAGCACCCAGTGCGGATCTATCTTAGCAGAGGTTGAAAACTCTTCCCCATGCTGAGGGCATGGGAACTTCAATCACAGTAGCCCACAGTTTAGAAATATCCAGTAACAACTCAGAAATACATGTATCATGTTCCTTGCTGTGCAGCAGTCAGCAGTAAGCTCAAACCATCTTACCTAGAACTTCTAAAAATGGACCTACATCAAAGTCAAAAGTGGCATGTTCTGCATTAGCAGCAATTCTGCAGAGACACACAACATGCCAGCAAGTCAGTGAAAAAGCTTAGAGCTATTATAGTTTTGCAGGCTACAGAGGGTCTGTAGGGTCACCTGGGGTTGCCCACTACATGATGTTATTTATGAGGTGGAGTTGAAAGAGGAAGAACCCTACATCCTACTTATGTATAAGCACCACCTGCTGGTGTTTGCATCAAATTCAGTTCCAAAGAATTCACTTGAGGGATAATTTAATTCATATAGTTTGGCAAATGACAGGTGAAATGGTACTTTTTGATCTCTATATTTCTGGAATTGTTTCACTTTTGATAAGGGGACCTTTACATTAAATCCTTGTTTCCTTGATTTTTTTTGTAAGAAATTTGGAAAAACAGAAAACAAGACAAGCTCTTTCGACGCTGGAAGAAGCCTTTTCAGTACTTTGGAATACAGAAGTGTTTTTCTTTTTGACTAGGGCTTAGCTTTGGATGAACAGACACATGAACACAAAGTAAACACGGCCGAGATTCCTTCCTGTAGCCCTAATCCACAAGCAGAGTCTAGGAAAGCTGTCACTGAAGCCTGAATGGGATAATGGTTTGTGGTGGTGGCCAGGCCGGCAGCTTGGGATGCTGCCGAGGATGGGCCAGTCACATAAGTGACCAAGGAGCCGGTGCGCTAGAGAGCCCTGGTGTTAAAAGGCTCTGAGGTCCGGATTTAAAGTCACCCCCTTGGTTATAACGGTGAGGAAGGTCTCTCCCCCTCCAAGCCCTATTTTGGTACATTCCCCTGTTTGGTTTAGTCCTGTCAATCTATGTTCTATGTATGGTTATGTTCTGGAAAGTTCTCCCCTACTCGACGTTCCATTGGCCTGATTCCCCTGCTCCTCCCCTCACCTACCCTCATTGGCTGCATGTATTGTAGTCTCGCCTTTCCTCCCCCCTCTTACCCTCATGTTATTGGTCCTCAGTGTCCTCTCCGCCCCCGTTCAGTCCAGTATATAATCCTGTGTCACCCTGTTCTTTTGGGTCTCCTTCCCTGATCCTCCAATAAACACCATCTTTTGGAACATCGTAAGGAGAGTCCGCCTCCCAACTCTTTACCCCGGCTTAAGGTGTCGGGTGTGTGACGGCCTGCGCGACCACCTGYGTGGGTGGGACTAGCGGGTGTTTGTGTGGTGGCCTCGCGGCCCCCCTGGAGTGAATCCAGGGAAGGCATCGATACCGTTCCTTTTCCCGCCGACTGTCGCACACTGCATCGAAGCACGGCCGGATGAGCGTGACGCTTTCGGGAAGGTTGCGGCACTCACCATCTACCGCCGCAACAACGGTTATCAACAACATTTATTATTTATTTAAAGTGTTCCTGAGACTTTTTCAGGAGAAGGCTACAAGACTATCACTGCAATGTCTCAATCCCACAGGTAAACAGCAGAAAAAGATAAACCATACCTGTCTGAAAGCAGAAAAGGACAGATATCAGGAACTGGTGGTGTGGAAGGCCTTACTTTGGCCAGAGCCATAATGTGCTCAAAAGTGATGTCAGTCTGAGTGCTGGCATCCATAAGCCGAACATCCTGAGAGCTACTGTGAGCTTTGGTAGCTGGGGCTCGTCGTAACACCTGAACTACAATGGGCTCCTTGGCATTGCGAAAAGCTTCCACCGCTTCTTCATGAGTGGCCTTGGAGAGGTCCTTCCCATTGACCTAGAGAAAAACAGAAAAATACAGCAAAGGCTAGAGAAAAGGCAGCATAAAAATATGGGTGTAAAATACAGGGGGATGAATTATTTGTGCAGTACATCAAGGCACCTGATGGCATTGATGACCATATTTTGGTATCCATGCAAGAGGGAATATACAGCTGGGAGGAGAAAAAAGTTCTTTAATCTCTGCCAGAAATTAGAAATGGTTTGGACTCTTCCATAACTGTCCTATCCAATRGAATCCAAAATCAGTGAAGAAACTACAATATTTAGAAAGTGATTTAAAATTATATCTGTCATCCTATTTTATTCATTTTGTAATGTACAACTAAAATAGGAGGGGTGCCTTTAATTTTGAATTTCAGCATTTTCTGTGGCATACAATTGTTTTAAAGGATTTCTGGCATAGCGCTGTTATTAATGCAGATGTCAATAAACATGTTGCTGATATCTAAAAAGAAACAAGGCCAATTTTCAATGTTTTGTTACTTATCTGCTATGGCTATTATACAACCATTAAGACCAAAGATAGGAAGATGTGACTAATGCAGTCTGCTGCTGCTCTTTCAAGGAAAGAGAACTAACTGAATAAATAATTTGCTATGAACAGACAAATAATAAACCAGAGAAAGTTATGTTGCAAATGCAGCATAGCTTGGCAAAACTAAGACTGCCAAGGTTTCTCTCTGCTACAGGCAAAGCAGCAAATTCCTCCCAGTCTAGATGAGGCCTTAGGGTATTACAAAACGTAACTGCAAGATTGGATTATGCTAGATTTATACTAATTCAGGTGTTTGGGCCAAGATTTCCAAGCATCAGACCACTACAAAATGTGAAGGCTAATTGGTCAATGGCAGTCAGTAGCTAAGCCCTTGAACACAGGGCTGTGCAACATCCTTACACAGAAAATACTGTTCTGCTGTTTCCAGGGCAATGGGATCACTGTTCACTGCTGCACAGGACCTAACTGTTGTGAGCTACTGTGGAAATGAGATGATCCTGTGCTGGGCTAGAAAGACAGGATTGATTAAACTTTATATTCCTGGGAAAATCTCTACACTGCGCAAATCAGAAACAGGATTCTACTGCAAGTTCATGMTCAAATTTTCTTTGTTGTACAGACAATGAGTCATAGAACTTCATAAAACTTAATGAACTAAGTCTAAACCTTCCTCAGAAATGGGACAGATCCCATAACTGATTTTCCCCCAATGACTGCAAATCTCGGTTGAAATGAAAATTTCTTTGCCACATCACTCCTTAATTCAGGAAATTCTTGGAAATTTCTTCTCAAAAAGGAAAAAGGCAAACGAGAACAATGTCAGCAAACTCAAAAGAGCCTCAGTAATTCAGCAGCCTTCAAGTAACATTTTCAGGCAGCATGTACAACCATAGTCCTGTCTATTTATGTGCATGGCTATGATGCTGTTGACCAYTAATTTCATGTATATATCAACTCAAGATATTTCCAGAGTATGTGCTCAAGTACAAGATAGAATCATCTTTCCCCTGCAAAGAATCAGCACTTTCATGCCCACGTTACTCATGAGGACATGAAAAATAACCACACAATAATGTAGCCACCAATGCAAAGGTCAGCTGATCATTCTACCTAGCCCTGATGCTTTATGCAGTGAGGAGAARGCTACAAATTTCGAACACATTTCTATACATAGAAAAGCTCAAAACTCCCTGTGCTGAATGCCTGGGATACCCAAAATTACTACATCACTGCAGCCTAAACTGTGACCAGGTAATTCAAAAGGCAGCTAGCTTGATCACCTAAGGTCAACACACATCTATGATCTCTCTGATGACTGAAGCCAAAAATACTAGGATTTAATGTTATAATTTTATTATTTAAATTATCATCCATCAAATTATTACCTAATTATAATCTAATTTACATGGGAAAATATCAGTGGTATCTGAGAGGAAGAGCCAGAGCAGTCAAAGAACAAACTATGTCATAAGAAAACCAAAGAAATTTCCCCAAGGAGAGAGCTTCTGCAAACTCTCTCCAATAACACAAGTTACACTGGTGTTCAGACTCAGCCCCATCTAACAGAGGCAATTAGAGATAAAGCTTCAAGCCTGGGTCTTCTAGCCACTCTTCAATTCCACTCTGCTTCATTCTTGTTTCTAACTCAGATCCTATCAAGGACACAATTTTTCACTTTCTGTGGTTTTTGTAACAAGAGTGTCTATAGGCTCTCTCAGGAACTCTCATTCCTAAGGCCCTAAGAACAGAAAAATTACTTTCCTGACTCCCGAGTCCCTTTTGATACTTTTTAAGCTTTGGATAACTACATGGTGTTTCTCCTAAAAGKAAATGCTTGGGAATAAATACCACATAGCAATGTATCAATTTTTTCCTCTATTCAAGTATAAAACACACAATCCTTCTGTATCCCAGCTGAATCACATGGATTTTGGCACAAGATGACCATTTTATCACAGATCCACATGAGCAAATCTAAAAGATGTTTGGATAGCACACAAAAACTATTTTTTTTTTTTAAAACCAGAAGCTCTGTTTATTCCCATCAGTCAATACTTATCACTTATTCTGAGGAAACAAGACATAAATTCACAATAATGCCATTTACATGCAAATTTTATTTCTAAAGAATAATAATATTTTAAAATCACATGAATGTGAAAAATCACAAACAATACACATTTTCATTTATCCTAGGAACCTATGGCTGACCTCTATTTTCATTTAAATGCCTATGTAATTTGATGACTTTAAACACATTCTGTCCTTTATTTGGTTTCCTATGAAATACAAGCACACTGGACCCAATACTTCTTTAAATTGTCACTTGAAGTTCATCAACACACTTTGTCGATCTGCATAAAGGTCACCTAATTTACGAATGCCTCCTTTCTCAGAAGAAAATCTATAGCTGAATTACCCTATGCTGAGAAGAGAGAATTTTTTTAAAAAAACCTAAAGCCAGTACTAAAGATGGGGTTGGAAGCTCTCTTCAGGCAGCTTCTTTAAGGGTTTTCTTCCTCCTGTATTATCCCCCAACTTAACACTCACATATAGTACCCTTGGAGTCGAAGACAGCTGAGCACTTATTTACAGGAAGCCATTTACAGGTTTTTAGTGGATGATTAAATAAATTCCTTGCCGTGGAAAGGTTACTTTCAGTGGAATCCAGGGTACTATTTTAAGTGGATAGAGAAATCAGTCACTTTTAACAGTCAACACAAAGACATGGGAATACATTTGTTGTAGCAGATGGGCTAATTAATCCACAAGCAAGTTGTGAATGTTAAGTGAAGAATATATCTTTTCTCATGTAAACCATCCTCCTGCCCTCTTTGATTAAGCTTTTGTTTAATGAAAGCTGTCTCCCCCCTGTCCCCACACTACTGGACACACTGCAAAGTCTGGGACACTTGTCAACATCTTCCCCAGAGCGACTAGTGGTCACTACCTGGATCCTTGCCATCCCCTTTGGATTCTTGCTCTAAATCCAGCCACATGCAAAACTTCATCAGCATCAGAAAATAAATGAGGAAATGGGCTTTGTCTTTCATGCAAACATCGACTGACATTGGCCAACTGCCACTTCTAATGCCAGCGCCACTGTACACAGCCTCATTCCCACTCACACAGAGGTGGACAGCAGAGAAATAAGGACAGAACTAAATAACAAAACAGTGATTATTAAAAAATGTAGACAGATGGTTGTTAAATTATTCTCATGTTATGAGTTCTAAAGAAAAGGTGAAGAAAAATCAGTCCTTCGATGAAGACTGCTTCCAGGATTTAAGTGCCTGTGACTGAAAATTTAAACTGCCTTGTCTGTCTTCTAACACTTTTCTGCTCTTGATCATTTAACACTGGCCAGAATTTTTGAACCAAACGGGCCATAAATGTTGATATGTTTCCTGCAGTCTTTACTTTTTCCATATTAAGAGAAAATGGAAAATAGGGAAAAGAAAGCAAAAAAAGGAAAAAAGTACGTATAGTCATGTGAATACAATCATCACAAAAGGTGTTGCATTAGCAGCTCATGGGAAACCTCCTATCCTCAGCAAATATCTGGCATATGCAAGTTTAAATTTAAGATCAGCTCTGCTGAAGTAAAATGCTTGTAGATGCTTCATTTATTCAGTAAAGGCAATGGGAAGAATAACTGAAGTGTTCTGCAAGAGCAGAGACGTCTAGACACAGAGCTTTCCTAGCAAAATGACAGAGATGCTGTCTGACATGATGATGGAGTTCACACAAGGCTCACTGTCCTAGGAGATTTCAAAACCCATGCAGAAGATGCCCCTGACCTGACAGGTGCTAAATCTGCTCTCATCACAGCAGTCTCTTCACCTTCAATCTTTCACCCTAAATACACCCAAGCTACCAATCCCTGGGAGCATCCTTGGACAGCAGACTGGCACAAAGATCAAACAGCGTCCTTAAGTTTGACTAGTCCTTCTTTAGGACAGCAATTTGAGCCCTCCCGAACTGCAGACAACAGAAAAAAAGAACAAAAACATACCACCTTCCTCCCAGACTTACAGCTTTCGGCACATAGAGAGTCTAGAAAACTTCCACTGCGGAGGGCCATCAGCTGTGAGGCTCCCTGGGCAGGACAGGGCAGCACAGCACATGTGAGCTACCAGCGACACAAATGTCGGAGAGGACACTGCGAGTCTTCTGCTAACGCAAACGTGATAGTTCATCTACTGAAAACACATTTGACACACTGACCTTTTAGGTTACAGTTTAGTACTAAACCGCATTTCTTCAGCAAGTTAATTTGAAAGGTAGCAAATTCAGCCGTTATCCAATACCACTATCTCAGTCAGGGTTCACGCAAGTTCAGTAAAGCGACAACTTTTATAATGCTGGTTAATGACATTTCCTCTTCCTTAGCCAGATGAGTTAAGTGATTCTTGTTCCAGTTTGATCCTTTGCTGCCCTGACTCTGAAATCTTGTCATCCCTCCTAAAAGCTACACCAGCTGCTGAACATGCAGGCTCTGGCTTCTTCCCTCAAGCTGGACCACAGGCTTGTAACAAGAATTAATCTCTATTGCCCGTAGAGCTGAGGTTTAAGCTGTTTGATAGCTTGTGTAGTTGGTTCAACAATACTGGGTAGATCCAGGCGATGCTCAGTACTGCAGTCTTCTCTGCATCTCCGTGTGTAACCAGCACCACTTCTATTTCCCAGTATTTAGCAGAAATCTACTGTGGCTGAAAAACCTATGTAAGGGTAAGCCTTTATCCAAGCAAGACAAAATAAATGCTACAAAAACTGGGAAAACATAGAAATATACCTATTTCCGCTCTGTAAAGTTTCCTCTTGGAGGGAGGCAACTCAGTGACTTCTTGGCAATTTTGATCATTTCAACAGCAGTTGCCAGAAAAAAAAGCACCCTTCTTTCAATTGACCTCGAGGCGGTGCTTCATTTTGTCAGAGTTGTTCACCAAGATCAGTGCATGTGTGGGCAGGTCTGACAGCTGCTCCATCTCTCTATGAAGAACATTACACATTCCCGAAAGACCCCAGTAAAGAGCTGGATATTGCCTGGAAGTATTCCCTAACAAGCTATCCTAGGGAATTCACAAGATTTTTAAACTGGAATGGAAAAAATGCCCCAGGTAGATGTACAGGGAATGGACAAACAGGTCTCATCACAACTGCAGTTAATATGGCAAACTAGTGAGCAAGATAACTAATACGGATGTGCCTGTACAACTTTGGTTCTCCAACAAATAGAAACTCAATATCTTTTTTCTCCACGATTTTGCCTTCTCTACCCAGTCATCTCTAAATAAAACAAAACAACTGCTAGAAGCATCTCCCAAAATTCTGTGTGCAGAATCACGCTCCGTGTTTTGAAAAAACATTCAAGTCTGTTGTAAGCAAAGCAATCACTGAAGATCCTCCCTACCCTTAGTAGGAGGTTTGGGGTTTTAAATCCAAAAAATGTATTGGTTGCCCAAATGCATTTATGGTATTGAGTATAGGAAACGGATTGTGTTTCGGAGGCATGCCATAGCCTGCTTCCAGCTGGCTGGGTTAGGTACAATGATCATTCACTACAAATGCATGTGAGCATTTCAATCTTCTCTAACATTGTATGGGACACTTCCATACCTGAAGACTCTTTGTGGATCTGGGCCCTCACCTTGGGACATCTCTTCAAAAACCACTTTGATCCTACAGTTCACATCTCCAGAATAACTATCACTGCTCCAGCAAGATTTAAATCATTACTGAGTTAGCAGCTTTAATTTGAAGCCAAAATGCAAACTGAATTTCTGCACTGTGTAAGATGAGGATTGACAGTCTGTGTAACTGGAGAATATTCCCTCCAACTCATCACTGTGTGTTAGAGCAATGCACATATCACAAAGATCCTTTCAAGTCCTTTAATGCTGATTTCCAACAACATCAGAACAGCTCAGAAAGTTCCGCTCAGAAAGTACAGCAATAGCTCAGGAAAGATTCACTTAAGTTTTGAAAGAGAGAATATACTATTATCTGCAATTCTCTTGGTTTGTGTTATCTGCTTTTGTCTTCTGAGTGAAATGGAATCACCAAATTAAATTAAGAATTACTGCATTAGTTTCAGAGTGAGCAGCCTGCCTGGAGACTACTGCTGGTAGACATGCATTTGTGATCAGCTGTTTTTGTCTTTTTCCAACTCCCTCAATCTGTCCAGTAGACTTGTGACTAAGTTGCAATTGCCATCTTTCTTGCATCCTCTTCCAGCTGGTATTCCCAGTCTCATTCCTCCTTCCCTTGCTTTGCTACCTCTGGTCTCTCTCTTAGGCTGTTGGCTCTTCTCACTCTGCCTTTTTCCCTCAGTGCAGACCCTTCTTTACTCCCTAGGACTCTCATGCCTGCTGATTCCAGCACCTTCCATCTTTCCTTTCCTGAACCCTTCTCTACAAAGACCTCTCACTGCCCTCTCACTGAACCTGTCCCCTCCCCGCAGGCTGGGAATGCTGGCACTTGTCATCTTCCCAGGGTGACAGCTGGAGAGTCTGAACACTTGTGAGGTCTGCCTACACCAGCACCTCCTGGTACCAACACGAATGCTCAGCTAACCCAGATGGTAATGTTGCAAGGCTGGGGTGTATTTACTATGCAAATTGCTTTTAATATTGACAAACAGTTTTTGTGATGATATTAAGATTCTGCCTGAGGGCAATAAAGACTAAACTAGCTGTGGCATGCATGAAATTCGTTGTGTTACTTCTTGATATAATTAGAACATCATTTATTACATTAATCATTGCAAACTTTTTCTATTTGTGCATAAGGCATTAAATAAATCTCTCACGGGATCTACCAGATACAGCAATCCTTTGATGGTGGGGAAAAATACAATCAAAGGCCAGTGTGTGTGCTCAGAACAAACACTTTTTATCTCTAAGCCTTTGCACTGAATGCTATAGTCTCCTATGAACTTCATGGTGTCTCTGCTCTACCACAAGCTCACTCTCCAGTTTCTCTTACAGGGTATGTATTTTTCTCAGAAAAGAGGCTCTTCAAAAGGTAGTTACCATTAAAGTTTTAGGAGATCAAATTAATGACATTCTTTAATCATCTGCAATTCCCAAAGAATAATTAAAGAGGCTGAATAGCAGACTTTAGGACTCTAAATAATATGCAGTCACTTTTTTCCTTTTCAGAGAATCATATTCTATATTTCACTAACAGAAAAGTTTCTCTTTCACCTCTAAAAAAAAAACCCCACCCTTCTATGAACTCAGTCACGGCTGACATCGCCACATGAATGTTACACTTATCACTGTCATAACAATTCATCCACATGCAGGCGACTGAAACTCCTGGTCTCCTCTGAACTGAGTAGTTTAAAAAGATAGATGGCTGCCTTCTGGCTAATTGTGGGAGATCTTTCATTACTATAAAAAGACTTATTATCTCTCAAGTGACTTTATAAGCAGTGAATAATGAGACTTAAAGTCTTTGGAAAAGAGTCCACTGATCAAATGCTAGGATAACTTATGGGCACAGTGACCTTTTCATCAGTAAGATACTCCAAACTGCTGCTGTTGGCCCATTATTAAAATTCCGCATTTAAGGCATGCAGTTAAGCACAAGGCAGACTTTTTTTTTTTTTTTAAAATTCAATTTAAGGTAGCACAGCAAGACCTAGAGCTCTCCCAGCATGGACGACTAACTCCCAGCCGCTCCAGCTGTGCAGGAGCAGGACAGATGGCTGTGGAAGTGCAAGCAGCTGGCTGGGTCTCACTCCCCTGCTCCCGACGGCACTGCCGGCACTGGGAACCTGCTTTCCCTGTGCCACAGTGCTCCTCAGCCCAGCAAGGGAGCACCTTTCTGCCAGTATGTCCACCAGCAAGCACCAGTACACTGGGCTGGCTCCTACGACGCTGCAGAGAAGAGCAGCCAACAGCACATTGCCTGCAGCCTATCTGGTAAGCAGAGTTTGGCCGTGGCCAGGAGAGTGCTCCGTGTGCCAGCATTTCACACTGCAAAACTGCAGAGACATTAAACCCAACGTCAGAGCACTGAGCCAGGTCCCAGCTCCGGCAGATACCCTGGCCAGTTCCCAGGTTCTGCCACACATCTAGCACAACGCGATGTCCTGGCTGGGGTACCATCCACATGAAGTGCTAAGGTTAGAGCGATCCCTAAACACACCTGCACTTGCTTTTTAATGAATGTACAACAGACTAGCTCTGTTTTAATAAGCATTTCTTTCTGTGCATCTGTTTTAATTTTATCTTGAAGGAATAGAAAAGGTTCCTCCTCTTTGGAAATAAAACTTGGAGGATCTCTTCTCTCATGCTGCCTTGACACTAATTTGACACTGTTATTCTCCATTGATTTTCATGGCTTTACTCCAGAATAAGCATATTGGCAACTTTTTTTGCCATAACGGTACTTTCAAAAATTCATTCCAGTGTTTTACAGGACTAAATATTTAAAAAATATGTTTGACAAGATCACACGTATTCAGATTTTCTCAGTCACAGGGGCTGAAAAAACTATAGTTTACATTAACTTCATCCTGCCTCTGGAACATGGCAACTTCCTTGATCTCTTTTTCAAAGAAGAAGAAAATAAATTCAGAGGAACCACTCATTTGACAAAAAAAAGCAAGTGATGGGGCCTTACCTGCCATTCAAAAGTTCATCAGATGCTTTCATACCAGGAAGTTTCCAGTAGCTTTTAGGAAAGCTTAGCAACAATTTTTATTGAATATCAAGAGAGCAGCTGTCAACTTGTAGCTACACAAAAGGAACACAAAAGAAACTATGTGTAGAGGCATAGAAAAGGAATCTGATGAAACATATTTGTGACTGTTCCCTTTTGTTTCTCTCTCTCCTACTTCGATCCTCCTTTAAAGACTTTTTATTCATGTAGGATTACTTCATTTTTCTACTGAGCGATGGCTTACTGCGCTGACACAGAAATATTGTAAGTTGCTTCTTTCTATACTTAATTTGCCACTTTCCTTCTTAGCAGAAAAAATGGTAAAGGATGTGAATATCAGTACCAGCTTAATTCTATCTTATTTATACAGCTCCGTGACTGTGTACACATCTTCTGTAGTAAGAGCTGCAGCTCCTCTCTGGCTAAAAATCAATTACAGTTGCTATTTCTGTCCCTGTGTTTCCAACTCTATTCTTCCTTCTGGAGTGTCTTTCTCCTTCCTCTCTCCCTATCTCTGCCTTCCTTCACCACTTCCTTCCTGTGTTTTATTCCACTTGCCTCTTTGGCTTCCCTCCCATATCTTTCACTTGCTCTTTTGACTCCTTGTATCTTCTCAGACTTGGTCTCTGCAACATTAGAAGCAGCAGCAACCTCTCCTGCAAAGGGAATCTTTCCCTGAATGAAGTCTACACAGGAAGTCCCTTCATACAGGCTTCAGGAGAGAATGAAGAAGCTGACTCATTTCTCCAATGAACTCTCAAAAAATCAGCAAAGGGCAGTTTCTGAAGAAGTTCATGCAATGCTCATCAGTTTTCTTTTCCCAGGCGATTCCAGATGTGTTGCAAGGCTATCAGAGCTGCTGTTCCAGCTCTCCAAGGCACGTCAAGGCTATTAAAGCTCAAATGGCTGAAAAATACATCAGTGAGCTTACACATTGCTGGTAGCCAAGGCTGTGCTGTCGAATGGCCACAGAATATGTTGCACCATCGCCTTACAATACCACAAATATCACCGAAATACAAACATATTTTGAAGAATCTCTTGTGTTAACTCTTCAGAAAAAACCCTGGCCTTTGAATACATGTGGGCAGTTCTCGCTGCTTTCAATTGCCATGCACTGACATCAGATGGTGCAGTTTAGCATACAGAGCAGAAAAGACCTTTATTATCAGGAACAGAGTAATTCTTTCTGCTCAGAGAAATAGAATTTTACTTTAACATCAGAGGAGATTATCTAACAGGCTTTTGATTATCTTACTTAAAAGCAGCATGAACAACTTAATTAAAACACTGAAAAAAGTATTGCAATCCATACTTCATACCCACTATACTATATATATGTATTTGGAAAAAAAAATGCCTAGGTGCAAGGACTGTCTTTTTGGTTGTACAGTATCAAGCACGACACATCCCCAAAGAAGGGCCTTCTAGGTATTGCTGTAGTAAAAATAACAATTATACATCTGTGCTGAGAATTTAGACAATGAATTATAAGGGGACATGAATTAAAACAGACATGCTTTAAAATAAAGTTTATGGCCTAGACATTGAAAATACTTTAACCACGGCACACTGGGGAATATCAAGACAAGGGCAATATCATCTCTGTTTTGTCTCAGAAGAAAGTCCTTTTAAAAATGAGATTTTCTTTTTGCAATTTATATGACATTTCATAACAGAAAAAGATAGATACCAGCAAAAGAAGAAATAAGGCCCCTTATTTTGTATATTATATATTAGAAAAGAAGTGTTAGGTGCACATGAATTCCTGATGGCAATATGCAGATTATATACACAGGATTATTTTATAAAGGGAGATGTAAGTTCTATACGTGCTTATAAAAGAATGATTAACAGTAGACTATCTAGAAATGCCTTTAATAAGTTATAAAAATAGCAGAGTGTTTGTAAAAACAAAGTTCCTGAACAAATGAAGACATTTCACCAAAACCAACAACACTGAAATGCTTCTCAACTAAACTTCTTAATTAAACCTCCCAGACAGATTTTAAGATGTCATATTTGTCATCTTACCATGACTCCTGCCTTGAAGTGTTTATTTACACTAACTTCGGCAACCTTCTTCAGCAGGAGGCAAGAAACTGCGATAAAATATAAAATATCTACACTGTATACAAGTATAAATTAGGAGAGGAGTGGCTGACAAGCAGTCCTGCAGAAAGGGATCTGGAGATGCTGGCTGACAGCAGGCTCAGTGTGAGTCAGCATTGTGCCAAGAAGGTAAACCCCATTCTGGGGTGCATCAAACACAGCATCACCAGCCTGTCATCCTGCTGTATTCAGAGCTGGTGCAGCCTCACCKGGAGTAGCTGTCAGCAGTTCAGGGCCTGACTATTTGAAAAGGGTGTGAATGTACTTGCATGCGTCCAGAGGAGGGCAACAAAGCTGGTGAAAGTACTGGAAGAAATGCTCTCTGAGAAGCAGTCTAGTACTCTGTGTCTGTCYAGTTTGGAGAAGGTGAGGATGAGGGGCAACCTCATTGCTCTCTACAGCTTTCTGAGAAGGGGAAGCAGAGAGGGCAGTGTAGATGTCCCTGGTATGCAGTCAGAGGACACACGGCAATAGTGCAAAGCTGCACCAGGGGAGGTTTCTTTGCTGAGATGGTAGTCAGACTCTGGAACAGGCTTCCTAAAGAGGTGGCCCATACCCTACACCTCTCAGCCTTTAGGAGGCATTTGAACAATGCCCTTAAAAACATGCTTAAATTTTTGTTCAGCCCTGAATTGGTCAGGCAGTTGGACTAGATGATCATAGTGGGTCCCTTTCAACTGTAAATATTCTATTCTATTCAGAACCCAAAATCTGATGTTGCAACATCACASCTTGTAAAATTTTTGTTTGTTCTTTAAAAAGGAGGCAGGCAGGGAGCAGCATAAGCTTGCAACTGGATCGATAAATTGTAGTGAAGTGCAAATTTCAACCAAGCCCTGTGTGTTCTTAYGGCTCAGATGCATCTGGATTCAAAGGCTTCTTCTCAGCTTATTTGTTGAAAAGCTTATGTTTTAGAATGGCTCAGTTGAAGAAAAGTGTATTTTCCCCCTTAAATTTAAAGTGAAGGGGGCTCCTATTTCAAAATCCACATCATGTAGTACTTGAGAATAGCTTTCTTGTTACTGCTGATAGATATATTCTTTAAGAAAGCCAGGTTTCCTTTAGACTTTCATGGTAAGTTGACTTTACAAGCTAATAAAGTAAAATGTCATAGCATAAAGTTATTGGTGAAAAGAACCGCATCTGAAAAGCAGAGACTTCCAATAAATTGACAAATGTCTGAAGCCAGCTCAAAACGGCAGGGCAAAATTTAAACAAACCTTCCCCACCCAAGGAGAGGCAGACAGGCATAAATCATTCCCAGCAATCAATTCTGCTATTTGAATTCATCCTGACACTTGTTGGGCTCGGYTGCTGATGTGGAACCATGGCAGAAAGGCCAGGCCACCGGGGAAATTTGGCCAGCCTCCACATCTGAGAGCGAACCACCCGACTGCAGGTCTACAACCCTTGTATCACTTTTCTTTGTTCCATGCATAAACTGTTTTGTCTGCTGTATTTCAGGTCTGTCAGGATAAAGAAAACTCTTTGATTACTATTCAAATAAGAGACGGGAAACATTGGAATGGTAAAGGTGCTTTTCAGTCAGACAGTTTAAAAATAAACCTGCCAAGTTAATAGTCATGATTCTGTTTCTCACTGTGTCTACTTTGCAGTTAATTATTGAGATTGTTAGACAACAAAGAGAACATCTGAGAAAAGGGACTGCAGGTTTCTAATTCTGTGAAAATTCTGTGAAAATTCAATATTTACATACATTGGAAACAAATCTGCTCTTAATGGAGATTCTCTGAGATTTTTGCGGGAAAGAATTTGCATACTGGCCTTGAGTGCCTTCATTAATACCAAATGGAAATATCATTACACTCTCAGTTGTCAGTGTGTAAGTCTCACTAAAACATAGTTAAGATAGCCAGTGCTTACAGATATTCAGAACACGCACTTCTTTCTCTCCAAACCCCAGCCTTAGAAAAATCCAGAAACAGTGAGGTCAGGTACCCAGCCGTGCAACCTTCATCTCCAGCTTCCTCCTAATGCCTGTAGCAGTCAGTGAAAACAAGCTGCAGGCCAGCCATCACATCCTGTATGTCACACAGCTCTACTGAGCAAGAGAGGAATTACTTGGAGCAGATTGTGATACTGTGATCTCAGAGAGGGCAATGCCATCCCATCTGACATCCTCATGCGTGATCAGCAGCTGAGGTACATGAGTACCAAAAGGTATCAGTATCCTCAYTTCACCCTGAGTTATTTGGGTAGGAGGAGGCACAAGGCCTCTCAAAGACTGTCAGCAGGAGATGCACCTGGTCCATGGGGCAAGTGAAGAGCAACTGTGCACAACAGGCTGGAAGCAAACTCAAAAGGCACTTTTAGATCTGCCATCAAAGCCTTGCAATTAAGCAGACACGTCTCCCCACTAGGTCTACTACTAGCTTCTACTCTAGGCCCAGGACAGTCAGCCAGAAAAGTAAATCAACTAATGGAACACAAGACTTTCCCTTAAAAAATGAGGATGGTATGGATTGGGAGCAGTAGCAGCTGCATATTGACACACTAGCCTAACAAGTAAGTTTTTGCCTAGAAATTGGAAAAGCTGAACTGAGCATAACTGTATGAAATCACATCTTTCACTCTGCAAGGCACTCTTTCCATCAGGCTACTGAACATTTTGGAATGCAAGAAATTACACACAGTTTTCTGAAGCTGTAATCTGAAGTAATCAAATATAATCTAACCACCTATCAAATAGRGCTGGGTTTAAGGAGTTAAGCATATGGGTAAGTGGAGGCTACTCTTCTGAAATGCTTACTCCATCCCAGTCAAATGGGTACAAGAGCTATGTTTAGAAATATCCCAGTAGTAGAGCAAATGGGAAAAATAACAGGTCTAGTCTCAACCTCTGCTTTCTTCTCATTATTGCACTCTGATTGTGTCTGTGCTGTGACTGTACCGTCATAAAATATGACTCATTATGGCATGTCTCTTCTTCTCCTCCACCTTCTTGCCTCATCATTTAGCCTTCTCCCCTCCTCCTTTTTCCCTCCAGGGGTTGCTAGGTAAACCTCCCAGTCCTGCTGAAGCCATTGCTATTTTAAAAGACATTAAGCATGTCATTAGGAATTGGCAGGTGAAGTTTGCCGATAGTTCCGCAAATGTCACTAATAAAAGTATTAAATAAGATCACTGCAAAGACAAACTCTTCTGGAGCTCCAGCAGTAACCTCTCCCCAGCCTTTCACTTTCCTTTTCAGCACTACATGTAGCTAGATATACCTCCAGAGGCAACTCCACATCCTCCTTACAACCACTTATCTAACCTCTTCTGTTCCAATTTAGCTAGTATTTTGCTTTATAGTACCAGATCAGATATTTTTGTTTATCTGAAGTCCACATACTCTTCATCAAGATAAGGCATTTGCTAATCATAAAGACTATCAGGTTAGCCTGGCTTTGTAACCATCCACCCCTGCTTAGTCTGTGATTTATTATGCTCCACTTACCCTTTGTCTCACCTAAGTGTAATCACCCTTTTCTTCGAATTGTATTTTAACACCTTCACACTGTATATGCTGAACCTTAAGGCTGGCAAATCCCATAATGATTGTAAGCATAGGTACCCCATTTAATTATTTAATTTCATTCCACCAACTCCTCCGTGCTAAACTGGATTAACAATCTCCCTGTTAATCATGGCTACTGCTTCTCAACACTTGAGAGTCCCTTGCCTCATCATTTTGCCAGTATAACTRCTTCTGGAGGTTGCGCTAAAAATTGAATCACTGAAAGCTCCTGCTTTGAAAATCATCTTTATTAAAATGTTAGGTTTATTTACCCTACAGGCAATTGCCTTCTCCCTCCATGTCCATGTTSCCTTC
The DNA here is from genome assembly GCA_018881555.1 of Amblyornis subalaris. Lineage (NCBI taxonomy): Eukaryota > Metazoa > Chordata > Aves > Passeriformes > Ptilonorhynchidae > Amblyornis > Amblyornis subalaris. Next base: position 3,758,474 of record JACAXG010000062.1, on the reverse strand, counting down.
AAATTCCCTCTCCTATTCCTTCACTCTTCAGGTGCTTTTCCCATCCACTCAAAACATGTACCTGTGCAAATCTTTCTGAGATTTTAAACCTTTCTGCTTGACACTTTGTAACTCCCCAAAAGGTAGAAAATCTTCAAAATGGTTAGACTGATAAAATGACTACCTTCCTGGACACAAGGCACAGGCAATGTACAGTAGAACCAACYAGGTCTTCAGGTTGAAGAGGAGGACAGCAGTGGCTCTTCAGTACTAAAAACCTCAAATTTATATGAATATTCTTTCAATTTACCAAATGACATAACCTAGGTTTTGGAGGTCTCTAAAAGACAAAAAAATCAGACATTAAAATAAAATCAGTGAAAGACAGGAAGAGAACAGTTCAAAATGCTGAAAAATTATAAAGATGTATTRTTATGGCATTTGTTAATCCAGGGAGAACATCTCTATTAATAGATAGTAGTATTCAAGGGTGTTGTAAACATATTTCCCAGGATGAGGTCTGACTTACAGTCTTGGACAGAAATTATTCTCCCCATGTCTTACAAAAGCAGCAAAAAAGTGTTCACTCAGCATGGTTTCAAGTTACACAAGTGCAACACTGCGGAGACTGCTGCCTCTTGATGCCTTCTGTGTTGCTGTAAGTTAGCTCAAAGATGGCTTTATTTTTTAGAGCAATATTTTATACGCTGTTAATCCAGAAAGTGGATTATTGCCTTTGGGTATTTTCTGAAAAAAATAAAATAGAAAACAACTGAGGTACTTCATTTATTATAGCTGTTGCTGTGCATGAGCAATCATTTATTTTTCTCCCATAATATATAAGGCTTCTCAGCACTAGAACTTCCTAAAGCAGCTTCAATAACATAGTGGGCTCTAAGCSCCTTAGAGCCTGTCTTGTCAATTATCTGTGAATTTAGAAAGACRTACACAAAAGATCATAATGAGCTGGGTTTGAAAGGGGCTGCAAAGGTGAGGGTATTTATACCGAAGCTTGGAACAGCTATGGTGGAGATACATATTGTGCCAGGCCTTGCACTCAGACAATAAGTGCTTTTGCATTTAAATGTTATGTTAAAAAAAGGTTGAAGAAGAGCTGTGAATTGGATGGGGCAGAACTGGAAAAGTTTGAGTTCTGTCTTTGTCACTGGCATAGCCCTGTCATCTTTGCACAGTAACTTCACAGTGTTTTAACTTTTTCCCTGCCTGCTGACATGCTGAAGGTAGTAGACTTCTACTCTGACTTCAATAATAAACTGTTGATATTTTTTAAATATAGAACATAATTTTTYCCCCCCTATATGCAGACAACCATCTCCAAACATGACACATGCTTGTTGCAGCACACCTTAGAAATGCTGTGGCTGAGTTCATGTTTGCAAAGCACTTCTGAACCTCAAAAATGAGCACATTCATGAAGCAAACTGTAATAAGGACAGATGTTGAAGTCTGATAAATGCTGCAGCAACAGCAAAAAGCAAAACCAGGCAAAAGTCATGACTGATATCCGATCCTTGTTCACGTATCTCCAAACGTCACCAATGTTTAAGACTGGTACTGGATGAGTTACAAAAGGGCAGTCGCAGCAGAGTGTTAGCAGAAACAGGACAGCATATCTGCATTTCCAATCTATCTGACAGCTGAAGGACTCCATTTAAGGTCTGCACACCAGTTGGCAGACACAGATGTAAATGGCTTGCAGGTACAGTTCCTGGAAAATACGATGAGTGCAAAGAACAACTCCCACTGCGGGCACTTTGCATGGCTCCATCCAGCTCCGCCTCTGGCACATCCCTTCAGCAGCAGGCTGGCACACTGCTGGCACCAAAACCACATCTGCCCTCAGGTTTCTGACTCTCAGCTTCAGTAACACAGTGGATACAGGCACAGTTAACCACAAAACTGGGGTCTCTGTGTACATCTGGGTCAGGACACTACTACACTGGTTTGCTTTTAACTTGTGACATGTAGCATATGCCTGTTTGTGCCTGGAGTCTGTTCTTTGTCCCATGGCAAGAGAGAGGCTTTTAAACCACCATTCACAGGATGTTTGACACATCCAGAAATTCCCTTCTGTGTCAAAATAATAAAGTGGAGAAGTCCTCAGGATAAATAGAAAAAGCTAGAATAGATGTAGTTGTATACACTAATTAGCCCCCTGGAATGCACATGTAAAACAAGGCTTATGAATGCAAAATTAATCTTAATTAAAAAAAAAAAAGAAGTTTTGGGAAAAAAAGTTAGAGGCGTATTTGATAGGAGGCCAGAGTATTGTTGCCTGAAGTAGAATGGTATTTATAGACCAAGATGTGCAAAACTGGAACACTGTTTTTGTCAAGTACAAATTAAGCTAATGTACCATTAAAAGCTAGAGGCTCATATACATTAAAATCATGAGGTTAGGACACAGACTGTGCTATGACAAACTGTCTGTACAGAGACATGATAGGGATGATCCAGGATCCAGCTAAGAACTTGAAAAGCAACTTGCTGCTTCTCCTGTGGCATATTTAGGATGAGCCTTTTGAGCACTGATATTACTTCAAGCCACGGTACACTTTCTTCTTTTGTGAAAAGAACTAACAACAGGTGAAGAGAACTAACAAYGGGAAAAAAGAACAAAAAGGTATGAAGCCTAATGAGAGGTAAGGCACTACTTCTGGAGACAGTAAATACAATTTTGTTATGACGGACAGCTCTTCCTTAGGTCAGATCTTGTATTCCTCACCCTGCAGCAATTTCATTGAAGCCATAGAGAGGAATTTTGCTGTTCTCAGGAGGAGAAGGAAAAACAGGGAATAAGACAGAAGAGAGGCCTATATCCCAGAATCGTAAACTAAACTTCAGTCAGAGAACACTGGAGATCATCTTTACACTATCTTCACCTTCAGCTACAAGATAAAATTCCTTCCATGCTGACTTTGCCTCCCTCCCCTGTAGTGTCTCTCTAACCTTTTTGGTAATATTTTTAATATTAAAAAATCACTTGCAAGTTTGTCCCATCTTGTTCACAGGGAACCACACAGAAAAACCAAGACAAAATCCTACAAATGAGAATTTAAGAMAAAAAACCCACAAAAACAAAGCAAAAGAATGTTAACTGCGGCTCACACACCTTGTGACAAGTGAGCACAGCCACCTGAGGCTCAAAGTCTGACACAATGACAGCCTCACACCTGGARTGGCCACCAGGAAACAGATGACCTGAATCCAAGGCCCTCCAGATGGTGGAGGGCTCAAGCCTTTGTGGGACTTTAACCACAGGGCCATAAGCTAGTGTGCTCTGGGTAGCTCTGCTGCCACTAGAGGAAAAGGACAAATGGCTGGTGAGGGACATGAGATGAGACACCTCTCTGAGCAAAGTGCACTTGSATATGTGTGCTCTATTTCCCTCCTTGTTCACTGCCATGACCTGTGGGGCTGTCTTTCCTGTCTCTGGAATGACCGGTGTTCCAGCCAGTGACAATGCGCCCCTGACCCAACTTCAGTCTTCATTTGTTTAACTTAYCACTACTGTGACATAAAGGGTCTGTGACCCCCATGCATGACCACGCAAATGCATGGAACTGGCAAAAATCACAGGCATTTGTACTTTAAAAGACAAACACCCTGTCCCCTCCAAACAATGTTTCACTATCTACAAACTAATCTCTCAGAGATTTTTGCTGAGAACAGTTCAGCAGGAATGAGAATGAGATTTCAAGAATACTGATGGCAGACAGAAAAACAAACCCTGTGGATTTTTGTAGGAGCTCTTTGCTTTCTCGGTCCCATTGGAAAACTCAGTCATAACTTTATTCATAAATCATGAAAGAAAACATAGCTCCAAGCCACCTCCTAGCCACACAACAGTCAGTTCAACAAAACAGGAGTGGGATGAAAACTGCCAGACAGCATAGAGGAATTTAGGTGAGATTCCCAAACTTAGGACAGCCAACAAGGAGTCTGCACCTCCAGAAACAAAGACAAGCTGCACACTGAAAAGCAAACACCTCCATCTCTGTAAGTCTCTGCTGCTGGTTTTTTTACCATGTGTGGTTGCCATGCTGTTTTCCACATTTGCTTCATCAAAACAATTATCATCTGCAGTCTTTTGAAATTATTTTCCAAAGATAAAACAATTATGTCAAGGACTAGTAAAAGCTCTTCACTGTTCCGTATCTGCACAAATTACCTTGTATTTCAGATGATTTTATGTACATTTAATCACTACAGATTAATTAGATGGCACACAGAAACCAGCAAAACTGAAGAACTAACTTCAGTTTAAGCACACATGTAGCTTACTTGTGGCTTTTTAGAACAATTTTAATTAAAAGTTCTAGAAAAACCATCCAGCTGAAAATATTGGGAGCTTTGGGATAGGCTTAGCATAGCTAATTAATTGTATATTTAATCAAAGCAGCCTTTGGCTGTAATAAAAATCTATTTTCCCTGATAATAAATACAGTAATTCTGTGAAACAGAATACATAACTTGTAAAATTTCATATGTACAGAAGACCCATGCTGAAAAGAGATCATTGCAATTCCATCCTTCAGAGAGCAGGTTGTTTTCCTCTTAAATATGTAAGACTATTTTGAAATCAGCTTTAAATGTCATGTCRTAACAGCAATTTCTGAAAAAGATGACCCAAAGTGCCTTGCATTCCTCCAAAAGAGGAAAAATAATCTAAAGTGACAGTAATTTTGAATGAGACTGACTTTTCCAGTGAACCATGGAGAGAATGCCAGAAATGTCCCACCAGCTCAGACCAACCACCTCCACCCAGCTTGCTTCCAGCAATTGCAATGGCAAATATCGTTCAGAGTGAGCATGAGGCCAGCTACTTTTGGCAATCCATTCCCACGTACAGTCCCAGGCGCTCAGAGAATTTTACAGATCATTCTTTAAAAATATCACTTGCACAGAAAACCYGAAAAACAGCCTTTTTCACTTTGTTTCTAAATAGTAGAGTATAATAGTTGGCAGATTTCCAGCTCTAGCCAGCCTGGCCAAATTCTGGATTTGATCCATGTAATCAGATGAAAACAGCCCCGTTAATAGAGCACAAACCTTCCAGCTTTGGGAGTCACAAAAACACTCATCTGTCTACTTAAACAGTGACAGCCAAGAGCTGCTACAGCATCTTTTCTACTAGAGACTTCCTTTMATTTATATGACATAAATTCCCAGTTGTGCTGCTGTAACATGTTTTTCATGTGGTCCTGCACTGAATTATCTCCACTCCTTTATGCTGGGTAGATGCAAATTTAAATAAAATAGCTACATTAATATAACATGATCCATCTTCTGCTCCTAAAATATCTAATGTTCTAATATAAATAATAGCTTTGACTCTCTGCTTTCTTAGATGGGTCAGAAGGCAAAGCATTTTAGCTGCACTGAAATATTTCATTCATTTGTAGTTGTCAATATACTTTCTTACCTTTTTTTCAGTTAACACAAGAGACTGACTAGAAAATTATCAGTTTGATGCACCCYCCTGATACAATTAAATTGGCAAACAGATTAGGTATTGATCTGCTAGCAAACATATATTGATGAATACCAGCTTATTGGGAATTAGTGTTGAAATTAAAATGGATGTTTCATTTATAATATATATTATGTGTATCTGCACATAGTGCAACCTCTGGTCATTATGACTGAACTGCAGTAAATGTATAGATCCTTGCTTTACTAYAAACACATGCAAGCACAGCTGATCTGCATAGATTTTGGGAGACATAGGGAGACTAGCTGTAAGTGCTTTTCCTGTAGTAAAACCTAATGCTGCAGTTCTCTTTCATTGTCTTTTCTACTTTCTGTGTGTATTACGAGTATATTCTCTCCCTTTCATATCCAAGAATCCAGGCCTGCTCCTCCTGATACTCATGCAAATACTGTCTTTATGAGCATGTTGCACAGATTTAAGGTTGTTAAGTTGGCAGCAGAAAGTTTCTTGAAAGCCTTTCCCAAGGACCTCATTTTCATGGCCTGCTCTTTCAGCAGGACATCAAAAACCTTTAGCACTGGAGTCAAATAGTTGAAACACATCTCTTAAATCATCTTTCCATCTCAGCTGTAGTTTGTCTAGCAAAGGTATAGCATTTAAATGATTTTCTGTTTCCAGTAAAAGTGTGAAACCCATTTAAATATAAACTCTCTTATTGCCTTCCAAGATTTACAGTTAGGCCTTTTGTCCATAGCAAATAAGTCCTAGTCATAATCAGCTAGTTCATCGGTTTTGTTCTTGCCCATGCAAAAATGTCTCTGGAACAGGATTCTTCAAACCAATTACAAAGGGGTTTACTCTGCATAATTACTCTGTAACCAGCATTTCCTAATACCAAACCATTCTCAGTATTAAGCCACGTTTGTTCATTCTGTTGGATCTCACTGTAGCTAGTTGCACTTCATTTGGGATACTTTCCATTGCCCAACATACCATCACTATTTTTCAAGACAGTGTCCAATTATATGATAGTGGATACCTTTGGAATACAGACATAAATACATATGTCCATTCTTGGCACCAAGAATATACAGACAAAAGCACAAGTCAACAATTTGTATTTGGGCCCCACCTTGATRACAGCCTTTCCTAGTATTTTCTATCAAGCCCTCTTTTTAGATGTCACCCCATGTATATGTTAGCCTTACTCAGGCAGTTTGTTCTATAAACAGTAAAGGCCAGAAACTTCTTTGTAGAAAAGACAGATGTTGAAGGATCATCAATCAAACCATAACTACAGAATCTGAGGTATAAAACCCTTCATTTCCACTAGTGAATCTTCCAGAGCAAGACACTTATGCCAAGGTGTAATACCTTAGATCTGATCAGAAGATAAAGATGATATTTTAAAGTAGTCAAAATTAGCTGTATTGATCAACAACTGTGCATTTAAGAGGAGCAATAAAGACAGACGAGGTAGTATGTTCACCTACACATGGTACTAATAACATTTCACATAGCACATCCTGAAATAGTAGAAATTTTCATATCTGTAACACTTACTATGCATGTCCTTGAGCTTTGCCTTCTGTTCCTTTACATAATTGTTTCCCTCTGCATATTTCATGGGAAGGAGACTGGAAAATGGTGTGCTTAATAAATGGAACCATTAAAAAGATTGGATTGCTCTTGCTTTCACAGGCATTATTGCAGCAGAAATAATTCATCTATTCTGCTCTGAGTAGATTCTCTACCTAAGTCTTAGTAAAAATACAACTGCATCAAGACAGTAAAAATGGTAATCTGATTGATGACCAAAAATGATCAAAATGCTGCTTTATAGATCCTTGTGCTGATACATACCTTTCAGGATCTGCTTTAAGAAGATACCAGAGCAACTGAACATTAGAAAAAAAATCAAAACAAAACATGTATACACAGTATGTCAGAATACATGGTATGTCTCACTTCTACTGTAAGAGAGTAAGTTGTACTTGATCTCATCTCCATTGTTTTCAATAAATGATCTAATAACAGAGCATTTTTCTGTTTCAATGACACATGACACAGAGCTAGTCATGGTGTTATTGCTACTATTATCTAAAGACATCAGAGTAAAGTACATAGAACGTGACAATATATCTTGTACAAGAAAAGGTCATGCAGCAGTTCCACAATTTGCTGATCCTAAATATATGTACAGTTGTATCACTCTGCATTATAATCACATTTCTGATGTATTGCCAGAGTGCATGATAGCAAGTTTATGGTACTGTGCCAATTACATGACATTGTGGGAGAACAGACAACTGTTGAACCAGCATAAAGCTAGAACGGTGCAGACAGATGATATCTGATTCGGTATTAAGCATAAGCCTGCCGGTAGGAAATTAGCCAATCAACATTTTTTCAACAAAACTGAACGATGAATTTTAACACAGTCAATGGTATGTGCAATGCAGTCACAGAACTTGCTCTCTTGTATTTATGAGCCCTAGAGCAGCATTTACTGCATCACTGAATGTCAGCCCAAGAAAGGCAGGGAATATACATGGAATTTAGCCAGGAAAGCCTTTCTCCTCATCCAGAACAGGCACAGCAACTTTAAATGAAATAACAGCCACCGCAGTTGCTCTTATTTAAATGGAGATGTATCAATTACACAAAGGCTAACAAAAGGGTAGTTAGCACATGTAGAGCAAGAGATGGTGTAAGCAAGGAGTAAGAACCCAGAGAGAAGAACAAGGTATCAGCAGGTTGTAATAATGAAGGGCTACCTTAGTCAGATGTAGATTATGAGATAATAATATAATATGCTCAAATATCTCTATCTAGTTCATGATTTGGGGTATGACTGACATTTGTCTGTCTCCCAGGCAGAGCTTCCTGTTTTCCAGGTCCAGTTATACAACAGATTTTATTACATTTGCAGAATAAATTATCATAGTAGATGGTTTTTTATTAATTTATGGAGATTAGATCCATCATTAAAATGGATCAAAAATTAGATGTCGTTTCTCTAAGACTCTAAAAGTTAAGTTTCTGTGTAAAGGAAATAGAAAAAAAGAATCTGTTGCTATTACAGGACAATACCAATTAAAGCTGGATTTAACAAATTCTAAAATAATATTGACTACATTGGCACAAGGTAATGTCAAACCACATTACCAATTAAGAATAGGGAAAATAACTGCAAAATGTGAACAAAGTATACACAGATAATTAATCCTCTAATTAGGATGCTAAAATTAGGATGCTGAATGGTGAGATGCTTTAATCTTCACTTATCCATGCAGAAGAGTTCCCATCTTTTACTTTTTAAGAAATTAATGATCTTTTCCGTTCTGGTGTATCAATGCATTTTTTCCACTGGTGTATGACGAAGACTGTAAATCACATGTGAAAGCTTGATTCTGAGAAATTTCCTGTCTTAGTTTAGGAATGTACCCACTCAGATAAACTGGAGAAGCAGACACACCACAAATGTGCTTTGGATTTAGCACTGAACAGAGTTTCCTGAATTTACGAGGAATTTAAAGCTTTTTAGGATATGTCTGAAAGTTAAACCCTTTACACATTTTCTACTTAGGAACCATTAGCTTTTTAGCACCAGTTATTACGCAGAAGTCTTGCACAGGGAAGCTTGTGTCCCATACCCAGATGTCCTCTGCCAAAGACAGAAGTTCACTTTTGAGATTACTGGGCATAATTAATATTTTGTCATTCTTAAAAAAAAGGTTTTGTATTTTTTTTTTTTWWAAATAATGAACTGTGAATCCAGGCCTTGAAATCACCCAGAATTAATCACCAGTAGATCCAGAAATGTGAGTCAAGGCTAGAAGTACCACCACATTGCTGGAGAAAGATTAAYGTGAAGAGAAACAGAAAGAGATGAAAAGAACCAGAGTATCTGCTGCAACTTCATCACAGTCATGCACCAGGGAAAAGGTTTCAAGTCAATTTTATCTGTCCCTCAGGGCCACAATGAGCCCATTTTTTAGTCAAGGAGAAGAGACAAGGGATTTGCTACATCAGTTTTAGAATAAGTCACACTTGAAAAACCATGCTAAGTATCCCAAACTTCAAACCTGCCATGACTGGGATTTGATCAAGACAGAGCAATACTTAAAATGCAGGGCATACCACATGTTACAAAAAGATCTACTTCCAGCCCCTGCCACCACCTGTCCTGGWGGCAATGCCCTGGCTGGTATATAGGCGGAGTGATGGAGAGCAATGGGAAGCAAACTTTTAGGTTTGCTTTTTCAAACCAAATCCAGGAATAAATGTGTTTCAGCTTTTAACTCTCACAAGTTTAAAGTACATCTATAGTTATTCTCTAAATTAGATAAGGCACCAGGATCAGATACAGTACATTAAAAAAGAAACCCTGTAGAGAAAGGCAAAGCTTGTTCATTCTTGTTACAGACCACTTAGAAGGTCTTTTTTTGCTGTTCACATCTTTGTTAAGAGTTATTTAATTTTTTTTTTAAGTTGCATGACTTTTATTGGTGAGTAAAACAAGAACAGCAGGATCTAACTCCTATCTCTGTAACTCTTTCATCTGCTTAGCTGACTGTATTAGCCACTTTCCCTGAATGGAGAATGGGGGAAAGTTCAACAGCAGACTGACATAATAATGAGGACACAAAATACAGATGAAAAGAGGACATGCCTAAATGTCTGATGAACTGGTATTAGCATATAAATGCAATATACGTACAACAGMAGCCTTTGAATTAAACCACAAAGAACACTGTCTACTTGATTAGTTGTTTATTTTTTCTTTTGAGGGAACACATCAGAGCCACAGAYTGATACTTTAATAAGGAACAAGAAAACCTTCAGTGGAGATTAAAAGGGATAGTGGTTAGATGTCATAATTCATGGATACTGATTGTGCACGACTTTGACAAGAACCATTAATTGTCACTGTGCAGCTTCCTTCTGAAGTCACACACTCAATTTAGTTCTAGTTCTTACAAGATGTCATAGGATCATTAAAAGAAGCTTGGGGCTAAGCACTGATAATGGGAGTATTTTAATATTCTCAGTACTTTCACAAAGGAACAGCATGTCATACATCTGTTCTATGTATTGCACCTAAACTCTCTAAAGGAAAAGAAGTATTTTTGTTTTCTCCACTGTTACCGAAGACAGTGAGGTCTGCACTCTCTTGCAAGCCTGTGGCACAGCAGAAATCTGAAAAAAAACCACAAAAAGGCCCAACTCACAGAGGGCTTTCATATTTCCTTTGTACCTTTTAGACTAATCTTATAGATTGACTACTCTATCACAGTAAAAGGAAAAAAAAAAAACAACAAAGGGTGTCTTCTTTCTTTCTGTGAAGGTTTCAGGAGTTCTACAAGGTAAGATCATTTTTTTTCTCCAATGACAGTTAGATGAACCCCCAGATTAATGTAAAATTAAACAGAAACTTTCCCATTCTCCCTTATTTCTTCTCTGSAGTTGCTTCAGAGCAGTAAAACACAAACATGGCAGCATAAACAGAGGCTAAATGTGCCTGTGCAGGCACAAAAGCAGAGGAAAATTTCAACATAAGCACAGGTCTCAGTGCTTATGGTTATTAAGGCAATAGCAGGGTTTAGGTCGAATAAATAACCATAGGAGAGGCACGGAGGCAAAGAAGGTTCCCTCAGGCCACTGTGCCCGTCCTGCCTGAAGGACTGGCAGGTTTATTCCCCTGCAGTCTTAAAACCACAAGATAGCATCCACCTCATCTGCCTTTTAGATATCTGAAGCTATATGTCTAACGGGCTGCAGGCTTCCTTTGAAGCCCATGGGGAAGAGGGCAACTTCAAGCCAATGCATCTGATCTATTAAAGCTCTGCTAAGGAAGAGTTTAGCTGCTCTCTGACGGTGCTTGTTTCTTACCCTGTTTTTCCCAAGTCCAGGTACATGGTTGAAATAGGGCTGATGAATCTTATCCAAGCATCGCTCATTTCTCAACAGCTTGACTATTGACTTCAATGAGCTACTATTTCATCTAGTGATTAAGTGGGCATCAGCCTCCACGGAGAGGAAAATACACAATAAAAAACCCCAGCAACTGTATAATAAAATAAAAATAGCTTAACCAACAACCCACCAGAAGTTTTCATTCAGGTAGTCTTACTTTCACTTACATTTCTAACTAAATGCAGATGTTTGCTAATCAAGATCACCTTTCAGTGGTTTAATGGCTTAATTTGAATACTGTCACTGTTCACACAGGACCAAGTCCAGTCTTGCTTCAGAGAGACACTGAACTCAGGATCTGGCTCTGTGCCTCAGTCACAGGGTTTCTTGCTTTTTCTTTTCTTTCCCCTTTTCTTTTTTGAGAATGAGTGTGAGCTATTTCTCAAAGTGAGACAGCAAAACCGGTATTATATCAGGATGCTTCAAAATGGAAACTAAAGAAAAGGAAATAAAGCTCTAGAAGAAGGTTCAGCACTACAACATCCCCTGAGGTTGGCCAATTAATTTCAGTTGATTTGGAAGATTCAAATCCTGCTTTGTTTACAACGCATTCTATATTATTTAACACATTATTGCTGTTGACATCACATTAATTAAATAAGCACGAAGACAGATTGYTCCAGCTCTTGAAAACAGAATGAATAAAAGACCCCACAAGAACAGATTTCTCTTCCTCACACACTGCTAACACCAGATCAGAGCTAGAAGTACATCCTGTCACAAATTAATCAGGTGCCAATCTTCCAGCATCTGAGCAATTTCTGTTTTGATTACACACAGCACCTGATAAATTAAAAACTTCCAGAAGTTTCACAAAGGCATTCTTGGAGCAAGTAACCCACTTTCCACATCTCTCTCTCRGATCACGTGCACCACAAGGGGAATTAAGTGGACAGAGAGGTCACAGGAAACTTGTGTACGAGGAGGGAGTTCACTCTCAGCAGYCCCTGATCAGCACTGATTCCAGACTGGAGTCATGTCCTCCCTCCTRTGCCCTGAGGAGCTGATTTAGAGCAGTAAAGGAGAAATATATCTGGAAGAAAAATCCCAGAAAGCACTTTCTAGATAGTGAAACCATCCCATTTAAGTGTTTACTCATTGATACTCTGCAGGTCTCCTAGGACAGCTAATCTAGCTGCTCTTACCATTCAATGGCTACTGACTCATCAATATGTTCTTGATGCCACCAATGGAGAAGGGAGTATTTCCTTTGGTTCCTTCAGACTGTGAAGGCTGCTGCTAGAGAACAGCCTGTTTGGGATCAACAGCAAAGCGAGTACGTTGTTGGGCTACACTGTTCTTACTCCCTCCCACTCAGCACAATCCACCCAGAGCAGGACTGCTAATGTCGTGTCTCCTGGTGAAAAACTACAATTTCTCTCCTCACTATTATCATAATGAAGATTTTCTTTTCCACATACTGATTGCAAGAATCAGAATAACTGCGGATGTTTCTGCTGCACACCTTTTTCATACTTCCTTTTAYGCACCTTTATGTCCTAACTCCAACTCCTTCTCCCAAGCTATACACCATCTCTTGTCCAAAGAACTTCCTCCATGACCTCTGTATCTCCAGATGTTCGATTGTAATGGATGTACTACAGAAAGTTCATTTGTTTCATATAAATAGACTATGGGAGCACCTTGGAATGACCACACATATTTCAGGTGTGCTATTAATATCAAATAAACTATTTTAACASATCCTTAATCTTTCTTCCTAAGTAAATTATCTTGAAGCAATGCTGGACTATGATTGATGGGTTTCTCTATAAAATCTTGCTCTTGGCTCAGCACAAAAGAAGTACCCTACCAATAACAGAAGGCTCACCCTGCATATTCAAACCAGATTTTTGAAGCAATAACAGAATGGAAGAGAGGCTCATATTCCTGAAACTAGTTCAGCGAGTCTTGTGTTCTCTATGAAACAAGAGAGCTCTGCCTGCTCACAGTGCTAACAACTCCCCCTGTATATGCATCACCGGAGTTATTGCCAACTGCAGCATCACTGTACATGAAGCACCAGCACCTCCATGCAAACACCCCTTATCAGAATTGTATTTGCACATCTATACAAGGTGACTGCTTTAAAGGCATGGACATTTACTGGAAGAGCCTGTGCCCTATGCTACTCGAATTATTGATCAATTACAAACAGATTACTAACAACTAAGTTGTTAAAACCTTATAATAAATCATGCAGATAAATAAAACATGCCTAGGGTGAATAATCTTCTTGCTCTCTTCCTCTTTCTGAATTCACTACCAGAAGCATGGCACTAACCTATTTATAGTAAGGCTACCCTCTAAAAGCCAAAAGTCAATATTTAAAAAGCTGGTGATCTTTTGAAGTATAAAGAGTACTTCCTCAGACTTTATTATCTCAGCTGACAAAATAGACACTGCTAATAAGTTTAACCTCCAACACCTATGCATCTGAAAAAWTTCATCATAAATAATTGGAAAATACGGTAACAAATTCCTTTTTTGTTTCTTTTAAAGTATTTTCTTCCAGCAATTTTAACAAACACAGAATCCTTGAAAAATGCAGTTATGTTATCTAGCAATACACATCACAGTGCCCTAATTCAGCAAAGGCAATAGAGTAATGAAAAGAAATAAATTTTATTGATTGGGTAAGGTAAGTCACAGTACCTGAGAAATTAACTTTGCTGAGCTATATTTCAACATTAATGTTTCTGATTTCACAAGGACTTTCTATATTTCGTTGTACCTTAATTAGCAAACAGACCCCTCATTCCTTCCCCAAAAGGAAAACACTTAGATTCTGGTTCAAAGGCTCCTAATTCCTAAAAGAAATAGAAAAGATGAAGTTTAAAAAATACTCAAGATCCTAAATAGTTTGCTAGATCTAAGCTCTATTCCTCTTGCCACAGGACATTACTTGTATTAGTTACAATACATTACATGTATCAGTTTTTTCTGCCTGCTGCTTTAATTTGCTCTACTAAAGGGTGAGATAAATTTTAAACACTGAATAAGCCACCAAATTTGGGGTACACCTCGGTGGTCCCCAAAGTTTTACCAGAGCCATTGTCTGCATATATATAAAGAAATGTGTAGTACATCAAAGAAAAAAGCAAATACTCCAGATGAAATAGCTGGCTTTCTAATTTCCAATTATAAAGACAAGTCTCTAATCTTKCTGACTGGAAGTGAGAAGGTGAATACTTGAAATAAAAAATTTGACATGAACTTTCAAGGACCAGTCATTATTATTTCCTCCCAACCACATTGGATTTTGCTCTGTGAAACCAGCATTAACCAAATCTAGCAGAAGTCACAAATCTCTTATTTAACTAGGTCATGGTAGTGGGTGCTTAGAAACTCAACACAGTATTTCCAATTGCATTTTACTATTTATTTTATTTTCTCCAGAGCATAACCCAGGCTCAGCAAGATTCACATTCTTTCCACTCACATAGCAGTCTSTTCAATGCAAGATACCTATCTCTTCATTCCATATACCTTTGAGTCTTCCAATAAATGCCAGTGTGGATCCCATTACAGAGGTGGAGTCCTTATGGCCGCACACATTGTTACAGAGGCTTCTACAGTAACAGAAGAACTGTAGTAGGACAACAGTATTTACAAACCTCTGGCACAGAAATTCCCTAATTTCAGAGTCTTCCTAGATGCTTCAGGGCTTTGTCCTTACAGAAGTAACATGATTCATTCTGAACTTTAAAACATTTTTAAACTCAGAATAAATATGTATGCTGTAGTCCAAGCAAATATTTAGGCAAGTGTGACTTCTACCAGTTGTTGTGCTAGTGCTCGTGCAAGAGGCCGACTCAGAGCTGGAGCTGTCAATACTGTGACTGTCAGTGCCAAGAAAAAAACACACCAAGGCTGCTGGGAATGTCAAAATACAAGAAGACTTCAAGCCTTCACCAGGACAAGTAAAACCACAACAGAAGCCTTCCCCAGCACTGCAGCAGGCATCCTCTCTTGCTGATAAAAATCTTGCTTGCCTGATCTTTAAAGTGTTTTGATGAAACACAGGGCAGTAATGATTTATCTTGTCTTACCCTAGTCACAATCATCACTTCTCTATCGAAGTTAATCTGTATGGGATGGTTAGATAGATGCAGCTTAAGCTAAGCAGCCCTTTTGGCTCTTAAAAGGGCAGGATTTGTACAGTGGAGCATCCTGCAGACAGGAGCAGACCAGTCTGCTAAGACCAGGAAGAGAGGGAGATCTGACAACAAGGCATGTGGCTGCACAGGCAGGCAGGGGCTTGCTAAGGAGGTCCTTTCCAAAAACTGAAGTGGGTTAAAGGAGGCATGAATCATGCTTTCCTCTTGATGCTATAGACAGTAGGATAACAGTGGGTTGCTACAAACACTTTGGGTTTTACCCTATTCTCACTGAATGCAGCAAAACCAAAAGTGCTTGCACTGCCACTCAGACACTACTGCCCAAAAGTACTTGCTTTCTCATGCAGTGACAGGGAGGGATGCGTGCACATGGAATTCCACTGACATGTTCAGAAGGAAACACAGATTAGCATTATCAGTGTATGTTAACATGTTAGCAGCTATAAAATGTGGAGCATTTATCAGGAAATTGATGTACTCCCTTTGTATGAATGCACAATCAACAGTCTGTGCCTAGAAGAGTTTTTATATCAGCATATAAGCAAAATAAATAAACAAAAACAGAAAAACTGGAAGGAGGAACACAGTTTGACAGTAAGACTGTGAAATTTGCTATATCATCRTATTATTTATGTCATCATCTCATTCTGTAACTTACTACCAATGTTAAATCATATCTCTTTTTTTGAGACCATCATCAGTGCCCCTCTAACGATTTATGGAATTAAGTGCAACTACAAGAATGCAACAAAAGGTAAAAAAGCTTCTAAACACTGGTGGAAACTGGACCCTATTTTCAAACAAATGTTTCTGACTCTTCAGCTAATGGAAAACAAACAAAATCCCAAATATTGAACATCTCTGAAGATGTCAGCACTTGGATTTTAATTACATGAAATTCTGTCAACCTGAGACAAACACACATAGTAATCCCCAAATGGATTCCTTTTGTTACATTTCAGTAAACCCCATGTGGATTCCTTCATTTACTTGGGAAAAGAAGGAAATACTTTATTGCAATATATTGCTTTTTCGGAAGAACTATTTTAACTTTAGGATTGCTAGTTAGTCTTAAAATAGCATCAATTATCCTGAAAATGCTATTTACACAGAAGCAATAGGAAGTTTTATCACTCAAAATTAGTGGCTTCGGATAAGATTTATGAAAGCTGTGCAAGGCATCAGGGAGTCCTCAAAAAGCTGTTTTAACCAAACCGAGCTGAAATAATTTGTAACTTCAGTGCTTTGTTCTACATCCAGAAGTCTGAAACTCAGTCTCATCTCTCAAGACAGGTTCCAGCACCGTGAGAAGACTAAGGATTACTTTACTGATGCCACCAACAGCCTTGTAGGGAAGTAGAGAGAGGAGAGAGCCAGGCTGTCCTCAGTGGGCACAAGTCAAACCAAGCGGAATTCCAGTCAGACATCAGTTAAAATGCTTTGGCATGAGAATGGTGGAATACTGGGACAGGTTTCACAGAGAGGCTGTGCAGATTGAATCCTTGGAGAAAGCCCTGAGCAAAAAACTGGCCCTGCTGTGGGAGGGGGTTGTAGCTGGTGGCCTCTAGCCATCCCCTCCAACCCAAATAGTCCATGAATCTGTTCACAGCATGTAACACAAGGGAAGAGAAATGAAGAGAAATAAACAACTTACCAGCCAGCTGGGCATTTTAAGGGAAATAAAAGTGGCCTTACCTGAAAAGCATAAGAGAAAGCAAAATGTTAACAATTCATCAAAATCAGCAGGGTAATGAATTGTAGAAACTCTTGGTATATAAACAACATACACAATTATGCATTCACGACATTGCAAACAYTTCCTTCAATATGCTCAAACTCTGGAAAAGATAAGATACAGCTAGGCTGAAATGCATACCAGGGTCTCCCCACATCTGCACCTCCTGCAGCTTATGCCTACAGCTCAAAGAAAATAAGTTTGTCATCTGTAGGCTCTGTGATCTGAACGTTTTCATACTCACTTCCTTACTATTTCAGTTTCATCAGACATGTGCCAACATTTCTTGTAGAGAATTTTACCTTCAGTCCCTGCTGAGGATCTGTCCACTAATGACCATAATGAAACATGCTTTGTGTGAGAGCCTGTTCATTTATTTTCATTCCCGTGAGTGCCTTCAGAGACCAGTGTTGCAATCACGGCTACTTACTATTTAATTCCCAGCCAAATTTATGGCCAAATTGAAAAATGGATGCAGGCTGCCTGATGCAGGATGCTTTTGTCTGAAGTGTCCTCATGGAATCATTATACTTGCATTAATCTTTAATCTGCAATTAAACAATCAGTTCTATGTAAAAGATAGCTGCAAACAGATCTCCTGAATGTGTACTAGGCAATATATCTTAATGGATGTATGCGCGCTGTCTAGGGTCTGCAATTAGGACAGCATCCATCACTGGGCCCCAGGTCGGCAAAAGGTTAGGGGAGAACCAAAACTCCCCAAGGTGCTCAGCATCCATCCATGCTACCTGTCCCGCKCCAGGGCTGTGCCTCCAGCAGTAGAGAACATGGAGAGAAAAGCCAGGTGGGGGTGGGAAAGGAGATACAATGGATTAAGGCATGGCCTCACTGATAAATCTGTCTTGGCAGAAAATGCAACCTGCTTTGAATCTGTTTCTTTCCAATTAAGAGCCCTGCTACCAGCTTGGGCAGATGCTTAATTGGAGGCTGAGGCTGCCAGGCAGGCACCAGCACTATGATCATTAACAGGTAGTTTGAAGCCATTAAGGTGCTCCTGTTTGTCAATTCCCCTCTCATATACCACTGACATAAATAAATGCATCTTCTTCCCCCACGGCAGCCAGCTCACCTTGTAGGCAGATTTGCACACGTGTGCCCTGCAAACACGCCTTTGGTTCCTGGGACTGTGAAGTTATTACATTAGCACCCAAGGCATGTGATTCAGCAGGGAATACAAGGGGCCTTCCTGCCTGGTGTCAGTGTAATGTTAGAATGGTACCAAATGGCTTTAACAATAGGTAAGCAGAAGGGCATCTGTTTCAGATTTGACTAAAATTGTATAATTAGATCTTGGTAGGAGATCCGTCTGCTCATGTGTGGTTTTATCAAA
Source organism: Amblyornis subalaris (assembly GCA_018881555.1). Lineage (NCBI taxonomy): Eukaryota > Metazoa > Chordata > Aves > Passeriformes > Ptilonorhynchidae > Amblyornis > Amblyornis subalaris. The sequence continues at coordinate 3,739,854 of JACAXG010000062.1, read as the reverse complement.
TGCTCTTCCCTAATCCATATAAGGAACCAGTTTTCAGACCTCAGTGGACATCATTTTTGGTACAAACATGGGCACAACCTTAAGAAACTCTACACCTGTGCAGAGCATTCTGTATGAATAGATGACTGCACCAATACAGCAGTTTTTTAATTACAAACACAGGGAAACAAAACTACAATGATATCCATGAATGCTGCCTTATTACAGGACATTTGTCCCTTGCCAGTTTTAGTCTTAATAATTCACTCACTGGTTTAGTGCAAATAAAAAAGAAAATAAATGGCCACTGGATTCATGTCAAGCAGTAGGATTAATTTTGTTTTATCTTACAAGGGTATCCCGACAAAAATTCACAACTGTCTCATTTAATAATGTAAAGAATTCACTACCATGTACCATTTGCAACTTACAAATTAGCCAATCTCGACAAATATACACTAATTAAGGGCAAGAAAGTAAAAGGCATTTATTGATTGCAAGGTCTGAAGCACCAGAAATCTGATTAAATATATGTTGTTAAGGACTTAATAAATGAATTAACTCTACTATGCTACGCTCCATGTACAGGCAGGGCTATGGTAGCTAAATGGCAATTCAGTGCTATAGTCTTCCATTGTTTCCAGTGGGCTAATAAGACAAGCAATTAGACTGTTGTCTTCACTTCAAACCACACCATTAACACACCCACTTGTGCAAAGGAATAAATGATACCCATCAGATGGGGACAAAACTACCATATAGAAAATACTTTGCAAAKAGAAGATCCATTTGTTCAAAGAGAAGTTTCATTCAGCTGCTACATAAAAATAATAGAATTTTACAGCTGCACAGTGATCACAGGAACTTCATAGCTAAGGTCCACCAGGAGGGAGAAAAGTCCTCCTTAAATATGTAACCTTTTTAGTGGATTCTATCCCTAAGGTAATACAGACCACAACAGACTATGATGACAGTAAAATGTTTAACCAAGACCCCTATTCTCTGACAAACTGACTCTTCCACAACATGCTGCTCATGGTTTGGTGAGCAGGGTCATCATCCTGACACAGAAAACCTAGGGCCAGATGCCCTTAGAGAAGTTACAGGTGGGAAACATATGAAGTTGTCTTTTGTAAGGTCAAATAGATGCTAATGTRTTTGCTTCCTGCCCTAGACGGTGGGTGGGTGCTGCTGGGCAAGCAGGAAGAAGGGCAGCCTAGCAGCCTGCATCCACATACCCAGGGCAGGGCAGTGCTCCCTGCCTGAGGAGCTTGCTGCCCCATCTGAACGGAGCCAGACGGGAAATCACAGAGTGTCCTATGAGCCATGAGATGAGGCTGCGTGGGGCTTGGTCACCATATCAGAGTTGATGCTCAGGTTGAGTAAAAATAATCACATAAACGAAGCCATAGACTTACTACTTTACATCCCTTTCTACCGCCAAGTGATGCTATACTGCACTTTTCCTTATCACACTTCTATGCTGCTTTATAGAATACCAAATGAAGATATGGCTTTCACTAAAATTTAAAAAAAATGCCCATTTTTTCCTACGCTTCTAGAATATATGCAATTGCAGAAAAGGATCAGAGAATGGAGGGATATTTTCCAACTTTGCTATGACGCTAAAATAATCATCTCTCCTCTTCTTTTTCTCCTTCCTCACACATACACATGAGCACAGCACACACACTCATATTGTAAAGCCATGGAACAACAGGCCTAGACAGACTTCAGGAGATCACCTAGTCCACCTGCCTCAAGGATTTACCTGAGAGGAGYTTATATGCCTACCAGCAACTCTCAGCCATCCTTCTTACTCTTCCAGGGGTATTCTGGGACTATGGTGGTGCATCCCCCACCCCAATCCTTGGATCATCCTCAGACCTCATCTCAGAAGCTCCTGATAAGCCTGAATAGTGTGAGTGGTGAAGCATTCCTTGACCGTGCTGGCTACGAGGCACTCCCTGATTATACCAAGAGCTCTTGCATGGTACAGGTGGGAACAATCAGAAACACCAGCTGCCCAACCAAGGTGGGAAACAAAGCATAAGCAATTATCCTTTTTAGCCTTGGTAAACCATTTACCTGAACCCTAGTCCAAGTAGAGTAGCACCATTGTGAGTTGTAGCCTGAGTGGAATGGTACCATCTTACCGCACTTTGGGAAAAAGGCCCAGTAATTACCGACTTGGGTTATGGCCAGAATGGAAACTTACTGATGATCAGATTCATTCATCTTGTAACCCTATAAACAACGGTCTTAAGTGAGGCCCTTTGAGCTCTCCTGGACTGCAGCAGCCTGGGCCAGCACCTCCCTCTGAGTGGGACACCTCTCAGAGCTCATGAATGCTCAAGCTTGCGGTACTGGAACCATCACTGATAATGAGGTCTAGGCTAATACCAGTTCCAACACACAGCTCCACACTCCTCGAGGTGCAATCCTTATCTGTTGGGAAACACAAAGGAATTTGATGTATTTCACTGAACCTGAGGGAAATTTTTGTTAGGTACCTTTATATGCAGAGAAATAGGTGTACACATCATTTTAGCTGTGTGCATGGGAATTGATTATGGTATGAAYGTTACTATCTCAAATCTACAGTTAAGTCACTGTTACAATTGTAGTGAACCCTACCGAGTTGCTTTGTAAAGGGTAAGGTACTCAATGATTAAGTGCCGCTAAACCCTTTTGCACCCTTATCTGTGCATCCATATCCTTTACACTTTTATTCCCTTTTGCATTTACAGCTTCTGTGTAAATCATTCCAAATTGCTTCTAATTTGATCTTCCTTTGTATGCTTTAACCTGTGTGGTAAGTAATAGAATGAACCTTGCAATCAAACTCTGTAAAGTCGCATTTTCAAAAATTCATATTAAGCCCTGCTTTTGCTGATACCTTTGATGGCGTTTCTTTAGGTGGCTAAACCACTCATTCGCTACATGGACTCAAACCCAAACCTGTATTGTTGCAGTTTAAGCATATTATTTATTGTCTCACCCTTCACAAGCATGGAGAAGAGATATTCTGATAAGTATCTTTAAAATCCAGACCTCTTCTGTCCCTAAGGACAATAAACTTCTTGAGCTTCGCTTTCATGCCATCTCTCAGGTGTGACTTCAGCCCTATAATGCCCAGTTACTTGCATATTTATTCTTCCTCCTTCTCCTGTTTTCCCCTTCACGTAAATTAGGAAGCTTTACACACTGAGCCATGCTGCATATCCTTAGCAATAATGGACTTGCTCCAAGAGTACTTCACTATTTTGATGATACCAAATTTAAAGTGAAGCAKGTGCTGCTTTGCATCTGTCAGTCACACAGCACTCTCCTTTGAAGTCTATCAATAAGCACAAAGTGACGGGTGGTCATCTGAACAACACTTTGTGCTTCCATATTCACCTCAGCAGTCTACACAATTTTAACCAGGGAGCTGCAAGGATAAGGAGAGCAGAGATTTTTTTTCCCAATCAGGTTAAAATGTTTCAAGTGGYCCATTTTCATTTTCTGTAGACTTCTGAAAGATAACTAGGAGTCAGTGTGAGAAATTAAGCTCTGTTGGAGGTGCGCTGTATCCATAATATATTAATAAGCAAGAATGCCTCAATTTTGGTTTTACACTGGCAACAGACTAAACTACAAAAGGACATTCAAGCAGAGGTGAGAACGAAAACTGAAGGTAGTACCCTCTAGTAGTAGAGGTCCTTGGAAAACTGTAAGAATGATGTTCTGTTTGCAAAAATACTGTAAATCTGTTGTTGCTGAACAAATTTCCATGATGAAAAACTGCCTCTATGCATTTAGCATTTTAAGCTCTAGGAGAGTCCCATGAAAGCCTGTGAGTAAGTTACAGCAAGGGAAGGAAAGAGGTGATGTGCTGTTCAGATCTCACAGCTTTGTTATGTTTTTATAGTTACATTCATATTTTGGAGACAGCCCCATTGCACCAAACCAGCATACAACTGCGATTTCCTCCCCAGCCAGCTTATCAGGAGTTTAAGCCTCTTCAGATAAATGAATTGATCCTATCTAGCTATTATTGCTTCAAATAAATACTTTCTCTTCTTTGAGGGCAAACTTTCTACTCTGAACACACTTTCAGAAATCATGCATAATCGTATTTATTTAATAGGAAATAAATCTATACATATCACAGGCTTTTAAATGAAGAAGGCATACAACATGTCACAGCTCATATGAATAACGGCAACTGGAAGTCAGGCTCTTCAGACTCCAGCCAACAACCCTTTGACAGCCTGAAAGATTGGGAAGTCAGTATCTCAGTCGGGAAAATGTTTTGTCAATTAAGACGTTCCTTTTATTACTTCTGGAAACAGAAATTTTTAAGTCTGGTTTTTAACCAAAATGCTTCCTACTAATGAACAAATGTTTTACTAGACTATGTCAAAGAAAAAAGTTCCATAAAGGATTGTGATAATTCAGATTTTTCTGGTTGTTTTGTTATTATTTCCTTACTATGCTCCCATCTGAGATTGGGAGATTCACTGAACTGAAAATATATGCAAGATGCACTTGCAAAAATCTGAAGACATAACATTATTACAAAACACTGGCTTGAAGCATATCCTGCTTCCTTACAGAGGCTTCCAATTTCCTTTACTAGGTACTGAAATTCTACAGCAATTACCTCTTTTAAGTATTTCTGCAGGCTGGTCAAATACCTACCATATTTTGAAACTGATTTAATTTGGATTCAGATATTATTTTGTCACATATTAACTGAGTATCCAAGCCATAAACTATATGCTTAATGACCAAAAATGTCCAACCCAAAACAACCAAAAAACCAAACCCCAAACCCCAAACCCCCTTGCTCTTCTGTARCTTTATTTCGCAACTGCAAGTGAAGTGGAGAAAAAGAGTCATTAACTTTTATAACAACAGTAACAAAACATGATCATACAATAGTAAAACTGGAATCAGAAAATTATTGGTGAAGGATTGGTCATTGATGTAGGTTGCCCACAATCTGATGAGGCCCTTGCTAACCCAAATTTTGGCCATTTTATCATGCTGTGCAAACATGTTCCTGTATTACATGCTGTTGGAAGTTGTCTGCAATTACTGGCTTTCCTACGCATGATGAAACCCCCAAAGCCTTAGGTCTAAGGCTCTAAACACTTTATAGCTCTCTTCAAGTGTGGTTCTTTTGTCTCTCAGCTTCCATTTGTAATTTCTCAGAAGTATTCCAGGATGGAGATTGGTGAGCCTGCTTAAAAAGGGACAACAAGSGTCCCCTGGAGGGAGGAACCTTAGGTAGCTCCCCAGGTTAGGGTGACTGAAAAGGCCTCTCCCAGGATGCTTTGTTTCACTATGTTAATGTACCCTGGTTCTGTTTTCCCAACTGGCCCATTGGCCTCCCTGCCCCTTTCTATCCTGGTTCCTGAAGGTTCTCCCTTCTCCATTCTCCCACTGGCTCTTACTCCCTCGCCACCCTCCCAGTCATTCCCATTGGCTCCCACACCCTAGCCCTGCCTATGTACCGCCCCCATACCCTCAGATTATTGGTCCCTGATGCTGTCCCGCCCCTACTGACCCTGTATATAACCCTGGACCTTCCCACCGTCCCCTGTCTTTTGTCACTGGGAATCTTCATGTCTCTGCAATAAACTTCTCTTGTGGAACCTCATACAAAGACCCTTCCTGCCTCTTTGCCATCGATCCAGCTTGTAAGAGAAGCTATCCGGTGTGAGTGTGTGTGTGTGTGTGAGTGAGTGAGTGTGTTTGCCCTGCCGAGCAGCTTCGCTGGAGACGCTTTCGGAAGGTCGCGGCATCCCACCATCGCAGCACGCCGGCAACATTCCAGCAAGGAAGTACTCCCAACAAAATAAGAGATTAAGGACCTCTTGTAAGAATTACACAGGTGCTTTGCTAATATTTACTGCTCTTCCACCTTCTGACACTTACCACATACATTTTTTGTACTGCCACCAGCTATTATCAGCTAGTGGAAATACAGAGCATATAAACATATATGAACGACAGACACATAGAAAGTGCTACACGCATGAATTCAGGACACTAAATGTCCAAGGAAAATGACCAGGGAAATAAACACTAGGAAGGAAAAAGGATGCTAAAGAAGGCAAAGGTTAATTATTAATTCAGGGTGTTCTTGGCTTCTGTGACTGAGGATCAAGACCATGCATTGTAAATGGAACTAACATTCAGATATATTCTACCAGTCTTGTGTGTTCTGTGGTTTTTTCCATTGCAAAAGTAGATGATTCAGATCAGGGCTCTGGTGGTAGATCATAACTTCAGTGGAAGGTAAAGCCTGCATTTGTCTGTGGATCATGGATTTTTATACTCCTTGCTGGTGGTAGGTAAAAGAATGAAATATGCTTTACCTGTATGATCTCTTTCCACCATTAGAAGTAATGATTTTTTTTTTTTCTGGGTAATGAAGTGTGAAGAACAAAACATAGCACAATATGTATTCATTTATATTTCACTGGAAAACATTGTGAGTGTGAGTATGAGTAAAAGTGAAAACGACAAAAAAAGTCACAAGAAAATCTCTGACTGGGGTTAACTTTTTACATTGCATCTTCGAGAATGTCACAAGGATTGGTGTGTTGATGTGTAGATGCTGCACCATAGCCATTACCTATGCAGAGAAACCATCAATTACCATGCATTTCATTTGGCACTTGGAAGAAGTCACAAAATGTAAATAGGAAGGCATGATATATACCGTGATGTCGGTTCTGTCTTGAATACACTCTTCAAAACTCAAAGAAGTCTATTTTAGCAATCTTGCTATTAACGTCCCCAAACAAAATAAAAGTGAGGAATAGGCAGCTCTGTATTCTTTAGGCTTCCTTTTCTTCTGCAAAATTTCAAAGTTCCTAACAGCCTCTCCCCCCATAAAATCTACTGTCACCCTTAGATGTCATTGAAACAATGTTAATATTTGTAGCTGGGTATGACACTCAGACACCAGGAGCAAAGCTATTTGGCACTGTAATGCAAATGACTGCATTCATCAAATGAGCTTTGTTAGTTATTCATTGTGTTCCTTATCATTCCTTTCCCAAACCCCAGTGCCTCGGCAGTGTGCACAGAGGTGTGTCCACGGCAGCATCTCCACTGTAAAACCCACCCTTATCAGGCAGAGCAGGGTGCCACAGGAGTGACCTGCCAAGTCACTGTGTCCCTTCTCCTCACCCTCACCCTTTTGTGCCCAATGTTGCTCTTTGTCCTCATCCATGGGATCTGTCTTCCCCTGCTCAGCTCACTGTGCCAGACCCTCTCCCACAGCTGAAAGAATGATTTGCAATGAAAGAGACTCTGGAGAGATCAGTAATTCCCTCCTTCTTCTACCCTATCTCCTCATTTTCCTCTGAAATTGACTGCACCAACCAACTTTCTGCAGCGCTGGGCTTATAAAAACAACTATAGCAACAAAACAGCCCAAGCCCTTGTGTGTATTGTGGCAGCCCAACATCCTGCACAAACGGAAAACGGTATTGACAGGTTTGGAAAGGGACAGACACAGACTCTGATGCAGGCAGGCACTCGGGGCTTTTTGTTCATTAAATCTTTCACTGCTTAACACAGTTCAACATACCATTCTGTACCTCCAGAGAAAAGCTTTTGGGGGATGGAGCCAGAGATTAATCCCTCTGTAATTTCTACTGCTGCTGGCAGTACTAACTGCCAAGGGATTTTGGGGAAAGATAATGGCACTGTTAACTTGTAACCTAGGTGTAAAAGTGGCCTTAATAAAACTGGAATGGTTGAGGCCCCATCAATAACCAGCACACACCAATTTTATTGGATGTAACAGATGCAATCTGTTTGATGTGATACAGGAGGCTCATCCCAATATGGTAATTAACAGAGGTTGGGGAGCCACTCAAAAAATTGTCTACCACAACAGCAAAGCATCTGGGACAATCCAGTCAGTTTAACCTCTAAAGCAAAGTAAAGATGTAAAAAGAGCTTATGTGTAAAATTGCATTTTACACTGAAGAAAGATCCAGACCAGTAAGAGGACAGATCTGGATCTTTCTTCAGYGTAAAATGCGATTAAGCAGGGTATAAAAACTGTATATAATTAAACCAGTTTGGAATGATTCTGCAGATATTCTATAATTAGTGTTTGTATAAGAACAGATTTTCTGTTTTGCAAGAATCAGCAGATAATCAGCAGTTGATTGTTAACCTGAAAAGATGCTGATTCCAGAATAATTATACCTACCCTTCCCTGAAAACATTAGCAAGAAACAATTTCTCTAGCCAAAGAAGTGGTGTAACAATATGAGGCATAATAAGTTGTTCCCAAACAAATCCAATTTTATTTTTCTGTTTATTTTCAGCACAGTTATTATTTTTTATTTTGGGGTATGGGAGGGAAGAGGTAGAAGCACTAATTGCACGTTCTTGGCACTATGTGTTATCTTGAGCAAAACTTTCCTACACTTTTTTGTTTTCTGGTACTTCCTTGTCTCAGATCAAGATTAATGTGTCAGACTGATGGATGTTTTGATACTATGGTTAGGGTAATAGACCTAGAGTAGTACTATTACACACCCTGTGCAATGTACTTATAGATGTTTTATGAATGAAGTGCAAGGTTCCTGTAAATCTTCTTGTTGAGATTTGCAGAAGTTAAAGGCTAAAAGAGGAACAGAATACTAGGAATTCATCAGTGCAACAAAGAAAATAGGAGCTATTTAATACCCTGAGACAGATTGTTTTCACTGGAATCTCATGCTTCTGGTTCTTTCAAGTTTTCATGAGCCCTCTCACCTTCTTGAAATTTCAATTTGTTTTGCACTAGTGGAGCTAGAGTCTTCATCARTGGTAATTAAAATTATTAATATGTTGATGGTTTATCCTAGATCCATTACACTTACCTATGCATTTTCTGTGTCCAGGTGGTCAAGAAGGCCAATGGCATTCTGGCTTGTATCAGAAATAGCGTGGCCAGCAGAACTTAGGGCAGTGACCATCCCCTTGTGAGGGGGCCCTGGTGAGGCTGCACCTCAAATGCTGTGTTCACTTTTGGGCCCTTCACTACAAGAAAGACATTGAGGTGCAGGAGTTTGTCCAGACAAGGGCAGCGAGGCTGGTGAAGGGTCTGGAGCACAAGTACTGCATGGAGTGATTGARGGAGCTGGAGTTGTTTAGCCTGGAGAAAAGGAGGCTAAGGGGGAAACTCCTGCTCTCTACAACTACCTGAAAGGAGGTTGTAGTGAGGTGAGGGTCAAAGTCTCTTCATCCAAGTAACAAGTGATAGTTTGCACCAGGGGAGGTTTAGATTGGATATTAGGAAAATTTCTTCACAGAAAAGGTTATTGGGTATTGCAATTAGCTGCCAAGGAAAGTAGTGGAGTCACCATCCCTGGAGGTATTTAGAAGTGTAGATGTGGCACTCAGGGACATGGTTTAGTGATGGACTTGGCAGTGTTAGGCTTACAGTTGGACTCAATGATCATAAAGATCTTTTCCAATCTAAATGATTCTATGATTCTATGAATAGTCAACATTAAGGAATCAGCAACCAGTTTTTAAAAGCGTCTCCTAGACTTTGATAATATCTGTTGTATTACTAAGTTTTTTCCCAATTATGATCTTATGGTGATTAGGAGAGCACTTCTAATGTAGCAGAGAATCCATTTGCAATAATAATAAAAAATATAGCCTTTAAGATATGCCTGTGTTAGCTCTTCTATGTATTTTTAGTAACTGTCATTTACAGAGTTTCTTTCCTCTTCCTCTCATCTTTTTCCAATCATGTAAAATTCACCACTGTGTAGAACACTGTCCAAAGCTCAGACACTTTTTCAGGCTCTTTCTCTAGGATATGTAGACCATTATCAGAAAAAAAGTGCCAAATGCCTGCTGGCACCTTCAGTCAGCTGCCAGGAGCTGGAGATGTAACGTGCTTCATCCCTACAACTGGTTGTGGTGCGATAGGACTAGCACAGCATTTTGGGAAAGATTGCTCAGGTGTATCTCAAAGATACCACTTTCCCAATTAAATTTGATTGGCTCCATCTAACAGAGTTTAAAACTGAAGTGTCCATAGAACACTAAGAAAATTGCTGAAACTGCTTGAAATTCAATTGTGACAAAATATCTAACTCTGGATAAGGGCCTTCGAAAATCCTGGACAAAAAAACCCGAAAGCAGGGAAAGCAATAATATAGAGGTATAGAAGCACACAAAACTTACTCTATCCAAAGCCAACAACATAGTTTGCATCCAGYTTAAAAAAGACTAAGTAGAACAAACTACTTATTAACCTGTACAATATTCATCATGTCTGTACCAGCTCTGGTAACTTAGTTAACAGCGCATTCTAGACAAAGTATCACCACTGGAAAAACATCTAGGAAAAAGGAAATGTTGTTTATATCCCTGGTACGCTGAATTAGTAAATGACACAGAAAACAATTTAGCTGCACATTTTTTACCCTTAAAAGGAGATGTAAATGTATTATAATGCAGAAAAATCTAAAGGTGTACTTACTGCAATGGAAGGTAAAAACCTGAAGCATTACATATTCTCTTAGCAGAGGAAAAAATCTTTCAACTGGCCACAAACTCCATAGCACCAAAGATTAAATTTTAGTAGAAAAGTATCAAATCAGCAGAAAATAAAATTGATCGTTCCCATGCATACTGCAAAAGCAGTATTTTACTGAGAAGACYGAATACCACAAATACAACATAAAAGCTTGCCATAATGACAGATAGTTCTATTAGAAAAGGTACTGAGTGCATAATTAACCACTGCTAATACCTATCTGAATATCTGAAAAGAAGAAAAATTTATTCAAGTGGAATATAAACTATTCATCAAAGGTGAAAAAAAAAAGAAAAAAAAGAAATTGCTGCACTGAAAACATGCGCTACTCGGGCTATGTTTATGATCTCCTGACAGAAATATATAAATAGGAAAAATTTACCACTCATTCACTAGGGGCTAATGAAGCAGAACTAAGATCACACGTACACCATCACTCAAGTGCAGAACATTTGCAGCTTCTCAATTTTATATGGAACTGCCCGTTCAAGTCACATATTCTGTAACAAAGGTCATATTTTTTGTTTCAGTCTAAACCGTAAACTGTAATTGGCTCAGAAGTTTCATTTTTCTTAAACTAATGTTAATTTAATGAGTATTTTCTCCACATTCCTGGATACAGGTGATGGAGGACTTTGCTTTCTCAGTTTCCCAGTATCAATCAGTATAGCAAGGCATAAAATGTAATATTTAACTGAAGTTTCCAGTTCTGTAAAACGATTTATACTCTTGGATAAACAATCACAGCTCCAAAATTTTGGATTTTTTATAGTTTGCAAAAACACCTGCAAGAAATATAACCCTGCTATATACATATTATCTAAGCTACTGCAGCTACTTAGTTGTAAATGTGGAAACGGTACATATCCATAATGTAAAAAAATGCTTCTTAGAGCTAAAACATTTGTGAAGTATAATCAGAAGTTTACACTGTGTAGGCAGGTGCAAGTAAGGTCTAAATTCTCAAACAACGGCAAGTTTCCAGTCCCTGAATGTTCATTTAAAGTAATGCAAGCTGCATTACTTTGCAGCCAATAGAGGCATATGGACAATATTCCTGAATATAGTCTCTGCTCTGAAAGTTGTAACATTTGCCACTCGCGACTGTAAAAATATTTATGAATTTTTAGCATCATCTTATTCTGATCTGCATCAAGTAGTAGATGCTGTTTGTGAATGAAATTTAAATTGGGGAGATTTGAAGTGTTTCCCATGAATTTACTTTCTCAGAGGTCCTAGCAAAAATGCTACCCTGCAATTTTAGTCAGGTGATTATCCCTAATACATTATTTTCTCCCTAATTTAGTTACACAGCCTATAATTCACTTAACAAAGATCATAGTGTGCGAGGTACTCTATGAATGCTAAATAGATTAAAAACTACGGGCCTGTTTCTAAGAACAGGAAACAAATTCTACCTTGTGCTTCCAGCAGCACGTTAGGAAAATATTCTCTGGAATTCTGCCTCTGTTCTTCAAATGGGCCCAACATACTGCCAATCTATATGAAGTATAACATTTTTCCTGCTCTAAATATAATCCTCCACAACACTTAAGAGTATAGAAGTGTACTTAGTGGAAGCTTTAATTCTGCATATTGTTTTCCGTAAGCACACTGACAGCTGAAAGAAGAAAAGAGAAAATATTTTACAGCACCTGGTCATATATCTTTAACTTCTCCCTGCCTACAGTTACATATCTGCAAAGGGATGACCAATTCAGCCCTACTGAACAAATGTAACCATAAGACTAGGTTGCTTATCATCCTCTGATCTCCTAAGAAAATAGAGAGCACCCTGTCATTACTGCAACCAGTGTCACATCCTGCTCAGCAGAGGCCTGGGCAATCYTGTCTTCCTTCTGCATGGGCTGAACAAAAACCATGCAAGGCGAGGCAAGGCAAACTTCCCTGGTGAAATGCTGTATTTGCTTCTTTAATAGCAAGGTAAAAGACATAACAGCCCACTAGGAAAAAACAAACAGTCGACCACTGGGACAATATTCACACTAATTTGACTAAGGATAGTAAAGTTTTACTCCACAATGTTGTACATATTACTAATGCCATAATTTGTATTAYTCAAATTACTATACACGTTCTGTGAAGTAGAAAGCAAGCTAGTGAATCAGAATTCAATAGTTACAATAGTATTGAACACATCCATACCATACATATAAAATCTCTCACTAGAGGAAAAAAAATAGGAACCATGGTTGACATGACTTGAGGAGCCATTTCACAACATTTTGTACACTTGGCTCATTTCATTGGGGATGAACTTGTAAATAAATCTTATAGAATGGCTCCTATCTTTCCTTCTTTCACCTCTTTTATTTGTTGCAGAGGTACAAGCAGCAACACCTGTGATACTCTAATTTGGTTTCACCAATGAACAAAGATTGATATGGTAGGCAGAGAATCAAATTAGAAGGAAGAGACAGGAGTAAATATTCTGTCAGTGTTGTTCAGTGTTCCTGTGCAATAAAAGGAAATCCAATTTCTCATCCGTCCTCTTGCATTCAGATTTTCCTTACTACAACAAGAAGCTAAGCAATTCTCAGTGTCTTCAAAATCAAAAATGTGGGAACAGCAGCTTTTCTGAAAATCTGTTACCAAAGGCTTAGAGCAGCTTCCAACTACAATTTCCTGAGGTATGGGGAGGTGAAAGGCTGAGACCTATTGCTTCTCAAGTCATACTAGAAATTAACAGCACTATTATTTCTGAATAGTGCTAAGAATCAGTCTTCTTTGGCAACAGAATTTATTCATTGGGACTTAGTCCYAGCAGCTGCTGCAGTCATTGCAATCCAAAAGGGTAAACTGAAATTTCTGTCCCACTTCCCACCTTTTTCATATCACACTGAAGACATAYGCATGGGAAAGAATTACTATTACAGGCGTGCAAATTTCAAAGTATCAGCTATCTGCTGCATATTTTTGCTCTAAATAAAATACAGGGTGCATTCTTCCACCAATCCCTTTTCCACAAGTGATTTTAGCAGAGAGTAAAAGAGTGGCAATATGAAGTTTATGCCCCTGAGGTTACTTGTGCCTCTAATGCTAAGGGTGAGAATGTGCTTGAATAGTCCAGAGCTGTCTTGCTAAGATTAGAGTACTAAGTAGGATCTGACTACAGGTTCATTGTATTTTTGCTTAACTTCCACTTATTTTAGGAGTTAATTATTTGTAAAAGGTTATTTTAAAATCATGAATCCATTCTCAGCTTGAGGTCAAGTAAGCAACTAAAGAGGGAAGAGACCTCACAGAAAAATTACTAAATTAAGGTTCTTGCGGTCTTATTTGCCTATTTTAATCTTAATCAAATTGCTCTTCACAAATTCTAGATGTGAACAATTGTCTTTATAGTAACCCAAGTGAACCCACCGACAACATAAAAGTATTATCCTCTTCACAGTTCACCACCTCCAGACTGAGAAAAATGTTGGAAAAAGCAATATTGAAGGCCTTGAAAACTATAAGCAATCTTAAATAATTACAGATAATGGTGTAAGAAAGTCTTTCAAGATTCAAGAGCTCTCTGAAGCATTTCCCAGCCCACAAGCCAAATACACTTTATGAACTTCAGACAGAACACCAACTAAGCCTGAATTACCAAGGCAAAGGATTAACGTCAAGGCAAAGTCTATGAACCCCAAACTTCTTCCACAGAGATATAGAAATCCTGAACATATTTGAACTTTTCATGAAATAAACTTTAATGCATCTGAGTGCAACTAGGAAAGCGAACAGCACTGCAGCCAGCATTTGCTGAAATCTCTACAAGAACACCAGGGAGCCTAAAGGGGCCCATTATGTTGCATTTTTGGGGCATGCAAATGCACATAGTCAAAATTCAAATTTGAAAAAAAGAAATKACAGTCTTGTTACTATGCACAAATGGGAAGGAACTGTTGGCTGCTATATTGAGAAGGCTGTCATAAATCTATAAATAATCAGACATACTGATCACTCAGGAGCTTTTCCTTCTGAATTCCCTCAGTGTTTTGTCTTCAGTTGTCAGTAAATATGACATCTGTCCTCTCCATTGAGCTGGCTAATGGCCCTCATCTAACTCTGAAACATTGGACTAGCACTTTGTGAAGCCATCTGTATCCATGAAATAGGGGTAAAGCCAATACTACAAAGTCTCTTGAATTCCTAGTCTACCATTAATTGCCCTGAAGAACTTAGCATAAGGTAAGCAAGCACTTATCACCAAGCAGAACCTTGTGACATCCCACAAAAGTGCTCTCCCAGCATACAGGAACTGTGGCCAAGCAAACGATTCTTCCTCAGAGGAAAGGCCTGGGCTAGTCAAACATGCCTCCATCCTTCCCTGAGAGGGTAATTCAGGCATGTTAGCAATATCTCATGGGCAAGATTACCAGAGACAGTTGATAAATCTAAGTGAGTTTGTATGTTAACTTACTGTCACAAAATTAAAGGAGAAAATATTGATGCAAACTTACTGCTCTCAATTTAATAGTGAAAAAACAAAATAAGGGATCTACTGCTAATATTAAAGTTAAGGACTATAGATAAAACCAGAAATGACTGTTCAATTTACTCTAAACAGCAGTAGAGTCTCATTTGCTCTTTCAAAGGCATAATCAGTTGAAGGGCACATTTTTCTTCTTTGTTCTTTCCCATCAATTTTAATAGGTGCAGAACATCAGTCACATGAAATGTAATGGGACAAGAAGATGGATGAGTACATTTGAAGCCACTAGTCACAGGACAGAAAACATCCTGACAAAGTGACACTGGCAGCACAGGGTTCAACAATAGAGTCTGGACAATATTTGGTAAGTGAAAMTACAGTGCTACATGATTTGGTATTTTCTCACTGGGCAAAATCCTTCCCCTGTCACTATTCATCATGTTTCTACAGGTCAGACTTTCAAAGACATTCTCCTACTGAACACAACAAAATGACATTTTTAAATGAAGGAAATACGTAAATCTGGGGACAAAGAGGTCATTTGAAGATAAACGGGAATCACCTCCTGTGTTAAGAACTTAAAACTACTTCATCAAGAAGGTTTTAAATGGTTTAGCAAGATTCCCACCTGAGATATGAAATATATTATGGTTACAGGAGTGAGGAGGTTTGATATCTATGTTGAACTTATTGACAGCAACAGGACTCCACTACTGACAAACAAATACCAAAAGTCCCCTATTTTTACTAGTATCTGAAGAAAGCAATACCGTCAAATTAACATTTAGAAATTTGTTCACACTAAAAAGCCTCTGATGTGCACAATACAATGAAATATATTAATTAAAAAGCAACATGCCCCATTAGCTACCTGAGAAGCAGTTCTGGGGAAACTGTAATGAAAATTCCTATTAAAACTGACGTTTAGTGTACAGTGAAGGAAAAAACAGTCATCCAACAAACTGAATCCAACCCTTTCTGTACGTTGAGGAAGCGCTGGAAATCTAGGCAGGTCTACACTCTACTGCAATGATCCCCTTGTGTTATAACTTTACCAATAAATGCTAAGTGCCTCCATCTAGCACTTCACGATGCTTATTGTGATCACTATCATCATTATTACGCAATGCTAATTCAGTTTCTTCATTAGCCATTTGCCGAGATCTCCACAGTTAATCTTTAAAGCTTTAAATAATACAGAACTTTATACAAGAACAGGAAAAGAGAAACCAGAACCTCTTCAAATATACCCACAAGAGAAGGAATTAGAGCCAGACCTCCAAGTCCCACTGCTGCACTAAGTAGGCCCTATGCCTCAACACATCCCAGCCACCCATTCGATGGTGTGCAATATCCAGAAAGCAAAAAGACAGCTTTTGGCAAATTCTCTCAAACAGGGCAACATTCCTCTCTGGCATCACAACATGCACTGCAGAGGTGATGGTGTATTCTATCAAGTACCTTATTGGAAGCTGTTTACATAAACTCTTCTTGCAACTTTCCTCCTCTCCCACAAGATATAGACTCCTTTCTAACAAAATCTCTACAAATGTATGTTGGTAAATACAATTGCACATAGAGAGGAGTTTCCTACAGTAAGCCACATATTTCAGAATGGGAAATCCAGAGAGAATGAAAATTCCACATTAAGAGAAGTTCTGAGATTTCACAAAACTCTGGAAAGAGCAAAAGATTTTAAGATAAAGGAACACTTGACTCACTTCCGGCTTCCAAATTTCTTAGTAGACGAAAGAACACACCATTTCATAAACTACTGAATATGTTTCAAAAGTTAATCAATCTAAATATTTAATTATGATGATATATAAATAACATTCAGACATTTCTGGAAATTTATTCCCCATGTTTTGTCTCTAAGACCATGATTTGATGAAATATTTCAGCTTTTTATGAAGCATTTTGATGGAATTTTATTCCTCAGTGAGAAACAATGTAGATACCACCCACACTTACTGCAATTCACCATTCATAAACTTATGTGTCTCTGTCTTTCCTGACTTTAATAGTAGACTACATGACAAATTCAAGTGAAAAACAATATTGCAATGAAAGATATTATCCCCACTTTTGGCATCCTTGACTTCTGAGAAAGCATTCCAAATGCTGAACTTTAACTAGTAATCAACCTTTTCTTCCATTAAAATTTATTTTGAGCTGKCAGTTCCTGTGACTACAGATATCATGAGGACTGTGAATATTTCACATTCTAGCCATGGGAAAGTAAAAGACCTGAACAATGACTGTTCCCTGAGCAGCTTTCCCTACAAATTCATGACTACAATATGCAGAAAGCACATTACAAATACAATCAAACATATAACATAGGTCAGTCAATTGCTCTATTACAGGTAACCAAAAAGAAACCTTTTCTCTGATTATTTCAATTGTTCAGTCCTCATAAGGATTTAGCCAAGTTCACCCAATCCCATGCTCCTCTTGGTCCTCAGGACATGAGTTCTGGCACTGCAGTTCATGACCAGTCTGACATTACAGAGCAACTGAACATGTAATAGGTTTGTGGCTCTTTCCCAGGAGCTTCACCAGTTTGATGCACATGGACACAGAAGCTGCACTGACATTTGCAAGCAGGACAGTCCCTGAAGGCATGTCTGCAAATCCTTGCCAGTAATAGCCTGGGTCTGAAATGTGCTCAAACAGCCATGGCTGGTGCCTGTTTGGCACTGATGTCTCCGAACAAGCCTTGAAAGTCCAGAGCCAAACCATACCCTCCTCCTTAGGGCCATGCACTGCTGCCAATACCACGTGGCTGGGTTTCAGCCTCACCTCTCAAGCAATGCTGCCTATCCTAGACATGCAGAAGAATATCAAACCAGAGTAAGACTGTTTCTAAACATTACCTTTCAAGTTCATCCCAATTCCTTTCAAATTTCATAAACTGAATTATTAAACCTGATTGATATTTGAAAGCTTTTCTCACTGATCATGAGTGAGACTGCTTCTAATGAAAAGTAGTTTTTACAAAACATTATGATTCCAGGAGCTAGGAAAACACCCCAAACAACAAACCCTCCAAATACTGAAAGATAYGAAACAAACAAACAAACAAACAAAAAATTCTCCAGCTGGAAGAAGAACCCAAAAACTAAGTTTTATCTAGACAAATTAAAGACACTTGTAGACTTTTTGCAGATTGAGGTTCAACTCTGACATTAATATACCTGAAGCACAAGATCTCTATGTGTGATGTGGTTGTTTGGAAGATTACTTGTTCCACTGTGCTTATGCTGCTTCAGAGGTCGAACACCATGGCCAAAATCTCTAGGGAATAACTACTGTAAAAAATCAAATGAAAAATGACGCAAAACAAAAATTAATGTTTGTTTTGCTTCACTTTGCTGATTATCAGGGTTTGTTTTTGTTGGTTAAACATACAAACAAACAAAACCCCAAACCTTCATACTGGAGAAAAAAAGAATGTATTATTTTTTCCACCTGAGAGAAGAATATGTAAAATATCATAACTTCCTCAAAGTGAAACAATAAAACTCCACAACAGTGAGGGTCATGGAAGTCTACATAATCCTATTATGCAGAAATGGCCAAATAGTCACACTGTTGTCTGCCTCTCCACAGCAGTATTGTAAACTAAAATACAAACAACTATAGAAGAGAGTTTGCAGTGCATTACATAAAGACATTGCAATTCCCTTTCTAGGTTCAGTCCATGGCATAAAAGTATTTGCAAAATTCTCTTTCTGACCCACTAGTTATAATAATATAGATAACCTTTGCACAGTAGCTGATTTATTATCCTCTCTTAACAGACTGATTTTTGTTAGTTATTGAGCAAAGTAAAACAAATGACAATCTTACTACACAAAAAAATAGAAAAGTAACTACCTTCACTGCAGCCACAAAATAAGTGTATCAAGAATAATCAGCATAGAAATTTTAAAATTCTTTCATGTCTTGATATTTTGAGGTGATGTTTGTAAACTTGGACATCTTCTCACACTTGAAAAAAAAATGACTTAACAGTATCATCAAACTACTTTGCATGAACCTAAAAGATGAGAAAAGCCTTTGTGATTGAAATTAGCTAGTTGAAAGTTACGTGGTTAACAGAAAAGCAAATATTATTACAAAAAGCTCGTGCCATTTAAAATAACAGGTCAAACATACTCTGAAGCTGTATAGTCTTAAAGCCAAAGATCCAAGAATTTTTCAGCTTTTTTTAAAATTATTTTTATAAGGCCTCATCAAATCCCTAGGATGGAAGAGCTGCTGGTTACCACCAAGCCCTGCTGTACATGTCTCCATTAAGCTCTTAGCTCCTGAGAGAACACTAGTGTAACAATCTACTGTCAATTAACTCCACATACATGGTAGAGTGTTTGGCTGACATTTGAATGCCCTTCCTCTTCAATGAACCACAAAACAAAAATACTGAACTTCTAAAATATGCTTCTTTGACGGAATGCTTAAGGTAGCAAGACTGGCTTCATCACATCACTGATGTATAGAACTCACATAAAGATACATTTTGCCTTAGGCCTAAGGATTATATCCATATCAAATCATATCAGCAAGCAAGTCTCAAGAAAGGATAGGTCTGTAAAAATGTATAAAAACCTGATCATTAGAAGAATCCTGAATCCCCATTGTTAAATTCAAAATACAAGGAACAGCAAAATGACAGAGAAAATCATGCTATTCAGTAAATGAACCATTTTTTTTWAAATTTTCATGGTGTTCCATATAGAATCATAGAATCACAGAATATCCCTGCCGATTACAGATATAATCTCAGTATGGCTTTTTATAGCTGCCTCTGTTATACCCATCCCCTGAATTCTTATCTCACATACTATTGTCTGCTTTCTTATCTCAGGATGACTCTTTATCTTTCCTCTTGAGGTATGCACAGGAACTATATGCCTTTTACAAGACAGTAAACAAGGACAGAAAATGAAAGCCTGGCCCTAGTGAAGTCAGTGCTAACACTTCAGAGTTTCCTGGATTTTACCAGAAAAAAATGTGTTTTATCAAAGACAGACGGTGAGAGATCCAAAATAATACTTAGGTACTTGGCATATAATTCAGATGTCCAAAAGACTGATCCCAAAAACTGCTGCCGACAGGTTTAGGTTTTTAGATAACCAAATGACAACCTCCTTACATGTGTTGTTGTATGCATGGATGTCTTCTCTACAGCCACTATCCAACCAGACAGCTGGAGCTGGTTATTTTAAGCAGCCTATGTGTTCCCACAGCCAAATCTCAATTCTCCAGGACTCCTCAGGGAGCCTTCATACCCAAACAGAGCTCTGTGGTAAGAGCCTAAAGTCAGACAAGAGGTGGCCTTAAACATGTATCTTCTCTTTTAAGCAACTGGCATGCGGTGACTCAAAGCACAGAGCTGAGGAGTGGGTGCCCAGGGCTCTGGGGACACTTATGCTTGCAGCCAATGCTCCTAGGTCCATGGACCAGTATCCCATGAGGGAAGCTGAGCCTCTCCCCCAGGAATAAGTCGTTAGCAATGCTCAGTTGTTAGCAATGTCACAACAGTGGTATCTCTTCCTGAGTGTCCAGAAACATTATGACAACGGGATTACTTATTTCTATGATTTAATTTCTATTATTTAACGCTGCTTAATTATCAGTGTGAATTAAATAATCAAGGAAACTGAAGAACCAGGAAAGCTGTGCCTGATAACTACAAAGATAATCTCTTATCTGTAGGAGAAGTCAACTTTTTTACCTCGTTTTTCAATCTTTTCAATTCAGCAGAAGTTCTTTAAGGAAATTCCAAGAAAGTTTTTAGGACATGGCTAAAATGTATGCCAAGCTTTACTTCGTTACATTTTAACCATAAATACATTACTCTACTAATATGAGACAGTGCATCTTTCAGGGGAATTACATAAAGCAGATCTCTAAAATTGTTCAGTTAAACTGAAACAGTACTCCTACAAGTTTGCTGACTCTTCTATTTTTCAACTTTTCAAACAGATAAATGAGTATTCAGAGAGCTGCTTAGGAAAAAAAAAGAATCAGGGGGTTATTGCTTGTTTATTTAAAAAATTTAGAAGAGCAAGAAGAAAAAGATAGGAAATGAAGTAAGATCAAACCAGATCTACTTTTGCTACTAATTAAACTCAGATAATTCAACCAATTTCCAGAAAATTAAATTCAGATTTTTTTTCTTTCATATTCTCTAGAGGTAAAAGTGTGCTGCTACAGAATTTCTAATAAAAAGAGAGCTTAAATATAAACCAAAAATGTGTTTGTGCTGATGCAACACAAAATAGCACTTTCCCATTGCTGGTGAAATTCATGAGGGGCATTTAGAGGTGGCATTGAAATACAGCAAACAAAGGTGACACAACAGTTGTGGCAGGTGTCTACAGAAAAGAATGAGAGCTAATGGCAACCACCATACTGAGGAGCTGTCATGTAAATACCTCACACGGCCTAAGTACCGAAAGAGAATATTTTGAAGGTTGGTTCAAGGGTAACATAAGTATCACATCATCTAGTTATTTAATTAGTCTTCTGAACAAACTCAAACTTCATCAAGACCAGAGAAGGCAGGTCCCAGTGCCAAGGAGCACTGCTTGGCCCCCAGTCTCCCTATTCCAATGCCAGGTATAAGCAGCATCTCTTGAAACATGCAGAAGTGCCTATGMTGTTTCAGTGGGCAGGCTTGATATCTCTCTTGTGAGGAGCTTTGAGTTTGAAGAGATGTACCACTAAAACAGTACTTCAAGTAGCCCAAGGGATATCAAAATGAACATAAAATCGTAACTCTAAACTAGTAAAAATTTGAGCTTTTATGGTAATTATGGAAACCAACACGAGACGCAAACTGCATAATCAGTCTTCAGAGGATTTAAAAATGCTGCGAGCAAGCTCTACTATTACCCAGGTCAAATGTAAAATATAAATGTGCAACTTTCCAGTTTTAATCCCAGCTCCACCACTGACTCTGTGAGCCTCTGTTTTCCTTTCTAGCTTTTCTCCTTTCTCCCTTTCAATTCTATGCTCACCTGAGCTAGATGTGCTTCTTAACAAGTAACTCAAAAAAGAAGTTCATGCCATTCTTTGGTTTACCTCCAAAAGCAGTTTTCTCTCTCCCTCTCTCCCCTCTTTTTCTCTAGSTTAACTGTGCATTTTGAAAACAAAGCATAAAAATTCAAGCAAACAGAAATGATTATATGCCAGCCACAATATTCTGAAAAAACCTTGCATTTTCTTGAGTCTCAAACAAGGCTACTAAAGATTACCGCTGATTTCCTTCAATCCTAGCCGTATTTCTCTTATCTTTTCTGCTAAACGGGAAGAGTCCTCATCATGCTGCTAACAAATGACTTTAACTCACTTCTTTCACCCCTGCAGTGCAAGAGAAAATCAGCCGAGAATGGCAGAGGTCTGCTTCTAATGGACATGAGCATACACCAGATCCCACCCTCTCTAAGTAACTTGACATAGACTTCCTGGATGCACACTCATTAGTTCAATCCTGCTTATACAGCACACAGGAAATAATATTAAAGTGCTCCACAAAGTAGCATGTAGGGCCATAAATTTCAAATTGAGACATTTTTCATTTCTGCACTGGTAGGCATATGGAGAAGAGGACTTGAGGGAGGTAATATGCCTTTTACCTTCCCCCAGTGAAGTCAAGAAATAAACCCAAGCCATACTGAGGACTGGTGAAGAGGCACTCAGAAGCATAAGGGTCCTTCACCAATGCGTAGTTGTATCTCAAAAGCTTTCATTTGTAAAATATGACTATTTGACTTTTTAATCCCAATCTGCTTGTGCAAAACACAGTTATCAAAATAAACATACCTATCACACAAGAAAATGCTGCTTTTGGAGGGGGCCCCCATGGTCTCTGAACTGCTGCCTCAGTAAAAGACAAACAAGCCTGGAGTAAAGGAATGGGGGGGGGAAAAGTGAGAAATTATACATATTCTAATGACGTCTTCATTTTCCAGCAGCTCTACAACAAAAAGCTCTGTGGCACTGAATCTGACCTCACTAAAAAGAGTCACAGAAAACATGCCCCACTGTAAGCATTTGCATGGTTTTCCTCTGCCAACATGCTTTCCTTTGTTTACTATATTTTTAAGTACATGAGTGCACAGACCACCCACAGTATCAGGTAGCCTAGCATGGGAGAGGTGACAGATGAAGCTAGGATTGCTTCTTTATATGAATATAAATTAATCTATCTGATCCACATATGCTAGTGAGCCACAGCTCATCCTCAGTCAATTCATGTCCCTGACAGGCTAACTTGTCCCAAGCTCTCCAGAAATCATGYAGATGAAAGAGCCAAGCCTGTGGTATAGGAATTGCAGGACTGGAGAGTTAAAAAGGGATTTGCAAATCAAGTAGTAATGCCCGCCTTGGCTTAATTTAATTTATCRAATTCTACTGCTGCTCCCCCCTCGCAGCAGCAAATCAGTATTGTACACAGAAGCAGTTATGGTGTGAGACACTACCTGATCTTTACTGCAGCACTGGTTAAAAATATGCTCAGTATCCTTCGGGCTCTGACCTGCACACACTGAAACAAAGATAGGGATGAGTTTACAGATGAACACAGGATCTGGCAGCGAGCACACTAAGTCATTTCTCTGCTCTCCTTCTGCACCTTATCAATGACATTTTCCCAACAGCACAAGATGCAGCACCAGGCTCACTGCATTTCAACTCCCTAAGGAAGCTCCCTGAGATCCTCCCAGGGATAACACTTTATCTGGCAAGCACCAGAGTAAAAAGTGAAAGCATTAGTTAATTTTGCACCTTGGTTGCTCACATCCACAGACACTCCAACTCAACAGCAGAGAATATAACAGATAAAGGGAAGGATTTCTCTAAGAATCTCTTAAAAACCCCACCTTTGGGTTTGCTGATAATTTCAATCACGTTTATTACCATGCAACATTACTGCAAGGAATATTTTGAAAATGCATTTGCTTTAAACCAGACACAGCCTTTTTTTCTATACACACATGCAGCCCTTTAAGAAATGTCTAATTCCCTTCACAGCAGAGCAGAACCTGCATTTCTTATTCCCTGGCACASAAACGCAGACACCGACCTACTCTACTCCATTTTACACTTTCAGATCAGTTTGGCAATCCAGAGCTGCGGAGGGGGAAAGGGAAGAGAGGGAAATGTGSTGCTGCTACGCTTTTCCCTGTGCTGTTGCTGTAAGAAAAAATGATTATGGGATTACGACTAAATATTGAACTAAAGGGAAGTGTTCCACCTAGAGACCATCTTCACCAGGCAAGGCAACGGGCATGTTACCTGCAAACAGACACTCTTTTAGGATTGAATACACTTACTGGTTCTGTGGTAAAAAATGATGCAGAGGTRTGGCCCCCAGTAGTAATTAACAATGTTAATCTTCTTCTTCCTCTCTATGGTGATAAAAAGAGTCATTTTTATATTTAATTAATGCAGAGGATCATTCTGGAAACTGGCTAATGAGGCTCTGATCACATTAACATGAAAATGTGCATTAACACCACAACTGAGGAGGCTGCTTCATGTGTAGAGAATCCACTTTGTAATTAGCCCACTGTGAAATGAATCACGTCAGGAGGAACTTGGAGGGAACCAGTCGGCACTGGGCACTTAGCTGCTGCTGTGCCAATAGACCACCAACATTCTAAGCTGTTTTTTCTCCCCTGCACTGCCTGTCAGCAGCAGTGCAGTCCAAAACTGCCAGTGTTCAGCCTCTGTCAACAGCAATGTGTCAAAGCCAGAACAAATTATTGAGAGGGAGAGAACAGATGCTGAAAGGCACTAAACTTTAGTATATGGGAGTCTACTGTGCCAAGAGGAAAAAAAAGAAACAAAAACCTGCAAATCAAATACTGATTCAATAGGATCCGAGCAAAAATTATGGGCTATTATGGAAAGTGCTTGTTTCATCTTTTCTCATCTTATTCTGAAGGAGCTGGGAACATATTAGCAGCAGACTGCTACTTTGCTATGCACTACAACTGCTAGGATGCTGAAAGAGACAGCGRAATATCTAAATGGGATTATGATCTTTGTCTAGTAGTAAACAGAAATAACACACAGTGAATGAACAAGCAGCACATCTCACCTATGGAACCCTGTAGTACTCAGTACCTGTTTAAAGGTGACAACATGTTTCATAATTATTTCAATTTTAATTAATTAATCTGAAAATTTAACATACTTCTCAGCCAGCACAGGCATGCCATAAAAACTTTGTTCTTTAACTTAGAAACACCTGAAATCACAGACCTAAGGCTTTCAGAGGTAGCAGTGCAACTTATCTGAAATCAGTCTTTTTATCCAAGCCAAAGGCTCCCTTAAAACATCACTGATAYGGTTCGATGAGACTGTTGCTATATGACTGACATCTTGGCAGAAGATGCACAAAAATGTTAAAAGAATCCCACAGGAAGTCATCTGAAGGGGGAGTGGCATGCCAGCAGAAAACAACAGGCACCTAAAATACTAATAATTACCAACCTCCCCCCAAACAGCTAGCAATTTTGCAAAGGAAAGAAAAAAGGGCAAAGCAAAACAAAAGCATCTCTACTTACTCTCTGTAAAGCACACACATTTTTACTCTGGAGATGCTGGTAATATCCTCCGCACTCACCTGTGAAACTTCATAGAGCAGTTTGTAGTGCTCCTCTCTCTTCTGAAAAGTGCACAGATTGCAGCCCATCCTAATAAGCAACACAAGAGCAAAGCCTCTAATTTCCCCAGCACTGAAAGGCAAATGCACTGACAGGGAATCACCCTCCAGACTTGTCTACTGTTTTTCATCAGTCACTCCAGCCCCGACACACAGGCACGCCACTGCTAGCTGGAAGCACAAGGCAGGGCAGTGTGTAGCAGCATGCTCTTCTTCCCTTTCCCTAACTATCTTACACTCACGTATACACACACACAGAGTTTCGACTCAGTTCATGGCARCACTCCCCCTGTCTCTGCATCAGTGCACATGACTACACAGATTCCCACTCATGAATATTAATAGCCTCTCATTGATTATTTATGACAGAACGTGTTAGCGGGGAGGGGTGTCATAGCTGCTGCTGATGACAGATGAATATTCACTAATTAAGAAGCAAATGTACTGTGGTTAAACAAAATTCACTTGTGTCAATACCAACTCTGTTTATTAAGGTTAGAGAGACTMAGCTGCATGCATTTCCCCCACACTTACCTCAATTTTTACAGTAATTGTGAGACTAATTCATTAACGGGGGTGGGAAAAGCACAAGTCAAGTCTTATGTTAGGTCTCCACCTCGTGCAACAGGAATCATGGAATACACTTAAAATATTTGCAAGCATTTTAGGAGAGTGCTTGTGAAATCTGAGCTGATGTTGCYAAAAATTTAAGCTAAAGAAGGGAGGAGAGAAAATTAACCCAGATGGCTATACTGATAGCTTCAACTTTGATACAGCCAAATTTAGCCAAAATTCCACTGTACTCATGAAAGGCATGGTTCTACAACAACTCATCATGCATATCCAGTATACACGGAAATGCAGGTGTGCCTGACCTGGGGCATTTTACATATAGACATACATTGTACTGTTTATTAAATAACCTCACATTCAAGTCTCTTTCTTGCACGTATAACAGATTAATAGTAATTATAGGCCAAATTTCTCAGAAACTCAACAGATACACCCTCTCAGACTCCTAGATATCAAAGCTATTATTTTAACATGTCATTATATCCAATTTTACCATTTGTGAATTAGATTTTAATGATGTCACAATTCTCAGTGTGTGTATAAAGGCAAAGATGCATTTAAAATTCAACTAAACACACATGTTAAATATTAAGGCCAATGGCAATCACACTTAACTCAAGGCTGAGATTAATTCCTGTATTGTATATCATGTAATCCATTGGTAGTTAACGCAAGATAAAAAGACCAAGCCAYGACAAAACAGAACAGAAAAAAAAAAAAGTTGCTTTTGTTTTATCTTTCCTTTCTCAGCAACTTTGCTCATAAAGAACTATATCAAGTGCTTGTTTCAAAGGATCTTTAATCTGGAGGGGATAGCAGGTGGGATCCAAACCAGAAATAATTACTTGGAAACCAATGAAACCAGTTAGTTAAGATTGACACTGGGCCCTAAAGAGTTGCATTTACTAAGAAGTGATGTACACCTACTATTTTTTTTGGGTGCAGTTTCCTAAAAGTGCTTTGTCAAACATTTAAAATCGATAACAGGAAATTATTCTAAAGAGCACTAATTGATAACAGATTGGCTTTGCATCTAGCAGCACCCCAAACACCACCAACACTGGGTAGCAAGCAGATCAACAATCATGTGCTGCTTATCAGTTCAGCCCCTTGGGGTATAATAATCCGATTTTCTGGGTCCTAATTTTACCTAACAGCCAGGATAAAAGCCAAACTGAGGAACCTACAGGAAAAACTGAATCATTGCTGCAAACTCTGCATATTAGTAAAGTTTGCTAGAACCTCTATGTAAATTACAAATAGGTTGAGACTAAATCTTAATTAAATTTCATCTCCTTTAATAAATTAGCAGAGTCAGGAGGAATCAAATAATGACCATTAACAGAGCAAGCTCTTTGCATATCACCTTCCAGCACTGTTCTGAAACAGAACACGAAGATTAATTTTTATTTGGTGGAAGAACCTGAGCAGGCAGGTTTGGTTATGAATTTCCTCCAAAGTCCAAGGATTTCAAAGATGAACCATGGAGGGAGGTTCATCATTGTTAGAAAGAATCAGCCTCTGTTCTTCTCCTCCACACTCACATGAAATGCTGTTCATGCTGAGAGGTTTAAACCCATGAAGCAAACATCAACTCAATCTTTGAAGGTTTCTATATTGTGAGGTGCAGAAGGATTCTCAGATGTGTAAATTTTGAACTTAGAAAGTCAGATCAATGAACAAGACTACAGTCTTGCAAGGACAACCATGCCATCTTTTGATGAAAATGTTCTCTTCTTCCACTGACATAACTTCTTCCTCTGACACACACACAGTTTGAAAGCCAGCCAAACTACATTCTTGAAAGGAAACATGATTTACCCCAGTATATTTTTGATAGTCTCGTAAGATTAGTCCTTAAAAAATCAGGGGAAAAAAAGGACACATTATTACAGGAATCCAGTTATATACAAGAAACAAACAATAACAACAAAAACCAATGGACAAAATAAGCAAGGGAAAGCTACAGTTAAGCTTTCATCAGTTTACCCTTACAGTGTCTTTTTTTTATTGTTTTTCCCCTGATTCTTTTGTTTACTTCTCTGGAGCCAACATAAGCTTCTCCATTCATTTATCAAGTGCCTGCYCTCTGCTCATAGAGAGTAAAAAAGTTCTGTCTTCTGCTTCTGCAACCACTAATGGGCACAGTCTGCAGAGCTGAATAGGTTTGAGAAGTAAAGGTGTACTTCCACGTTCTTGAGATCCATCTAAATATGCAACTTTGATCTTACATGTGGTCGAAATACTGAACTGTGTGTAACACAATGACATTCAAGGCAAAACTCAGTGGAACTATTAACTAAAAAGAAATATATGATGTGCTTTGGTCAAGTTGAATTTGCTACTGGGAAGAAGGCAATCTCTTTCTTTCCCTTTTCCTCATCTTTATTGTTCCCCAACATTTTCTAGTTAAAGGCATCAAAATAGTACAAAAACATAATCAAGTAATTATTTTTTTATATGTAATTCATAGATATTTCAATAATTCAATGCTTATCTTGATTGTGGAGTTCTCTACGTTAATTGCCTACAATTTAATCTTACCATAAAGACTAAAATCATAATTTACAGTCAAACCAACAATCAATAATGCAAAGAGATGGAGTTTAATTTTAAGAGAGTTACAACAAAATTTCTACCARCATTTTCAAACAAGGTGCCCTTGTTTAGGTCCCCTAATTCATTTTCAGTACCTAGGAGATGACTTACATTTGGTATATAGTTTCCTCATCGAGGTATAGAAATGTCTAATTATAAGCACCCATGCTTGAAAGTTTATCATTGCAAAAAATTCAAGACAGTGACACTGCAAATTAAAGACCACTCACTCCTTTATATCTTTTTTATCACACAGCTAAAAGACATATAATAAAATATAGCATTCATTTTAAGTGAGGACAGTGAAGCTGTTGGTCCAAACTCAGTGGTGAAACCTAGTGCAGCATATGTGGAATTCCAAGTTTTCTTTGCAAGCCCTTGAATTCACACTCTTCTCCTGATGTACCAACCCCACTGTATTTACTCTATACATTTTGAGGAATTCCCAGAAATCTGTCTCACAGAATAGATGGCAATGCAATTTATAGCCTAAGGTCTGYATAGCTGTAAAACAAAAGTATCATAAAAAAAACAGAGCTGCAGAAAGCTTTTGCATATCCCCACTGTTCTGAATAAAGGCTTGAACTCATAAAGCTTAACTTCAGTCTGGGCAGATCTTTTCGTTCGTTGTGATATTTCATGTTTTTCATAAAGCCTCAGCTGCTGGAATCAGGTGATCATATGCATCAGTCAGTTTGCATATTAGGAAAAACAAGGAATTTTCCAGACCTATGATTGCAGACAAAAACTTATAAACCTTCAGTAAATATAACCCAAAGACTCTGAATTTGCATACAAGCTAGCCAGCTTGAACTCTAAAATAACATAATGTATATTACCCAGTAGGCTAAATGAAGGTGCAAACTATGGAAGTACAAAGTCATTGAAATGGGCTTAGGCTTCACTAAAATGGGTTTTTGCAAATATAATAAACTGGAAAATCTCACCACACCCCCTAGAAGATACATGAAAGTCTTACTCAAAGTAAAAATGTTATATGTTTTCTACAGTTATCAGAACACACTTATAAATGCATGAATACAAAAACTGAGAATTTGTATCTACAACAAAATGCAGTATTCTCTGGAACACTAATTTTTACATCCTTAGGAAAGACACTTGTTTAATCTCAAATCCTTTAACACAGCTACCAAGACTTCATGCACTGTGCAAAGTCACAGCAAAAGTAAGGGTGGCAAGAGAAAAGGCAGGACATGGAATTCGTATGTTCTGTGTTTCCCAGGAGGACTGCAATTTATCTGAAGACTATTTAGGCCTACCTGACTGTAAATCAAATGGGCTCCATAAGTGCAATCTGCCATTAGGCTCAAATGTCTCCTGGAAGGTAGGGAGTACCTATAATATCTTATTACCCAAGCCCAGCCTATTGCTATCTATTGATTATTTTTCCCATCCACGACTAAATTGACATGGGATCTATGGGATCCCATGGGATTTATGGGATTCCATGTCCAAAATGCAAATACCTGTCTAAAGAGAAATGGAAAGGCAGAACACGAGGAATCCTCTCTGCCACGATTGCTTATGATATAAGATCTACTTGTTCCTTTTGTTCTACACRGGAAAAAGAGAAAATAATCCCCCTGTTTTAACCCCTATTTATCTACCAATACTATGTGAATGAGCTGGCTAGCATTCTTTGGGAAAAGTACAATCCCTTTACCAGGTCTACTAGCCAAACTTCAGACTGCTCAGAAACTTTTTTTTCTCTTTTCTTTCTCAAAGTTTCATCCAGGATATTGTTTCCCAAGGATTTTACTCTGAGTGGCTTCCTTATTGCTCCTTAAACCGCTGTCATAATAATTACAGAACTGTTGCAGAAAACCAAATGATGCCTATACTGAGCTTTAAGGCCTTAGGAATACATAAAGGTTGGTGTCAGGACTTTGTCAACATATTCTAGAAGGACCTTGACTTTCTCTTGACGTTCTCTGTCTTATCAGTTAGTTATAACAAAACTATCTCACACAACTTCACTTTTTTTAAAGCATATGATCATGTGGAACCAGGTTGATGGCTCTTAACTGAACTAGAGGGTTTTAACACTATGGAGTATACAGAGCAGAATTACTCATAAATAATACTCATACCTTGAAATTATTTAAAGGAAAACAGGATTAATCAGGATAGTCAAACTTAAAGTGTATGAACAAAGTTGTAGAGAAATAACTCTGATTATAGATAAATTTAGATATTAAGTCCCATGTCAATAAACATTAAATAATGCACTTAGAGAACATTGCAAAAATATTCAGAGCCACGGTCTCTAAAGTAATTATATCTACTCAGAAAATAGATTTGGAGTTGTGGATAGTCTCCTCGAATTGCACAAGGAAAAGACTGACAATGGAGCAAGAACTATTGAAACTGCACAAACACCAGAAATACCCACATTTGAATACAGCCAGCAGTCCTGGTCTTTCCATCTCTAAATCATTTAAAGAAAATGGAAGATCTATGAAACATAAATGAGAAATACAGATGTGTAATAGTTCACTTTCCCTATATCTTTCATCTTAATCTATATTTATTCTCCTGATACAGACGGCATTCCTTCTCACATTACACAATTAAATAACTAGACGATACATTTAAAGCAACAAAAGGAAGCCTGGAATTTTTTTCCCAAGTAATTTGACAGTGGAACGCATTACCAAAACTCAAAGGAAGGAAAAAGCAGAAAAGAGTTCAAAATGGTATTAGACAACTTTACAACAGATAACTGTCAGTAGTCATATACCTGCTTAGGATGCCCATAATTCACGAACTCCTGGCACCTATGAGAAAGAGAACAGCAGCGAGATTTCGCTCCATGCAACCCGTTGCTGACAGCTTGCCTGTCTTTATTATTTGCCTCTTCAGAAATCTAATATTGGCAATATGATCCCTTTACGATTTCAATTGTAAAGCTCCAAACTAACCAGTTCAACTGCATTACAAAGCTTTATTAATAATCACATAATGACTTTGAAGTTCAAATGCATTTATAAAAGTACATTTTATTATTGTTCTAATTGACTTCAAAGCTTTTCAAGCTGTATCTGCTAAAAAAAAAGGATTTTCCCCCACTGCTGAAGATTACATCTGAATTTTTTTATATCTGTGTGGGAAATACAGACCATTTGGAACTGAGATATTACATGCCAAGTTCAGGCCCAGATCAAACAAAGGCAAATATCAATGAAAGGCCTCAATGAGAAACTGAACTCACAGTACAAAACTAATTCAGCTGCTGAAGCTGCAGGAACTCCTTCAGAGGACGAGAGCAGCGGCGAGGAACTCCTTGGCTCTGTTCTTTCCTCTGATACCTGCGTCATTAGAAAAGCTCTTCCTTTTTACATTCTTACCAAATAAGTAACACCAGTCTTGCAAGGGCATCAATTCAACAAGCCTTTTAAGACTTTGCAGAGCTTTTAAAAGAATGCATTATGGAGGGCTGTTACACCCATCCAAGTTCTGCTGAGGCCACCCTTGCAGTCTCCAGCGCTCAAATGTAATTAACATGTCTTGTGTGGTTTCTCAATTAAAAGTTTTAAGTTTTATACTGCTAATCAGTATAGAAGTACAAAATGAAAAATTACTCATGATTTGAGAAAGTCCCTTCCTAAAAATAACAATCACAGTAATTTGAGGGATTAGAAAAGGCAAACAAGAGATATACTTCGGCCAGGGTGATGGTTGAACATGCCTCATCATGGAGTGGCTAAAATTACTAGCTAGAGCTAGATTGGACTATTTCTTTCTGAGTTGCCTTTCAGTGGAAGTACCATTAGTTGGATAAATCTATAAGAGTAGTTTTGGCACACCCAAGTATTTCAAAAGTGAAGTAAAGATGCTGAGAAGAACAGTTTGTCATGAACATGGCACTACCAGTATAGAGACACATTTACCAATACAGACACACCACCATTCACTTTCAAAGCTCATACAAGTGACAATCTGGAAAAACTGTTGAGGGATACATGCAATAAAATAGATTATTCTGTCTAGCCTCATATAAATGGCCTACTGTGCCCTAGAAAAACACACCAGGCTTAGGAAGTTTTCATGGCCTTGAATGGATTTTCATGGTATTGAAGCTAAAAAGGAGACCTGTACTGAATCAGGCCATAAAAGCAGCTTCTTTTCTCCTCTGCCAAAGTATAAAGCTGTTGTAAAATAACTGTCAGAAGTTAACACTACTATAGTAAAAAATAATTTTATAACACACATATGACCTAAGTCTTTAAAGGAGTAGTGAGGCAGATGTTCGATGCTTATGTGTAACTAATCATGACTTCATCACCCTAAAGATAGTATTAGGTGGTGAATGTGATTGAATCTCAAATCTGGTTCCCAGCAGACACCTGATAGAAAGGTGGATGAAGGAGTAGCACCACATGATGCTGCAGGAGGAACTCCCCACACTAGTCCCATGTCTRACAGCTAATCAGACTAGCTAGTTTGGTTTAGACTGGCTAGCTTGATTTAATGTAACAATTTGAACTAAGATCAACTCTGTTTGTTGACAGTCATTAACTGACCACTATAAAAGCACCATTAATTCCATTGTTGTCAGGAAATGCTTTGTAACGATCTAAAACCAATGCAGCTTCCTCTCCTTTAAAATCCCCACAGAGTTACAGGGTTTACTTTGTACGCTGTTCAGGCTTTCTAAAGCTTAAAACCACTCCCAGTGCACCTGCTTTCTAGAAGATCACTAGGTAAATATCCCAGCAAAGCCCAATCAACCTGGCTTTAGTTACCTTACCGTCTGGTCTAGAAGAAAATTAATGTTATTAGGTGTGTCTTTCCCTGAAAATTGCTGGTGTTTGGTTACTGTGGCAGCTGTCAGGGGGGTGCAGGGGTTTTTCTGCTGGATGCTGATCTGGCGGGCACAGCCTGGGCCCGGCTCTGTGCTAGCCATCCCACCAGTGTCAGGGTGCCCTGAGCCCCCGCAGCACACCAGAGCTCACCCTGCCAGTGTGCCCTGCCAAACCCCAGATCCCTGCAATGCTCACTCATCGTGAAACAGCAATGTCAGGTTTGAACTCAGGTATAAGGAGTAGCAAGAAAAATGTAGAAAAAGTGAAAAGACTCCTGCAGAGCTACATAGACGGAGACAAATGAAATCCGATTAACGACGCCTCTTTTTCTTCTATTTTGATGTCCTGTAGAAAAGAAATTAGCATAGTAAATCCTGCTTTATCTCTGAATGAAATTTCAGATCCTTAGTCTGAACCCTGCTCTTTTTTCCTAGAATAAAAAGCCAAAACAAAAATCTTGTCAGCTTCAGAGGGGAAGATTTGTCACACATCAGCAGTTTGCAGGGGTGGGTGTCCACCCGGCCCTTCCTGCCTGGCCACAGGGACACCACTGTCACCCAGCCTCTGCTCAGCTGCTGCCACCCCTGCACTCTGCTTCAGTCTTACTGCAGCTTGCCAGGACCCCTGGTTTGTCTGAGCCCTCTGGACAGCAGCATTAAAAACCCTTCTTGAACATACCTTCCTAAAATAGCCAAAGGACAATGTACAGTAGAGGAAAAGAATTCAATCACATTACAGTTAAAGAATGGTGCAAATTAAAGTGAAGCACTTAACTTGCATTTAGCATAAAAACATATGAAACAATACAAACAACAAGATCACTTAAAAGAAACCTTCAGGTGGGAAGCTGGAATTGTAGAGGCCATGGTCTCATTCACTTCACCAAGACTGAAGCAGTTAAAACACTCACTGTGTTCTGAAGATGAGCCACTTAGCATCCTTCTTCACTGATAAGTATCAATAGATGAAATAGTAGCCACACCAGTGCAATTCATCTGGGATGAAAATCCTTCCCAATTAAACTTTCACACAGTGAAAACAAGCTCTCCGAGAAGTTTTGTGTTTTGGATTTCAAAATATGCCCTTCTTGAAATACATGCCCAAGCTCCCTAATGTATTTTGGTTATCARTATCAGTCATAAACAAAGATAAAGCAGAGTCTAGACCAGAGACATGTGGTGAGAAATGAAACGGAAATCTGTTCCAAGGATCTTCGCTTTCTAATTCTCCACTGATGATGTCTCCAGTACTAGTGCTGGGAAAAGGATGATCTCTAAGGGTCCCTTACAACCCAMAGCATTCTGTGATTCTGTGGTTTATGTAAACTTCTTCCCTTACTAGGAAATGTCCACCTTGCCTTGTCCAACAGTGCAGTGAGTGCYCTTTCTACCCTTATACATTACCAAAAGAAAATGATGCTATTCCTTAAAAATAATAAAATAAAATTATATCTTTGCAGGATAGATATTTTAGGAGACACTGTTTGGAGCTCTCTATCTCAAAAGGTTCAAGGCTACTTGTACAATCTTTCTCAGCTCCTTCAGTAAGGCAGGTCCTGTGCTTACATTTGTAAGAGTTCGAAGATCATCACAGGCAGACACATATCTTCCCCATGCCCCCACACCTCCCCATCAACTTGCCTGCCCAGACTAAAGCACCCTGCTGCAATACAAAAATGGATAAATGTTATCTCATATACTTCAGAGCCAATTTCAGTACTACCAAACCATTCAACCTCAAAAGAAAAACAAAGGGCCTCAGGCCAGGTAGGCATCTCCTGTAGCTAAATCTGTTCACATTTGTACTTGCCCATAAGAAGTCAGACCCCACATTTTCAGCCCATCTTCAGAGAGGACAATGAGATGCTTTCTTTTACTATAGGGAAGGAAGTAACATCTCTGAAAAAGGAATTTGCTTATCAAGCTTCAAACTACAGGCAGCATGTATGTCAGCGTTCACACTGGGGGCAAAAGCAGTGTATTTCCAAAACTCACTTGTGTTTTTTACAGAATTACGTTTTGCATCTTATAAAACACAAAGGTCTTTTAATAGAAGAGGAAATATTTAACCTTCTCAAAGTTGATGTCTATTCTCTTCTCTGTGATTCCTCCTGCAAAGGACAAATCACAGGGAAAAAAGAAAAAAAGGAAAAAAATCAAGGAAAATGACTGATTGGGGAAGGATGAGTACTTTTTCTGCAAGACCTTTGCATCTAGTCTGAATATGTTTCATTTCTATTCAGTTCTTGTGCAGGACACTAGCATTATATGTATCAACTTAATTCAGCGATAAGAAAATCCTTACTATAAATCCTACCATGTGGGACAAATCTGTCAAGATCTTGATTATCAAAACAAATGAACAGACAGTAAAATGTGACATACATAGCATACACTTTACATGATAAATTAGCCCTACCACAACTGACACACATACTGTAAGGGGATGTTAAGGTTGCTATGGCAAGCAATGTCTTCCCTTTCCCAGTACCTGAATCACAAGTTTTCTGAATCAATGACTTCTAGCAAAAGACAACAAATTTTCTAAACACTATCTGCATATAACATAACACATTTCTCTGTTCCACTGTGGTCTCCTTCAAATGTTACTGCCTTCAATAGTGACCTCACCCTGTCACTGGAGTGACTAGCCAGAAGCTCTAAGGTTATTCTCCTCCCTTTCAGCAGATGCATTAGGGATTTACTGTAATGCTTTAGCGACCTGATAGTGATGGTCAAATAAATTAGGAAACTCACACAGTGAGCAACAACATCATCAGCTCAGGGAAAACAAGAGTCCTATTTCAAGCTAGAAATCTCAACTGAAATTCAAGTATTTTAGCTACCCAAAATTTTGGATGTTAAACATTCCTCAGAAATGGGTTGTCATGTAAGAACTGAGGTTTTTTAAGAAACATTCCCACTTTTGGTTGAAATAAAAATTGTAGGGAAAAAACCAAACCAACATTATTTCAGCACACTTCTCATCCAAAATCATGTTGGGAACTCCTAAGGCAGAAAATCAGCGATACATTTAAAGAAATGGAGCAAACCCCATTAAAGCATCCATTACAACTATTTCTGTCAACAAGACATAAGAATGCACCAAGAGCTCTCCTGCACAAAGACCAAAACACTAGAGAGAGTACATTCCTTACACAAGGTGTTCAGAACCTRTATCAGGACAGGCTCATCTTTGCTGAGAAAAAATACTTGAGTCTTATGCAGCAAGCCAGCTGACAGCTTCACTGATTACTCCTTCAAGAAATCCACCAGAAATTCAAATTAAATTAGCTTCTTCTGGCTTTCTTAGCAACACTCATAAACAAAGCTGTGTTCTCACTGACCTCAGAGGACGTGTCAGCTGATCAAAACCTCTTGTTTAGTTGTTAACTTCTGTGATTACAGAGTGTCTTTTTCTTTTAAGTTATGATGTACATATATTGATCACCAGCACACCCAGCTATGACCACATCAAAATCACCCTGGGAAATGCTCAGGTTTCTGTATGTCTAGTAAGGACTGCAGAAGGCACTTGTGTCATCTTTCTACTGCCTACTATAGTTCATCATATAAGCATTTTGCAAAAGGTCACAATTCAACTGACAAAATTAATCATTTAGGTGCTCTTCTGAACACATGCTATCCTAATGGCAAGTTAAGTGATAAAATAAGGATGAGAAGCAAAGATCTTGAAAAAATGCCATCCTCAGCTGCTTTGTCGAAACCCTCTCTGTACTGTTGATGAAGATGAGACCAGTGTATATAAAGGCCTTTTTACTCTTCGAAAATATTTTTAGTCCTTCAGGTACAAGCAGAAGAGCAATCAATTCCATGCAAGTAAAAGAGATTATTTAAAAATAATTAAATTTAACTTGTACCAAAAAAACACATCAGTAAACTGTTTACATAACAACAGAAGTCAAGTTTCATACAGAATTTTTCATACAGAGGTATCAAAGTACCTCATAAAATCAGGTAAAGCTATCACCATTTTACAATGTGTGAATAATGAAGAAATCTAGCAACATATAACACTGAAATATGACAAATAATTTTCAACATTCAGTACCAGCGTAGAAAGCACCAAGAAACCCCATAGTGAGGGAGCTGCTCAGCATCAGGCCGGTGATGGCACACATGCCAGAGGATGGCATCTAATGAATTGTTTGGGACAACAAAACCATTCTGAGATCTTTACACACCTTGCAAAGAAACCAAACCAGTATGACATTAAATCCAATTTTGAACAAAAAACTCTTTGAGGAAAGCTCTTAAAATAAGGTGCAGAGAACACACATAAAATTCATAGCAGCTTCCAGCCAGCAACAAAAACCTATGCAGTTTTATCACAGTTTTTCCTTTCCTTCCTTTACTGTATGGTGAGATTTTAATCTTGCACATCCTGCTCCATATTTCCTTTTCCCTACATCCAGGATAAATTCTGTGCCTTGCCACAACTCTGCATTTATCTCCCTCTTGCGGTGGCTGTGGCCGGCGCACATGCTACTGCTGACCCACAGGCCCAAGCCTCAACCACGGACTCCTGGTGGGCCCGCCCCGATAACTGAAACCCCCTTGGCAGTTAGGGCGAGTACCCACCTCCCCTTGCACGGACTGTTTAACCCCTAATGGTTTTCCGTTGTACAACCCAGTTTTACGTAATATCTGTTTAATATGTATGACTTCGTTAATATGCATTAGTTCTGGAAGGTTCTTCGTTGTTCGACGCCCCATTGGTTATCACCCTGTCATTCCCTCCTACCTCACTCCCTATTGGTTGATGTGCATTTTCCCCTCCCCTCTGCCACATTCTGATTGGTTTCTGTACCCCCTATAAAACCCCTGGACCATCCTCCCCTAACGCCTTTCGTCCCTGGACCCGCTGAGGAATAAATACCTTCAGAACCCATACAGAAGGTCCCTTCCTCTCTCTTCGCCTTTGGGTGAGAACGCATTACAAAGCCTCCTGTGCTCGGGCACACCATCGCCCCCAGAACCGTGGGTGCTTGCATGGTGGCCTTTCTGCCCCTCCACAGGTAGTTGAGYGAAGACCTGCCCGGGAGTCGGGGCGAGCTGTCAGTTGGAGTTGACAGCTGTAGGTCTGAGGAACACTCGTAGGGAAGGCGTGGCACTGTGCCCTTTCTGGCCACGGAGGACTGCGCCATCTCCCCATTCATCCATTCATGACTTCGAACAGGTCCCTACTGCTGCACACTGCTTTTGTCCATCACACCCTGCTCCTTCCCAGCTCTTTTCTACTTTATTTCCTTCACCCTTGGCTTCAAAACTTCCCCAGCATTATCCCTCCTGTGCATCCTCCCAAGTGACTGGCAAATGGGAGAGCCCACTGAGGCCTTCGCAGCAGCCTGGGCTCAGCCACGTGTGCCCCTGGGGCTGCTCTCCATGACAGTGCCAGCTCGGGTATTAAAACAAGCAACAGCTACACACCTGCTGTCCCTGCACCCAGCAAAATAAATCAGGATGCCCAGGCCACGGGTTTAATTGATTCTTTTTGTTTTTCACTCTGCTTCAGAAGTCAGTCTG
Organism: Amblyornis subalaris; assembly: GCA_018881555.1. Classification (NCBI taxonomy): domain Eukaryota; kingdom Metazoa; phylum Chordata; class Aves; order Passeriformes; family Ptilonorhynchidae; genus Amblyornis; species Amblyornis subalaris. The sequence continues at coordinate 3,700,646 of JACAXG010000062.1, read as the reverse complement.
ATCAATGCTGTTTCACACTCYCCAGTGCAAGCTTTACTGATCTAACCTCTGACTAAACACAGATTCATCAAAGCAGCACCAGGGGAGGCAATATCTATCCTTTGCAACACACAGGGAATGTCATGCTACAACCTCCTCCCGSCTTTCCTCTTCTATTAGGAGAGGAGGAGAGAGAAGGAAGACTTGAACAGCTGAAGTGAGTGCCAGCACTGGAAACTAATGTCATGTATTTATCCACTCACATCAAGTATGGAAGAGGCAGTCACAGTTCATGTTCCCTTGGCACTCTTGAAATTCTCTTCCTTTCCATCTTGCAGTGGGTGACAGAAAATAGCAGTTACTGACAAATGCTGGGGAAAAGCACAAGACCTAACCAATAAATAATATATGCATCCATATCTCTAACAGTCTTTCCTTCAAGTCTAAACAAAGTATATATGAGAGTCCTCATGGAAGCTGCCAATTCCATTCAGAAAGGCGAATAAATTAATTTTCTTAATGGTTCCCTAAATTTCTTTAATAATCTGAATAAAAGTTGCCAACTAATGACACAGCAGAACATGTTCATGTTTCCACACAAGACAGCCTTTCCCTTATCAAATGCCCAGGTGTGAAGAGATGTAATCGGTGAGGCTGTGGGAGCATTGCCCTGGCAGTTCCCACACTGGAGGTACTGAGCAGACACTCTTATGAAGAATTAAGGCTTTGTCATTTTGTCACATAAGGGAGAAGATTACTTCTTATACAAAAATAACATCTAGAAGGATTCCTATGCGAGCTCCGTGTGAAAAGTTACTTGTGCCATTTCAAGCACCTATTTGTTTCCTCTCCAGCCATCTGCTCTTATTCTTTCTTGGCTTGTTATCTGGATGTATTTTTCTCAAGGACAGTTTCTCAGTTCTTTTCAATGGTGGGTCTGTTGCTGATCCCTTTAGTGCCTTCTGCATATGGACCAGATTGGTTTTCCATATGAAGTCAAAGAATCCCTCTGAAATGTTGAGCCACATCACAGCTTGGCTATTGTCAATCCTGCCTGCTGTTGTTTGAATATTTCAATTTTGAGCAGTTTTGCTGAGATAACATACTTTTAATCACTTCCCATTCAAGGTGCTCACCTTCACCACCAGAGACTCAGACATTATAAGCTCATCTGTCACTCTGTATCATTGTCCCTGCTTCCATAAACCTTACCTTAACTTACTTAACTTCTTTTTTTTTAACTTAATTTTTTTTAAAAAAGAAGAACTTAACATTCTTCTCCTTGCATCTCTCTACTGCTATTTATGAAACTCTATAACTTGGGGATAACTATTCTCCTTTTTTTTCCATGCCRAACTTCTTCTGGGGTCTCACTGATATATTTCCTTAAATCTGTTTTCTTCAGGGATTCCCTATTCATCAAGTCCTCCACAATGAAATCTTGACTCCTCTTCTGCTAAAACTGAGTTCTGGGTTTTTCCACAGATAAGTAGTGATCAGCACCCTCCTGAACCTCTGTCTTCTTCTCTGAACCCAATATGTTGGAGAACATGAAAGAAACAGGTCTCTTCTCCCAAACAGATCTATCCTAGGAAATTTTTTTCCAAACCTGACATATTACTGGAATCCAATCCAATCTAAACTTACACAGCAAGTGGATGATTTAAGAGACTTAACTAACACAACTCAGAGCCAGGAATTAGGACCTGCAAGTATTTCTGATGACAAGGACTACTGAAAGTATTTTCGCAGAGAACACACACTGAGCCTGCAACTGAATGTGCTGTGATTAAACAAGTTTTCAAAAGCTGCAGAAGCAAGTGCTTACCTCAAGAAACCATAGCAGGACATCAAATAATGAAGAGTTTGAGGTCACCACCTTGAATGCTCACAGTTTGACCTCTGAGTGCAAAACATGGACAGTGTGCCTTCTCATTTCCCATGCTAATACCTAAGGTATCACTTCACATGATTACAGAGTACTACATTTGCAAAATGAACCACGAATCTCCCTTCAAAACGCATGTCCTTTCYGCAGAAACCCATAAAAATTGACCTGCTTATTCACCACATTCCCCAGCACAAACTATCCAAAGCTTCAGCCCATGGCCCTGCATGCATCTGCCCTACACTGTGTGCTAATTGGACCAAGGACACGCTGAAACAGTCAGCTGGAAAAGAGCCACCTTATCTTTGTGCTCCAAAAGAATTTTTAAAAGGAAAACTCCTGTTGTGAATTATGAGAATGAGCATAATTCAAATACTGTTAATAGAGTGATAAGAATTACCTTTTATTCATGTCTGTAATACTCCTATCAGCAAGGACTTACCCTCTCTCCCCAAGCCTCAATTTAAGATGTTTTTTTATTTACAGAATTACTTTCCAGATATATATATTAGCACATTTTTTCAAAACAGATAAACACTGCCAAAATAATTACTAAACACATCTTTCCCTGCATAGTCTCAGTTCTGAAAACTTGTGTTATTAATGAATGGCACACTGCAGCAAATTAATTGTATGTAAAGTCAATGGGTGCATGTTTAAGAATTTTAATTACTGTTCCGTGATTGCTTTATATTCAATACGTAACATGCAGGTAACACAGCCTTTATGATGATAAGCAGTTTAATTAGAAAGCCAAGATAAGAAAAAAATGCCTTTAAGTTACAGAATTTGTTCATGCTGGCCATGTGATAACTTGAGCACATAGTTTTCCTTGGTATTTTAAAATATGAAAAGCTAATTCTACCTAAACCTTTGTTTCCTCACGCTACTTGAACTGCTTTATCTGCCATTTTCTTCTCTCTCTTATGGGTGTCAACAGCACAGTTTAATTAGATCACAAACCTTAATCTCTGAGCAGGTCCACATGAGCCCCACGCTCCACAACCAGCGTGAGCCTCCCAGTGAGCTGAGACCGGCCCGGGCTGCGGAGTGCTTACCCTTTCAGCAAACTGTCTCGGAGGATGGCCATTGATTTCCTAKTTATTATGAACATGAAATTATTGAATGACAGATGATAGAGTGTTAGGTCCTACAAGTATTTTCCCAAATGGGTTATCCAGCTGGTGTTGCCGTGGCAACGAGGCTGTTTGACAGTGCTTTTGACAAAGAAGTCTTTGCTCAGAATTCAGCTACAAAATAGCTCCTTGCTTCTTACCTTACCCTCCCTTCCTACCTTTTCCAGCATCTCTCAATGCCTCCCCAGCCTGTGCCTCCAGTCAGCTGCTCCAACACCAACCAAGGTATGGCAGCGCTGCCAGCYTTCAGTCCTCCAGGAGGCACCCTGCCAATGGTGGGACATGACACTTTTACCTAAGATAATGTCTGTTCTCCCAAGATGAAGTAGTAAGTCTGACAGTGCTGAATCCACTGGAAACACAAGTTCTGCATCAGGACACGCAACTGAAACCCTAGAAGGAATTATGCTCACAAATCAGCCATTGCTTTGCACAGTTAAAAGTTAAATAATTTCTCGACATTCAAGTCATGACTGTTTGTTTGTTTGTTTGTTTGTTTGTGGGTTTTTTTAAGCCCTTTTTCTACTAGCAGGACATAGTCTAAACAGCTTAAAATAAAATTCAGCTACCCACCTTCTCCAAATGCTGTCACATTTGCTCAACCTTTCTGATCTTTCCAGAAAATGCCTCTCTTTTGAGCTTCTGACTCCCAAAGAAAGCYGTTTCACAAATCCAAAATTATGTGCAATAATAGGTTACTTCATGTACACTGACTCATCCGCATTTTAATTCAACTGGTCAGTTTTCCAGAAAGACAATGACAGGAGAGGGAATTACTGAAGAAAAGCATGAGAGGCTCTGGTTGGTTGCAGCGAGCTACCACAAAGCTGCAGCCAGAAAGGCTCACATGCTTGGGTTTTGCTACCCTGGTTGGTAACTACTCTTCACCACACACAGCTACCACCCATTTTCACTCTGGCTCAATCCACAATAAATTTTCCTATACTTTCTTCCCATGCCAAGTGGAGATGAGCAGCATCTCACCTGCCATTGTTTGAGTTGTGACATGTGGGTAGGAGAAGAGTTATGAAATGTACCTATATTTTCAATAGGCATCAAATGACCTTGGCAGAAGGGGGAAAAGTACACCTGGGAGAGCTGGAAGCAGGCCTCATTGTGAAAATATACGTTAAAAATGTGCCCAGATATTCCCTGATATCTGTAACAAATGAGAGATTTTTTCCCTCCAATCTCCAATAAAAATCTATCACAAAAGGTGTAGATTTTGTCAAGATGGAAAAGCACAACTAAAAACCTTTAAAGCACACAGCATTAATGGATGCAAGTACTGACCAGATTCCCAGGAGAAATTGGGGAGTTAGTTATGGAGTGAGAAAACTGAGATATGTGTCTGCGATGAAGCTTAAATGCTCAGTCTGTGCCAACTATCTTGTTTCTGGCTAGAAATACCTCAGGTCTTAAAATATTTTAAAGTGCATTAAAAAAAATATTCCTGGTACAGCCACATCTGTTCATAGCAGCACTTTTATAGGACAGSTTCAATTAGAGCTGGCTTTTGATGAGCCTCATCTAGGCTGTGCTGCACAAAGCAATAAACAAGGCACTGAAAGCACATGGAAAGCTGCAGCTTCATGCTGCCATCAGCCCCCACTGTCATATTTTCTCTCCTCTCATACCCTCCTTCTAGCATAAGCAAAACTGTAAATGTTTTAGGGCTCTGTGATAGTCCCTGAGAAAAACAGGGAACATATGTAATGTATTCTCACACAGAAAAAAAAAAAGGAGATCCTAATTTCTAAAGCGTGCCTTCTGTCCAAAGTATACCCTTGATGCTAACTCAGCTGTGATGCAAATCACTTTACAGAGATTACTCAGCCATAGATGATACCAAGGTATCATAAGAAGGGTATTAGTCAACAATTTCTCATGAAGTCCAATTACATGTTTTCTATATAATTCCCTGACTACCCACTAAAATTTTGCTGATATTAGCCCATCTAAAAGGCATTTCAGGGACCCAGGAGCATGGATAATATCCATTACAAAACCATTCCGTGGTTTCTGTCAATTCTAAGTTAAATGCACTATAGGGACTGGAAAGCTGCTACAAAACTGCAGATTCAGGATCTATACAAAACAAAGACACTATGTCAATATACTCTTTTTTTTAAACAGAGAGAGACATTCAAATATGTGATGAATGACGAATGTGACTGAGCTGAAAAGGATGTATCCAGTGGCATAATACTGCATTGACCTCTGAGTACCACTGTGATGTAACTGTGAGGACTGGCCTGGCCAATGACATAATTGATGTCATCTGATCTTCTCAAATTGTCATGCAAATCCAAAATCAGTACCAAATGCATGTAATTATTAATAGGAAAAAAAAGACAAGTTTTTTTGTAAAATCCTTTCTGCTTCTCTCTTCTCAACCAAATTGTCAAAACATGTCCCTTCTGAAGACATTTAAATGACTAGATGGTTCAAGGCACAGGTAATGGCTACACAGCCCYTTACCTGCAGGTCACAGGTTTGACTTCAACCTCAGCTGGTAGTTTACTAGGAYGCGACAGCTGTTCAATGTTCTATCTGAAACAAGCTGGCAGTTTCAGTCAAGTTCCTACTGGGCAGGTATTTGAATCATTAAAATCACACCACTTTGTTCAATAACCTTGTTGGTAGTGTCAGCAAAGAGGCCAAGGAGAGTGGACTTGGGGACTGTATATGTTCTCCTGAATGGGAATCAAAAGAGCTTTGGCTACTGTAGGATTGATGTATAGTGGCGAGTAACAGAGAGAAACATAAGGTATCCCTGATTTCACTGAACTTGTTCTAGGCACAAGATAGGAGTTCTCCACCTTACCATAAGTATTTCAGCCAACTCTTTCTTAAATCTTTCAATTTTTATCAAGAATTTATCTCATATGAATTYGCATTTAATGAAAAAATACCTGAAAGACTTCAAGGTGGAAGCAAGTCCCTACAAAAAAATGGCAAAGACTAGTATTTTTCTGAGGGGCGAGGGCATTCATTTTGGGTTTTGTACTGCCTTTATAAACTGTTTGCCAAAAGAAAAGAGACAAACCATGGTTAAAGAAATAAAGAAACAGTAAAAGAGCAAATACTGTGAAGCTTTGGTGTAAGTACATTTCTAATTTGTGGGATCTCCAGAGAAACAATCACCGTTTTATTGATTTATGCTACAAAAATGGTRTAAGAGGTAATACCATTACCATTACCACTATTATACTGTAAATGGTATAATAAGAGATTACAGCATTGAAACAAAACTTAATGTAACAAATTGACCTAGCTGGTACCTTTAGGTGAAGTCAGCGCAGGCAGCTCATAGTCAGTGTCCCAGAAAGTAAGGGATCAGCTCCAGCATTTTTTGCTACAGTCAAAGAGAACTGTGGCAAGTGGCTCATCAGGGTATCCTGATGAAAAACCCTTCCAAATACTTCAGAGACTCTGTGATATCTGCCCTTTGACTTCATGTAGCAGGGAGTATGTAGCAGGGAGTACGTAGCAGGTTGCTTCTGTCATGATAAGAAATTTTGGGGCCATTCATGGGCCAAAGGAAGCAGAAAGGATGTTACTGGAGCTGTCTGGATACACGCYAATTGCCCCCACTTGGCAAAGTTTTTAGGAGTAAGATTTTTCAAGGATGTGAAAAAAACCCAGTAATTTGATTATGCTTGGCCAAGTTAGTAGAGAAAAAATGTACAGAGAACAGCTTTCAAAAGAGAGATTTAGTGTGTTCCTGAAGCCGTTAAGTGGAAAAAAAAATTACACTGCTATGTTGGGAAAACGGGTGCTAAGGAATATCCCTTTTTTGCCTCACTGAAAATTGCTTKAAGTGATCTCATTCGATTATGACACTGAAAAATGAATGAAGAAAGTGAAAGGGTACTTCCCTCAAACCCTTCAATTTTAAAATCCTGATTACAGTCTTAGTACAATGCAATCGTGTATAAACACAGTTGTTTAAAGATAACACTAGTTAAGCTTATTTTGCCAGGGGCAATCCCAGCAAGCTTTAAAAACACAAAAAATACACTTGCTCACCAGGCAGAATTTTCCTATAATATAAATAGCAAATTCAATCTGCTGTTAAAAAAACTACTCCATTTTAAAAGCAATTAAGAAGGGCATTTTCCCCCCAGCTTGACTTGTCAATCCTATTAGACCAAATTCTAATTAAGGGTGGAAAAGAGGCTATTTTATCTGCCAAATGAAAATAATTTAGTGCGAGTTAATGAGGACTGGCTTATAACTGATTAGTCATTTTGATTCTGGCTTGTTACAGAGGTAGAAATTACCTTCAAAAGATACAGTAGGATCAGCAGTCATTTTCACACATTTGAAAAACAAACTGAGCTTTCCTTTGTGGCCAGATTAGGCATAAAAATATCTGAAAATAGGAACAAGATAGGTGCAATGGCTTACAGSTAGTTTGGAAAATACAAACTACTTTGAATTATTATAATAACATCTAAACTATTAAAACCTGGCAATCTTTTCTCCACATCACACTTGCAACAAGTAGTCTCTGACTAGCAAAGGCCAAATATCACTATGAAAGAGGAGACACCAACCTTACGAATCCTTACTCCCCTGAGCAGATTTCCATCACCATTCTACACACAAGGGTACTGACATGAAGATTTTTAAAATCAAGCTTGTATGTGTCATCAGGTACATTTTTTGAAACTAAGCTCGTTACAATGTGCAATGGCAAGTGCTGCAGAAGAATAATGAATAACAAGCCCTATTAGTCCTTCTCAAGTGGGTAAGGAGTTGCTTGGATCGTTCAGAAGGCATCCCAGGGCAGCTGGCATTCAGTGCCTCAGGACACAGGATTGCACAAAGCAAAAATACCTTAAAATAGATCACCTACATCTGTTTTATTTCTTACATTCTGGATGACTACGCAGTTGCGTAGGAATTTGCATTTCTCAGTATCATTTAAAAACATTCAATACTGTTATAACAACTTACGAATTCTACTCCTGTGGCACCTCAACTGTCCTCAAGAACCATACAGAAATTGAGTGATGACATTTCACTTCAACATTTTGTGTAAAGATAAAAATAATATCAAACAAAATCCTAAAGCCAGATTATTGGATGCCTGAAAACTCATCTCATTTTCTCATATGGACACYGGTACCAAAATGATTAATAATTTCTGGCTTTAGAAAAAATAAATTAAAAATAATTAATTCAAGATTGAACTGGTCATCTCACTACCTCAAGAAACTACATTTATGACTGATTTAATTCACTTGAAACAGAAGGGTCTTTTCACATACTCGCCACCATCACAACAAAGTAGCTCTTCTACTTGGTCTGAAAAAATCCCAAAGGCCATAGCATGGTTTACTGTTAACATCAACCACCACCGAGATACTACTTGGCTAATATTCTTCATACTTAAGTAATTTGATTTTGGTATTGTGACTTTTAGTAGGTGATCTTCTCCAGAATCCAAAACAAAACCTGGAGAATAGAAGCAAGAAAAAAACCTGCAAAAACTCCTTCTGGGTACTAGAAAGACAACCTTTTCAAGAARTTTAGGCACTTAAAAGTTCAGAAACAGACTTTAAGTTTCTCAAGTACCTGACCAGATCCTCCTGAACTTTAAATATATCTCCCAGCACCTCAAGGACTTTGAAATCAGACCACGACAATTAGCTGGTTAAAAAATACAATGGTAACCTAGTAAACAACATTCCAATACTTTAAAGTGACAATTTACATTCTACCTCGAACAAATAGTGTTTGCTCTTGTCCCCTCTCAGCAATGATTTAATATTTAGATTTGACATTGAAAAACACACAGTCTGCACTTAGTGACATACTGCGGCACATGAAACCTAATTTAAAGCAAGTCACATTGACAAAGGAGTTTGTTGGGCTCTTCATTGTACATTTCTATATTCACCTACACTTCTAGTTTAAAGGGAACCTCCATAATCAGTGAAAATTAATGATGATGTAAAAGAAAGAGAAAAAACTTTGGATGTTTCCCGTAGCCTATTTACATGCATGTTTCACAATGACTTAAAATAAAATAATCTAGATCCTTACATAGGATTCCTTTAGGATCCTGGACTGTACTTACATATAATGTTGTAACAATTTTTTAGTATTAGATATATGTCCACAATCACCATGATAAGATGTTCATCATGTTAGTTGTATCCAGGTCACTGCAATTGGAGTGAGGGACACAAGCCCACTGTGGCACTCCACTGCATCCCAGTGCAAAGTGCTAAGCAGGGGCGTGCCATATGCCCTCCTACCTGTGAGAAATCTGTCACCYCATCTGCTCTAGTCCACTTGCAAGTGAGAAATGAACTTTGCCACCTCAATCAGGATATTTCCTAAGCACCAGCTTTCAATTTCAATTGAGGAAACAGGTACTTCAGTTTTAAAACTGTGCAGCTTCTTCATTGCTCTTTAATTTCACATAGTCCCCCTGAAGCACTTTGCTGCTGAACAGCCTTTAATATGATTTGAAACAGATACCACTCCAGGGCTTTCTCATCTTCATCACTTGTTTGTTTTGACCTTGACATTTATTCAATTAGAACTGATTTGCCAATCATGCACAACGCTTCTTAAAGTCCATTTCCATACACCAGTGAATAGGCCCATCCAGTTAGCAATGATCTTTCCACATGCCCAAAGTAAAAATCTACAAAACCAAGGAGCATACAAAATAGCCAAGGTGTCTATCACAAGGCATCTGCTCTTTTCTTTCCTACCATTGCTCTCAGTAAATGGAAAATAAGAGGATCTATGAAACCTCTTTTGGCAAATAATCAGATCCAGCATGGCCTAACTGTCAGATTAATCAGTTCTTGAAATTTGCTTCACTGGAGGAATGGCTCACATTCAGGAAAGCAGGATTCATCCCATGAATATCATGGCAGCTCCTCCACAGCTGGGGAAGAGAGGGGAGCACACAGTCCCTATCACATCTCTGTCACATGCTCAGTKCTGGGATAGGAAGAATTGTTAAAATTGTCAAGTACCATTCACAAATTTATGCCTGTGGAGTTGTTCCTTCTGGAAGAGAACCAAATAACTCATACTTTCTGAAAATTGCTTATGACAGCTTCTCAGTCTGCTTCAGGCTGGCTCTCAGTGATGATTTGTATTTTCATATACTCCTCATACATTAAGAAATTTACACCTGTCAGGTCCTGACAGAKTGTCTCCATCTTCAACCTTTTCGGGGAAAATTCTTTGCTTGCAGACATTATCCAAATAAGTTTCTATCAGAAGTCTGGGTGACATAACAGGTGGGGGTCTAAGAAATATGCAGCAGACAAGCAGAGAATTTTAATGAGACAGGGGCTTCTGCACTAGAATGAAAGGGATGGAAATTAAAATACTGAATCCTGTCACTTTGAAGTGCACATAAAGTCCATGGGTAATTCTTAGGGGAAGACATAAATGCCCACTACAAAACTTTCTTTACTACCCAGGTTGACATCAGAATTTTTATTTCTATTTATGGAATCACACTTGCAGTCAAAAAAAGCAGCTCAGAGAACAAGAGTCTTCATAAATAAGCAGGAGGATGGTCATTCCTGCTGAAACACTCCTTGAGAGMAAAATAAATACCTGCTCCCTGCAGCCAAAGTGGCCAGAAGAGAGGCTAAAATGTGTGGCRGGTGCTGAGACACGCTTAGGCATGGGACTCCTTGTACATTGAGCCAAGCCCTGACCTGAAACTCCTTCAGAAAGCTGACACTGAGGAAGACACTTAATACTCACCACAAAAATACTACGCTTTTGAGAACCTGTCAGAAAAAAATGTGGTCTTTGTGGCTCAGATTCAGTGCTATGTCATGTAACACAGTCTTCAGCCCAAGTATTTTGGTGAGAAGACCCATTAGTAGTATTTCCAGCTCAGACAATGCATGCTTGCCATGTGGCCAGCAGCATCCTGCCACAGTGGCTCCTTCAAAAAGCTCACATTTGTCTGCAAGGACRAGGGAGATTTGTCTGCAAATCCCTCCCTTCACCACCCCATTCCTCAGGATGCAGGAGGTTTTACTCCATGACTGCTCCCAATACTTCATTTTAACATGGGAAATGGAATTTGCAAGGAATGCAGGGYGACATGAAGGCAGGAGGCAGTGGACAAGAGGCGACACCATTGCTTGTGTAAGAAAAGCAGTGTGGGATGCCTGGTCGAGACCATACCTCCACTGGGTGGTGATGCCACGTGTCAGAGGCCAACATAATTTGGGGCAGGAGCATGAAGAAGGGAAGCAAGCATCCCTCAGTGTTTATTTCTGACCTCTTTTGAGTGCTGGCTGAATGAAGACCCAGACAGGATAACCAGAGAGGGCTCCTGGCTTCCCTCACCCTTTGGCAGTGGAGGGATGAAGGGGTGTCAGTGGCACTGGCAGTTTTGTTATGCTCCAATCAGCAGCAAGCAAAAGAGAGAGCACCCACTCTGTTCCCCTCTCCCCCTCAAGCCCCTTTCTTACTTCCCAAAATATGATTCTGTAGGTAAAACCAAAGGAAAAAGATGCTGCAGCTGGCAAGGACCACATGGCAACATCACGCCTCTCCTGCCTTCCTCCCCAGAAGAGCAAACATTTGCATTCTCCCTAATGTTGTAAGGCAAGTTATTTCACACCCATTCCTGCTGTAACTAACCGTAGTACCACTACTGGGCAGTATTATTTAATTGCCATTGCTTTTATAGTTTAATAAATGGTTGGATTACCGATGCTAAAAAGACACAATTTGTCAACTGTAAATTAATGTTATTCAAATTAACTTTGGACCATGCAGAGGGCAATGTCACTCATCCATTCAACATTTACTGCCCCTGTTCTGGATGTGCAAACTCCTGAATTATTTGATTTCTTCAATCTTTTTTAATTCTTTACTACTCGATACCTTCTGTTGTACTTTAATGATCTGCCATGCCCAGTTCTTCCAAATAAAGGGCTCTGTTAAAAGAAAAGTCCTGGTCAACCACTCAACAGATTAATTTTTCTCCTTGTCCAACACCTACTTCAAGCCTCTCTTCTCCCTTTGATTGAAGGAACCAAACCTCCGATATCTATATTAGTTCTTGAACTGTCTTCTTTTGCTCAGGCAAGATATGCAAGATTGCTTGTTTCCAGCAAGTTTTAAGGGTAAAGGTAACTACAAACATACACGCACATAGTGCTGGAGTTAGAGGAGACACTCACATATTTGCTTGAAAGTTTCCGAAAAGGTCACWTCAGTCCCAAAGGCAGTCAAACCAACCCCATTAACAGCACAGTCAGCTGCTYGTTGGCATTATCTTTTTCAAAAGGCCACTTTGAGGTTCAGGCTACTGAATTCAGACTCCAGCTTTATTTCATCTAGAGATGCTTAACAAATTCAAAACTTTTTTTTTGTGTGCAAAGATTTCTGAAGTTAATTGCCACATTTAGATAGACTTTTTATGAAAACACTGCTTTACCTAACTGGGATAGTATTTCATCACATGCAAAAGGAAGCATTTATTTCAGGTTTCATTTTTCTTTGTAAAAGCCCGTAGACAAGCATCTTTCTCCTTAAAAGATGTCAGTTGCCAAGTACTGAAGTAAGGGGTGATACATATCTGAATGCACACAAAAAAAATAGAAATTGTATCATCCTGTATCAAGTGACTGTTTGCAATGAATTTAATTAAAAATTAACAAATATTTGTAAGTGGAGACAGACTTTCTATTCAAAGATATGGCAGCCTGTCAGTCATGGCACAGCTGATGAACACCTGCTCTAATTCTATATACAGCATAAAGCCTAATTGTTTTGTCATTCCTGCTTATCTAAGGGAGCCTCATCACAGGATTTGAGGATATGCCAACATAAAGGCATGGAATATTTTTAAATTGATCTGAACATCATGCAATGAAAAAACTGGATGGGGGCAAAAAGACATGAAAAGAAAACAAAGCAAGAAATATAATAAGTACTGTGGGATTTTATCTACTTTTTTTTTAAAGTGACATTATTTGTATTGCGAAAAAGAATTAAACTCTCTTTAAATGTCAAAGTAGGCAGAACTGCATCAGGGAAAGTTCAAAATACCATGAAGTGGGAAAACAACAAACACACAAATATGCAAGGGAACTGAGTGAAATGAAAAATACAGGCAAAATATAGAATGAGAGTGAAAGCAGCTATGGTTAAATTAATTGTGGCTGAGAGAAAGAGCCAAATGAAAAAAAGTGTGTGAGATGTTTCTGACACAGAAGTTAAAAATGAGTGTTGCAAATGAAGTAAAAGTGAGTGAGAGCAGCAAATTCAGCATGCTTGGTATATAGGAGTGTAAAAATCCATGTTTGTCACCATTAGTGATTGAGTGGTGCACATTCACATCATAGGAACATTCACTTCTTTTTTAATAAACCAGTATCTTTCTATTTCAAACACTGAAAACTTGCTTCTGATTTTTTGATAGAGGAGATGACCTTCCTTTCTCCCTCTAAGACACTAAAACCAAAACTCCTTGAACAGCTACAGTGCATCAATTTGAGAGTGATCAGTTCACCCACATAGACTGAAAGGAAGATTGTAAGCCATTAGGGTGAAAGGCAAGATATAAATATAGTTTGCATTTTTCCCTCAATCTACACATAGTTAAATCAACCAAGATATTTAAGTAGCTTTTTATATGGCTAGAACTAAATCCTTATGTCCTCCATTCAAATATCTCCACTACTTTGTTACCCATGTACTCAAGTACTTCATTACATAATATCTGAAACAAGATTGTAAAATTCACAATTATTAACAGGTTTTTTGGGTACTTTTTTTTCCCCTCCAATTATAATCCTTCTTAAGTGTTTGGTGGCTTAAAAAAAATTAAGGCAGGCAGAAGTTTAGCAGTAGCTGATCATCCCAAATTATTTCTCCTTTTTCTGTTCAATTGATTCCACCAATCAATACACAGTACTCACAATGGATAACCTACAAAATAAGTGGAACATGGTGTGTCGTCAGTTCACATGTTGAAAATGAGAAGCTTCATCCTTCACTTTGCAACTCCAGTGTTGTGCCTGTAAGAACTACTGGGAAGTTCTCCTGTATCACTCTGCCTAAACCCCACTGCAATACTGCAGTTTCACAGGTTACAAAAATAAATGGACAGTTTTTGGTGAAAGATGAAGAAAAAAGGACACATTGATGACATATCTGCTTCCACCTTTTGYAATACTTTCATCTTTTCAATAAAACTGTCTGACACTGTCAAGACAAAGTTGGATGAAATATATAAAAACCCAAGAAAGGGAAGAAAGAAAACACTATAAGTATGGGAGAAGAAACCAGCACTAACCAGGACTACCAGTACTAATTCAGGACTAAGTCTTTAAAGGAACATAAATGCATGGCTCAGGATATTCCACATTTATCCATGTCTAACAGCCTCAGTATCCATTGTTCTCCTCAAGCCAAAAATTCCGAGGGAATTCTTCAATTTTTTTTTCTTTAGCAYTGGCTGCAGCATTTTGTCTGTTCTTCATGATTTCCTCAGATAGATTTATAGCAAAACTCTCTCTGGCAGACATAAAAGTCTTTTCTTTGATGGCAGCTGAGAGTTTTACCAGGAAAAAAGGAACTAGCTGTGTTTTGTCATATCTGGACATTCATTTGAGGGGTATAGAGCCCATTTTTCTTGCCTGTGTCAGAAAGCTAAAAAAAAGAAAAAAAGTAATTACATGGTCCCCAACAAAAAAGATCTCAAGCAGCTGCAACAATTCTTCAGATCTTCTCTCTCTTCCCTTATCACCAAACAGGACTGCTAACATGGAGGAGCCTTTATTCCCTTCCTTGAACGTCATGACATTGACACTGAACTCCCACACAGATTTAACAAATGGAGAAGCAGGAGGGTGTACAGCAAAGGCCCTTAAAACCCCAGCATACTCCAACTACTCATTTGCCAGAGAACAGGAAGCTCTTCCTGCTGAGAGCCMGGCCATCAATTGCTGAGGAAAAGATGCTCCCAGTGATAGCAAGCGCTACTCTCATGGCTGGGTAGACAACCTTCCCAATGTGAGCCTCTATTCACCACTGGATCTGTAGTCAGGCAAGTGTGATACCTCTGCTCCTCTTCATAACTTCTCAGAGAAACAACAGAGAGGAGTCAACAAACAAGGGAATGGCAGAAAGATTGCTCTAATTTGGGGATATCAGCCTTGCTCTATAAAACAATGCTCAGCAGACACAGTTACTGGGGAAGGACAAATGGTTTGGGGTATAACACCAGACTGTTTCTCCTMTCAGGGCAGTCAAGCAGTTGAAAAGTAAAATATTAGAAGAAAGTTGGATTGAAGAAAAAGAGAAAAGAGGAAATAATTACATTTTCCTACTCTCCCAGGAACCATGGTAGGGCTAACTGTCCCAAGTCTGCTAAAAGCATAAAAATTCTTTAGCCTTGCAGAGGAGTCCACAAWTGAAAACTTAATAGAAACTTCTAAACCCATCTTGTTCCTTATAATGGAAATGAATTATTCAGATTTTGCCTTCCTTAGCAAGCTTTTTCACCACTTCAGTCATTAGAAACTTTATTTCTTTGCCCAGCACGTGCCTAATAATTTTTTTAAGCCTCAGGACAGTGCCAGTGCCTCTGGTAGAAACCTTCACAAGGTGAGTTTTGTCTACTGTCTTTTCAGGAGATAAGCAAAGAGGCTCTCTTCCTCATGCAGAGTCCCACACAAAGGGGTTTTACAATCAGATATGCTCAGGAGAAAACACAACATGAAAMATACAAATGGACAATAGTTTTCCCTTCAGAGTTTTAAGTATGAAGTAGAAAATGCCATGTTTTTAAAGGTAATAAAGCATTTATGATAAAAATGCCTGTGTCTTTACCTCATTCTTTCTTTTCTACACTTTGCCCTGATTTAAACAATAATCTTATTTTTGTGGCTGATCTCTGTTTATTATCAAATGAATCAATCTTCTATTCTTTCCATCTAAAATGGACTTGGTAATTGTTAATAGAAGATTCAAAGGAAAGAGCAAAATGCCATTTGTCATTTCTCTTTTCAGCACCAAACAAGTGACTGGGAACTGAAAAAACCCACGGATTATACAGAGCACTGGCATTGGCTTCATTTACACTTCTGGTCTTTATGCAATGCTTGCTTTCTGATTACAGAAACAAGAATAAAAGAATTTGCCAACCACTTTTGAAATTCTTCCCTCAAAGCTACTTTCCACTTTTCAATATATTTTGAACTAAATAAGCCAGGTTCTTAATACAATTTAAAATTAAGAAACATATCTTTTTGCTAAGAAAGCTAAGAAGTACATGCCTAAAAGTTAACCCATAACCATTCCTATCCTGGCAAAAAGAAGACATAATATCCACATTAAGCTAACGATTGACAGCAGACAATTCCACAATAATATTTTCAGATAGATTTTTTTYCCCCCCTCTGGCAAGTTTGTGTGGTCACAGAATCTTTCTTTCACCAGACTAATACTTAAGCTTCTATCTTTCTTTGTCTGCTAGTTCTGCTCTGTCAAACCTAGTAATATCCATTATATTGCTAAAGTCTTATAAAAAGAAACAGGTTACCGAAAAAGGAAATATTATGGTCTATTCCATTAAACACAGTAAAATTTTAAATCTCACATAAAAATAGGTCATCCAATTACATGGCAAAACCGACATTTTTTCATTGTCCAGTACACAATATATTTACAGGAAAATTACCCGAAACCCCTCAGCTGTATCAGATCTGAACCTTATATTTAGATGCAGTCATATATTACGGCTGATAATGTGATGCCAGTGAATAGATTGGAATTTTTCACTGTCCTTTATCAAGATAAATTGTTCTGTCAATAGCAAATGGCTGGCAAGTATTAACACTCTGCACACTATATGACTTTTCATTCCAAGCAAAAATTGTATTTAATGCTTTTTCACAAAATCTATGTCCATGACTATCCCTATTACCTATTTAACTACCTTTTAAAAGGAGGATTTATTTCTGCAAATTAGGATCTGGGTAACAAGAAGGTATCATGCATCACAAACTTTAAGTCAATACAAGGCAGGACACTTGCAGTTCAAATGAATGGGGAAATACCTTTCCCTCATCACTCGGTCATCCAATAGCATTACCAAGCTGTGGTGGGAGCAGCTGCTCAGAGCAGAACTTTATCTTGGCGTTCTTCCACCTACACCACCACCGCGTCCCACAGCAGCCATTTGCTCATTGGCCTATTACTTTCAATAGGTATTCCAGTAATTGGCTATTTCACACTTGTAAGGCTTGAACTGGCAGAGTGCAAAGGGCAGCCAACCAGCCTGTCAGGGTCCTGCATGCTGCTCATCCATCAATTATCATCTGCTGTTACAGGAACAAGCAAATGCTCTGAAACCTTGTTGGCTTGGATCAGCTTTGCTATGACTGTAATTTACCCCCAAACCATGTTAAGTTCCTATCTGAAGAACGAGGAGGTTGCTGTGAAGTGAGTAACGTGTTTGTTGGTTGGCATGTGCTGGGGAGGGAGGCAGCCGGGGAGATAATGTGGATTATCTGGAGGATTGTAGCTTCTGCTGGGTTCTGTGGCCACCTGCTGTCCTACACCCACTCCCTTTGCCAAGAAATACTCAAAAGCAGACAAATACAGTTTGTTTTATAAATGATGACTTCAAAGAAAAAAAAAAGGCCCTGCCTTCAGCAGCCCATAAAGGCTGGGCACACTGCTGGTATTTGTTGCAAATTGTTCTGCATCTGCATTTAAGATAGAGAGAAACATATCTGGAAACAAACAAGGGTGAAAGCATTACGGTAGTTTAAAAAGTTACAGTGATTGTAACACTAATCACTTTTCTGCTTTAACCTGACAGTCTGAGAAGCTCCATTTGCAATGAAGTCAGATCTGATCTCTCATGTCTGCTGCAGCATTTTATTCTGCATCTTTCCATGACAGGCTTTTTCATTACCGCTATTTAAAAAGCAAAAAGGCATAMAAAATTTTTGCCCTTCTTATTTCCTATTCACTAGATGTTCCAATTCTAGGTAATATCATTTAGTATATGGTGGCTGGGGCTTATTATCTACTGGCTTTTTGTACAAACAACCCAGATGACTTCTTCCCAAAGGCCAAATTGATCTGCTGTCCTGGTAATTTACAAAGTGGTCTCTCATCTTGCAAGTACTTACCTTAAGCAAAGCAAATAATTTAAAAAAATAAGCAAACTCCTCTGTTATATGTGTTAATAAAATCCCAAGTACTTAAAAAAGATGACAAAAAAATCACATACTTGTTAAGAGCAAAGTGATTTAGAAAGCTGCTAAGGATGTTAAAAAATCAATTCCAAACTTCGAGAGGACATGACTAAGACTCTTAATAAATCCACCRCCAAATAAATCTAAGAGTTACGCACCCTTACTGGTTGAATAAATGAAGTGACACCGATGCATACCTAATTGTAATACATCACAAGATAATCTGTCAAGCCCCAAGTGTTCGGGTCCTGTCACCCTTCTTCATCCATTATTTATACACAACCTTTATTGCCAGTGAAATCCCTATGAAGTATAGCTTGGCATTGAAATGCAGCCATTTTAGTCACTCAGCAGATACAGTCAGGAATCAAACCTGTACAAACTCTCCAAAATAGCTGTTAGTCTGCTACAGAGAGAGTTCAGAAAGGAACAAACATGCAGAAGGCACAACTGTTTTCTGCTTTGCTTAATAGACTGAAGAGCTACCACCCCTGAGTCTTTCCAGTGGACATCGTGGCATGCCCTGCTGCCAAAGCTTGCTTTATATCCATTTCAAGATGTTATCTGGGGCCTCTCTAGCCTTTATTTCTTTATCCTATTTCAGACAGGGAGGCTTGTCTAGAAACACATCTCAGTGCTCTTAACAGCATCTGCTGTGGTAATAGGCAAGCAAACTAATGGAGCAGAGCAGTATTTTTTACTCCAAACTTGCCAAAGATGTGTGAAGGGCAAACAGTTGGACATATTTACATACATTCATGATCCAGAAAGTCTCAGTTCAGCAGCTGCTGCTGCAAAGGCAATTCTTCCCTGTTAGCCTGCTCCACGAGCACAGCTCTGCTTCACATCCTGCCGAGAGTGATGGGCAGTTTGCAGGGGAAGCCACCAGAGTGATAGCCTGGCTGGGGTTTTTTTGCTGACTCTCATTTTAGTAACTGAAGTCAAAAATTCTTAATCATCACTTTATTGAAGAACAAAGAGGGATTCCTCTCCCTGTTCTTCTTCCCCCAAGACACATAAGGACGCTTTTTATATGCAAGAATAAAGATGGACAATTCGCAGTACTTCAGCAGTTCAGCCAGGACCTGTGCTTAACTGAGGAGGCTGCAATAACAACCACAATCTGTTTCAGGCATGCAGCACTAGAAAATTAAAGGTCCTGTAAATTACATGGCTATATTCCTCCCACAGCCCAATTAAAGCCTTTATTATTTGTCAATAGAGTACCAAATAAAAAAAGGTATCCTCCAGATAAGGCAGCTGTTGCTATTTGGCTCTGGTGAGCCCTTATTTATGTTCTGTAAGTTTGCAGCATCAAAGTTGCTGATAGGCCATGTATGTCATTACCAGGTGGCCCACAGAAAGGCTCGTGTCCCCAGGGCCAAGTCCTCAACAGTGCACATCTTTTCCAGCACACAGTCTATTCACATGTGGCGTGATTCATGTTACCGCTGCCTGCCTTTGAAGCCCTGAAACAGCAGACGCTGCCTGCCCTTTAACACAGCACCCTCCAGCAGCCACCAACCCCTGTACTGAGCTGCCTCTGGCTGYCTCTTGGTATGATGTTGGTATGTCCAAGGGTGGTCCAAGGTTGGCCAAAGATATCAGCAAGATTTTTTCCTTGTGTACTCAAAAGCAAACAGGATCAGACCCCTGAGCAATACCTTCATCCTGCTGAGAGTTATCACTCATTCCTAGGCTAAAAAGGTTGACTGTTGTTGTCTCTGATGCCCATATTCTTCCCCCCCGCCCCCAGCTTCCCAGAAGTAACTGTGCAGAGCTGAAGCTTCTCTCTTCTTCCTCATCACCTCTTTTTTTTTTCATGTAAAGAACAATGGCTTATGGGCTTTTACTACAGCTGTATGTTTTCATCCCTAGGAAATGGTAACAGAGCTCAGGAAGGGAGGCATTAAGACATCAACACAGCACTCCCACGGCTTAATGTGCACGATTCTCTACCCTTCCCCTGCTTTTTTAATTTCAGGCACTTCCTACTTCTTGCTTGGGCTTCTGAGTGATACAAGTGTGTAATTAGTGAAAARAGGCATTAACATCTGCAAGGCACTCTTCAAACATCAAAAAATCAAGCTATGCAAGTCTGCTTGCTGTTTCTTGTAATCACAACATTAATTTCTTACTTTTGGGGAAAAATAACATTCCTGTATTCCACAGATGATGATGGCAGAGCTAAAAATTAATTTAAGATTATAATGCTACATGAAAATAAAAACCTCGTCTGATTGAATTTCAAGGACTCTTCTGTTTAACTAGCTTCAAGAGTCCTTTTTTTGATCATAATAAAATTATTTGCCATATGGTTCAGATGCTTGTGATCCTCTCTCAATGAGAGGATTATGCATGAGATATAATGCCTACTGTAGCTGCAGCCAAGCACACAGCTGGCTCTGATAATGCCAACAAATGGCTTCATCTATCTCAATGTCACGTAGGAGCTGGTGCGATGTGAATCAGCCCAGAGTACAATTAAAATCTACATCATCTGTGAGAAAGGTGATGGAGGTTCTGACATCAGAGCTGTGCCGGATTCATCCTCTTTCCATTGTAACAGAAGAAACACGTTGCCCCTTTCACCCTGTCACACTAATGATGTGCTTTGCACATCCCTTCCCGTGCACATTAAAGGTAGTAAATCAGGGAGACTCCTATTTAAAGGCTTCGCCTTTATCTGACATTCAGTAACGAGGACAATTTCTAAATTTAAGTGCATTCCTTCTTCCCCCCTTTGTGATGAGATAATGCCACTTGAAGTCTACGAGTGAAATATGCGTAGAGGAATTTATGATCCATATGGATGCAAATTGTGACAGTATGCAAGAATTTCCTTGTTTTAGTCCCACCATATTTACTCACACTAATAAAACCAGACTTGCAAATCTATTTCTTCCACCAAACCAAATTTTATTGCAGAAAATGGCCATAATTCACAACAAACAAGCTTGATATCAAGACACTGATAAACCTCCTCTTTTAGGGCTTTAAAGCTAGTGGGAACTTGAGCAATTATTTTGTTTTATTGTTAGACTCATTAAAGGGAAAACCCACAAATATGTTTTATTAGCATTTTTGATGACTTAATGTAAATATAAAACATAATTACTTATGTCTGGCTCTCAAATTTTATTACAAGCCAGGGTTCTATTAAAATATTTTAAGCCTTTGGATATCAGAAATATAAAAGCTTGTCTGGTGGAATATGGCAAGACACTAGCTAATGCTGTTTTCTCCTTTCTGTCAATTTAGTTGCATCAGTTTGTGTGCCACATTGCAAATGGTATTGCTAATCAATGCAATGTAGGCACTGGAAAACGAAGATATGCAGTTTTACACTCACTCATGATCTTTACTGAGATGTAATCAAAGTCTCTTTAAAAATCTTTAATCACACAATATACATGCAGAGTATTTTCAACTATCTCCTGGTTAGGACTTCAGACAAAGTCCCAGTGCATGCTCCTGAATTACAATGATAAATGTGTTTTTAAATGCTCATGTTTTTTACTAAATAAGACAAAATACATCACATTTGGCCTTCCACTGTATTAGTCTAGCTTAATGTCATTTGTCATAATGGTGTTACATTACGATAAAACTGACATGCAAGTATTAAAGTATTATTTTATGCACCAACATCGAAGATCTAAATCTAGGAACATAATGCTGAGTCTCTCTCCATATGAAAACTAGCACCTTGTTGCTTTCTGTTAAGCAGTCAGTGAAAATACAGGGTTTTGCCTACATGCCAGCCTGCACATCTGTAACAACACTGCTCTCTTAAGTTGATTTAGACAGAATGGCAGCAATATCCTCTTCCGTAACAGTTTACATGGTACAAGCTTTGGAGAAACATCCAGGTCACATAAAAATCTACTGTTTAATACAGCAAAAATTACAAAACTTTAAAATTAAAAAACCTAAATCAACTCAGAGCTTCTAAGGAATACTTAAGAAAGCAGATGTCTCTAAACTGAGCAATGCAATCCTTACAGTTGATGTAAAATGTCATTGCTCTTAGGGGAAAAAAAAAAAGAAAAATCCAAGGAAAATTTTTGCAGCACCTTCTGAGTCTGCCTATATCTAAACTTACTGAACTACAGATAAATGAAACAAAAAGCTGTCTGAGAGGGCTCCATGCCTCCTTGAGTAAGTATTTGTTATCTCAGACCTTACTCTTGTTGTGGTTTTTTTTTCCCTCCCCAAAAAATAACAGCTGCTAACTGCATGACAATGCACCCATTTAAAATTCAGGTATGAGCTCTTCACAACTGTACCAAAGAAACTTTGCCTTTGAAGATAAGACACCTGCACTTATATCCAAGTTACGCTTCCCTCCTTTATTTGAGTAGATAAACACACAGTAGCCTATGCCCAAGTTTGAAAATAAATTGCAAGACCTCATAAAAAGCAGCCACTCCAAACGACAAATTGTCATTTTCTGTGCATCTTTCAATAGTTCTGAAACAAATAAGTCAAACCACAAAAAGGTAAAAAATGAAGAGCGAGGATTCATAATATCAGTTCAGGTGGCAGATATACTTCAAAATGGAAAAAACCCTCCTCCCACAAGGTGAAAATGCCATTGAAAACTACTAACGCACTTCCTCTACAGTCCTGAAAATTGTGCTATCGCAACTCAGCTTGACAGAGCGATCTACCCACTTTTATATACACCTCTGCAGAGCTTCCACAAATAYAGGAACTTAAGAAAATCTAACATATACAATCTTGAAAAATATGTATCCAGATAATGTATTTGAAGACAGACACTCTTAAACCAACAGAATTAACAGTTTTAGAAAATCTAACAGCAACAGAAAATCCTGTTAGCTAAATGTGGTGCTCTAAAGAAGACACCAAAATTATAACGCAAATAGAAGTGCAATGAAGACACAGAAAGACCACCATCCTGCCATATTAAAAATCTGAACATTAAAAAKACATTGATTTAATGACAACTAGATTACAAAATTGCTAAAATATTAATTTGAAATCACAGTGCACAATTTCTAGAAGCAGGACATCAAGAATTTTCTCATCTATGGTAAAGTGGAAGTTCTTGATGGTATGTGACTTGGCCTAAGCCATCAATATATTTTTAGTATGTTATACTAAAAAGCAGCCCATAGTACAATAATACTTCAAAGAAAATTAAGGCAGAACTAATGTCAGCATTAGCTGCAGGAAGAGAAATAAATAAATGAAGAAAAAAAGGAGATGAGATTGACTAAAGGAATAAATGTTCTGGTAATCTCATCCTTTAAGACTTTTACCTTGAAAATGTGCACAACAAAACTGAATTCTGCAAGCTACTGCACATACTGCCAGACCACTGAACTTCACCTATTCCAAAGAACCAGGCTCAGAAAAAGCCACATAAAAGAGGTTTCCTTCCATCCAGGAGAAAAAAGGCAAAAACCCCTTAGTTAAACCCTCCCATCCCCAATGCACCCACATATAAGAGAACAAAACCTAGCTTTAATTCCTGAATGATTTGGTGAAAATAGCAGAAATTAGATTGACAACGTATAAAGACATGACAACAAACCAATATTGGGTATGAAATAGTAAGAAACCTCTTCTTTAGAAAACAGATGGTGATTGCTGACTCAATGAAGACTTTGTAGAGCCATATATTGGCTTTGTGTGGCAAAGTTTTGATAGTGGGGGGCTACAGGGGTGGCTTCTGTGAGAAGCTGCCAGAAGCTTCCCCCATGTCTGACAGAGCCAGTGCCAGCCAGCTCCAAGACGGACCTGCCGCTGGCCAAGGCCAAGCCCATCAATGACCGTGGTAGTGCTGCTGGGAAAACAGAATTAAAAAGGGGGGAAAAACCCCCGTGCATTTTGCAGCCAGAGCAGGGACTGAGAATATGTGAGAGAAACAGTCTTGCAGACACCAAAGTCAGTGCAGAAGGAGGGGGAGGAGACGCTCCAGGCACTGGAGCAGTTTCTGCTGCAGCTCATGGTGAAGACCATGGTGAGGTAGCTGTGCTCCTGCAGGTCATTTACATCCATGGTAAACTAGACTATTAGTAAAGCACTGAGACTGCAGAGAAGAAAAATGGAGGATCACAAAAAGCTATTTTTCTCATACTTGGCAAATCTCCCTTCCTGTGATGTTCTCTGAACTTACTGTTCTAAGTAATTAAGAAGGAACAAATTGTATGGAAACCACTTCTTATCTTAGTGCACTGAGCAGTTCAATTCAGTTTCTGGGTAACTCACTTTCAAAYATCCAGTATATTTTGCTGCAAGGTTTTAGCAAGTGCTTGCCACTGTTGATATAATCCAATTCTGCATGCTGCTGGGATCCTCACCACCAGCTGAGCACCTAGATGCAGACAGAAGTAAGAGGTACTACAAAAGAAAACTTTTATCCATTGAGTAAATTGTAGTATTTTAAGATTTTTTTGTTGTTTAAGATCAGAATATAATTCTCCTTGGAACGTGAAATACTTCCTGACAGATTATTTCG
Source organism: Amblyornis subalaris (assembly GCA_018881555.1). Lineage (NCBI taxonomy): Eukaryota > Metazoa > Chordata > Aves > Passeriformes > Ptilonorhynchidae > Amblyornis > Amblyornis subalaris. The sequence continues at coordinate 3,675,923 of JACAXG010000062.1, read as the reverse complement.
ATCAAAATATCTACAAGTCTGGGTCCTTAGAAGATACAAGAGGTTGAAATAGAAGAATAGGTATGTGTTTAGGTTATTGCTCATCTCCAAAATATGCTGCCTGTTTTAAAGATCATATTAGAATCTCAAAGACCATAAGAAATGAGAAAGAAGATGGGAAAAAAAGACAGTTTACTTTTGAGATAGCTCCAGTGCACCTTCGAGCTTTGATATTGTCTGTTCACCTTCTTCTATATTCCTTTTTTCATTTTCCTAGAATCAGCTGTCTATTCATAAAGCCAGAAATATATTGCTTAATATAGCAGCAGTATTCCTAGTATAGCACTGAYGGATTAGAAAAGGTGGTTGAAAAGAAAATGCATATATGTAAATTTTTTTTTATATTAAATGGAAACATCCCAAAACCTCAAATGATCTATGTGAAATTTTAATTATAACTTAACAGCTGTTTCAGCTAATTGAAGGATATCAGAAAGGTGATTTCCTTCTCATTGTAATTAAAGAGTTAAGCCTAATTTACTGTTGTCAGAATAAGACTAAATGCCAATCTGGTCTGCCTAATTATATAAAAAGGTAAACAGGAGAACTCTGAGACAGACATCAGAATGCTCCCTCCTACCTCAAAAAACCCCCAACACACATGTGGATGTACTGACCACCCTCCACTTCCCCCCTTTCCCCTTAAAAAAAAAGTAAACCTGGCAAGTTTCCCAGTGATTGCTTATGCCCTATGTTTTCTGGCAAGAAGATGGGCAATGACCTTTAAAGCAAGTGAGCAACTCAGTCTAATTCTGCTTTGCCACCCCTTTATTAATTTTCCCTGGAAGCTATTTTCATTTCCATTCCCTTGACTTCACAGCTTTGTTGTTTAATATTGTGGCTATGCATAAAGGTAAAYATATGTTTTGCATTCACTAATGTGGTATTATCTACTTGTCACCAGTGAAAGAAAAATGCAATACAGAAATAGTGCCAAAATACTTGTTTTTCTAYGACAATGAAACAGTTTTTTCTTCCTATAACTTTCAAGGAAAACGGAGTGAACAAAAAAATGTTTTTGATCTCTATCTGAAATACATACCATAGGCATACTTTCTAAATTGTACATTAAATACAATGGTCTTCATAACAAATACAGCCCTTCCACATGTACCTGAACAAAAACTGGAAGCTATGAGAGTTCAAAGGTTTTGTTTTTTAAGCAATCCAGTGATTAACAGACAACCTGCACATGAGAACTTTTCTACTTCACCTTTTTCCACCTCTCTTGCAACACAGATGCCATTATTGAAGAGAAATATGTAAGATTTATCAGAGACTTAAAACCTGGCTACAAGTGTCAATAATACTCAGTGTGAAGTTAATTGAAGTATGACTTATGTCAACTTTCATGTATATACACATACACACAAACACACACACACATATATATTTGGATTATGAAAGTACATTACCTCTAACGTGTTATACAAAACACCAAGGAACTCCAAAGTGGAACTATGCTCCTGTCCAGGTATAGGAGCAAAAGCGGTGACAGATGAGTGAAACAGTGCAACCTGGGAGCAGTATTTCCCTGAAGAAATGTGCATCTGTATATTTAATTCACATTTGCACCACACCTGTCATTCTGCATAGCTCATGTGCAACTAGTATCAGACCCTAGCAAAACGGACAATAACAAGCAGCCCCACTATGCTGGATGTCAGCAATAGATCAGGAAGCCAACTGAAAAATATGAAAATCATCACAGAATGTTGATTTAGGCTGGAAGGGACCCCAAAGATCACATAGTTCCAATCCCCCTGACATGGGCAGGGACACCTTCCACTAGATGAAATTGCCTGAAGCTCCATCCCACCTGCTCTTGAACACTTCCAGGGAATGTTCATAGGTGTTGGACCATGTGGATCAAGGAAGTGCAAATGCAATATGGAAGGCATTTTGGATGTCTTTAACAAAGGCCAGTGCTGGAGGAAATGAAGAGAAACCAAGCAGTCTTTGATTTGAGTAGAACGTAATCTAACAGTAAGGCATTGTGCACTGAATATGATCTGCGACCAGACAACTACTCTTCTCAGTTCAGTTTTTCTCAGGCTATTTTAGACAAACACAAACAAAGTACAGAGAGACAATCATATACTGAAAATACTAGAGACAAGTTTGCAGTGAGCATGCTTTCTGCATTTTGCTGCACAAGAATCTTCACATCAATTCCAGTCTCACTCTAAGCACTAAACACTCTGCTTTTATGCTCAATTAATGTGACTTAATCCAGCCATAAGCAGAATATTTCAGACAACTAGATTGTGCTGGGATTCCCCTGCCTCCTTATGCTCTAGTGCTTCTGCTGACCTTGACAAATCTCTTGGTTCTCCTCCATACAACGTAATTTCCTACATCTTTTTAAATGGCCAAAAAGAGACAACGTACAGCAAAAACTTAATGGGGAGTTATAAAAGCGTACTTGAAAACCATCTCTGACTAATTAATTTCAAAGAAGAGAATAAAAAAAAGCAATTTTATTCTATACAGAATATTACAAACATAAATTGTACACATCTATTTCAGCTGCTGTGCCCTCTGTACAAAGCAGGGCTTAACTCCAAGGTCAGTGAGAACAGCTAAAGGTATTACTCTGCCTTCCTTCCACTGCTTTCTCACTCATTCATTTGTGCTTAACCCTCTGCCCAAATGTTTTGAAAAATCTTAATGCAGATTTATCTCAGGAACATTTACAGAAATATTTACCTTTACAGGTATCACCCCATTGGTTAACTTCCCCAGATAAGAAGCTACTAGAATCAAATTATTTTACTACTCATCTTTCTCTGTCCTGTCAAAAGTACATTTAACGTAATCTATGTGATGAATGTGGCCTCATGAGAAGTGGGAGGGAAAATTAATTTGGGGGGGTCTCACAATGAAAAGATCATTTGTCATTACTGAGCTGAGCTCTGCCAGCAAATGACTGTATTGTTAGATCCCAGTGGCTGCTACCCATTTTCTGCCCCTTCCCTTAGCAAACTCCTCCTTCCTAAAGCTTCAGTTTGCTCTGGATGAAGGTTATTAGCAATACTAACCACCCCGAGAGGGGAACTTGGATGCATTGGGGGTGGGATGTGAATTTGTAAGAACTAATTTGTCTAATGTTCGGTAACAAAGGCAAAGCGTCTGTGCTGTGAATTAATACAGCATCAATCACTGACTGTTTCAGTACATGTAATGAGAATATTCCCAGGCCAACCCAGTGGTCTGCACAGACAGCTGGGGAGATAATACTCCGAATTGAATTTTTATTTTAATGCAACTCCTGTCTTTAAAGCAATGAAGAACCTAGGGAGACTACCCTTGCCATGTATGCATGTGTGTGTATATATATTCTTTCTTTCTACATTTATATTTTAATCTTAGAATAGAAGTATTTATTTTGAAAAATAATGCCTGGTAGCCAGTTCAGTTGATTGTAAGGTTCCTGGTCGAATGGCCCTTTTAGTTTTTTTCAAGTTGTTCTACCTTCTCTCCAGTAGATTTTTTAACCATATAGTTAGATCATCTTATTGTAACTTTAGTTTGTATAAAAACAAAGAATATTTGGAAGCAGTTTAATATCCACAAGACAGTTTTTTTTTCTCCCCTTCATTTGCTGATCACATTAAGGGGAGAGAAAAAAATGTGTCTTTTAATACTTTCAGATTAAATGCAGTTACACTTGAAAAACACATCCACTCACATTTCTTTAACAAGGACATTTACTGTTCGCATAGTAACAGCCTCCCATTGTTTCCAAAAAACAGAAGAGCAAATACAGTTTTTGATATTAAAAAAAAATTAAATATCACTGTCAACCAAAAAATGCATCTAGTTGAGGATCAACTGGAACAATTAGTGGGTGCACTGGAAAACTCACTAAACTGTCACCACTGGAAAGAATGAATTCTCTGTATAAAAAGATTTATCAGGGAGAGTTTAGGACTGACAGAGAAGCCTAAAGAAGAAACAAACAAATAAAAAAGAATTAAGGAGAAGTTGAAGAAAGACCTTTATTACAAAGGTAAAATGAACGTGCCATTTACAACTAAGAGGTTCACTGAACTCTGCATACTGATTGCGTGCTCCATTGCAACACACCCAGAATGCTTGATCTTCAGCCCTCCCAACCTGAGAAGGCTGCAGTGAAGTAATGGAGATATTTTATCCCTTCCCAAGTCAGACATGACAAAGAATAAGAAGTGTTGCACATCATTACCAAAGCACTCTCGTAACCCTCCCACCACTGCCTATTTATGTTATTACTCTGTTAAATATTTTGCTGCCTTCAGCAGTGTAAGATTGCCTTAGAGACATCTAGAATGCCTCCTAGATCAAACTGTAGGCTTTCAAAGGTGAAGGATATGCTGCAATGCAGTCTAAATGCCCATTCTACAGACTTCACCCATCCTGTACTGCATACACTGTTAGTCACAGGTCTCAAACAACACACAAAAGAAACCCCACAAAAAACAAAGACAAAACAAAAACCCAACCAAACAAAAAAACACTCAAACAAACACTCCCCCCCCCCAAACACCACAACCCAAAAAACCGAAAAAAACACACCAAAAAAATCCACCAAAAAAACACCCCGAAGTTAAAACCTGTGAGTTCAAGGCAAGTTTAGGGCCATACTACCCTCTTTGTCAGAACAAGCAAGCCCTGCACTGCCACAACCCTGTCTCTAAGCCACTGTGACACCGGGGAAACATCAGGAGGGAGCAAACTGTGGCCTTGTGTTTCTGATCAGGACAGTTTTGTGGAAACACTATGATACGATATTTTGGAAAAAATACGCTAGAATATGACACTAGGAGATAGTACTGAAGAGTAGCCTGAAGAAGAAAACAGAATTCCATCTGCCTTTGACAAAGCAACAGAGGGGCTGAGAGGCAACCATGGCTGCTCAAAGCAGCATACAAAGAAAACTCCTCTTTGTTTTTCAGCAAAGAAGGGATGTACTGCAGCCATCCTTCTCCAACAGGCTTCAGAGTAACCCTTGGGAAAGGCTGACTTTTGTATTCCTGTGGGAAAGAGACACTGGAACTAATTGCAACTGCACTTTCATTTAAACTCCCGTGCATTTATCAGAACAAAAATTATATATTTGTGTGTATAGGAATGGTCACACAGCATTCTGACCAAGCAGGACACCACCATACTGGCTAAATTAAACAATAGTTAAATTGAACACAGAGAAGAAAAACATTAATTTGTATTATTTAGCTCTGGAGAAATAACTTGACAAGATCACTTGAGAATTATTTAACATATACCCAAAATGCCCCTTTACCATTTGCATGTCACATAAAAAACTTTTTTGAYAATTTTTACGCACATAAAGTATTAAGCCTTGAATTAGATAATTACATACACACTATTTTTATTGCTGGAAAAAGTAGATCCTATAGCTCCAAACTGAATTAATGGAGAACTTAAGCCCCTTTTACTCAAGATGTACAATAAGCAGCCCATAGCATCAATCCTGGATGAGTCCTAGGAAGGAACTGTGATTCAACTACAGAATTCTTTCGATGACTGTGACAGCGGAAGGAAGGAAGTAATTAATTGCAACTAAACAGAGACTGCAGTGTATTTCCCTTTTCTTCTAGTAGCTAGTGGATTGAGGCAGGTGCAGAGAATAAAGGCTACATATGACAACAACCCCTCTTCTTCTGCCCAGCTGGATGGAGAACTACATGCAACCTCTCTCACTTCAGACTTCAATTCCCAGGATAAGCAAAAGTATTGGGAAGATTCTGTCTCCTTGGCCTTACAAAATGGTGTCCCTGGAGCTCTTTTACTCTTTTGGTTCCTGATGGAAACTAAAAGTTAAATAAATACCAATGACTCAGAGGAGAAGCTCTGAATCACATACTGAAGGACTTTCTCTCCTTACATGTCCTACTTTGTTTCAATCCTTTTACATGAAAAAAAAAAAAAAAAAGAGAGGAAATATGATTTATTATTTATTTAAAGGTATAAACAAGAAGAGCCTCTTATTCATTTCAGTGTGATGGTGATCAAATGGTAGCTATTATTGTCACTATAAGTTTCCCTGTCACACCATAAAGCATGTGGAACTCTTGACACCACCTTCAGACTATTTCTACAGGCCTACTCATGAAAAATCATAAACCATTAAACACCATGCAATGTTGGCAGTGAATACATACACGTATTTTGTTAATTTATGCCAAGTATCACACATATGAAGGGAATAAAATCAGGAACAATTATTTCTCAATAAAAAATAATCACTGCAAGTGCACACAGATTGTGGTTATGTTCACAGCTTGTTTGTGGGAAAATTATAGATAAGATTACATTGTCATAATTTTATGGAGAAACAGCATTTAACAGCCTTAATCAAAAGCGGGTATGTCAACATTCCCAATGACAATCCATGCAAAAAAGCAAGTCACACACTCAGACGACCTAAATTATCGGTTATCTTCCACTGTTGTTGGATTTTTTGTTTTCTTTGGAGAGGTTTGGTGGTCAGACGAGTGTGTGGAATTAAATTCAACTCCTAATCGGTTGAGTTATCTATGGTGTGCAAGGCAGGCACCATCCATTATGTAGTATCAGTGAGTGACAGTGTGAATAGCAGCCTTTGCCAGTTAAAGCTGCGATAAGACCTGGATTCTGAGAGAAGTTCCTGCTCCAGAATGATCTCTATTGTTCCAGCCATCAGTTTTGGCAGTAAGACCAATTCAAAGATAAGACAGCAATGATGCTGGCCTTTTACACAGAAAAATATCACCAAATAATCAATTCATCTCCATTTAGAAAGACATCTATCAAGATGATTTTTATTTTAATAAAATCCAGTGCCACGTCTTTAAAATGAATAACTTAAATACAAAGAACTTCTTAGAGTCAGGATCTGATCCAAGGCAGAATTATTCTATATTCAGTATTTGCATCCCCACAACTGATTATTTCCATAACTCTCCGGTAACAGCTCTCATCTCAGCCTCACCTTATCTGTTACTTCATTGCTGCTGATGGGCACATTTGCTGAACTTCAAGTAGAACTCTGCTGTTAGGCCAGCTTTCTGCCAGCCTGGACTGGTCCTTCTCTCCAGGAAGGATGCCGGAAGCGCTGAGCAGGAGCGCAGAATGCCACGCGTGACCGCGACCCGCACGCACGGCCGGGAGATGCGCGGGTTCCTCCCGGGAGGGGCGGAGCGGCCGCTCAGCACTGCGGACAGCGCCGGCACCCGTGGGCCGCGACACGCCGGCCCCGCGTAACGACTTGCGGCACATGGTGTAACCCGAGCTATCTTCAGACCGCCCTCAGTAGCAACAACAACAAAAAGGACCGGCTTCCCGAGCTCTTTGGGAAACAGTTGCTGAAATAGCAGCTTAAATGACCCAAGACACTTAATTTTCCTGAGTTTCCAATGAGCTTTCCATGAAGTCCCTCCATCACAGTCTTTTAAGCAAAATAAATAACTGTGGGGCAAGGGACAGAGTCATAGAATTGATTGAAAAATTGTTAAGTGATAGGAAACAATGAGTAATGGCAAGTGGCTGCCCCTCAAAATGAAGAAAATGTAGGAGTGAATGCTCCTGGGGCCGCTATTGAGATGAACACTATTTATTAATGACTTGGAAATGGAACCGAACAAGTTATGAACTGTGGTAGTGTGAGTTTGTGGGAGTTTTTTACTGGGAATGCTGAAAAGTCTTATAATTTTCAAGTAGCTAAAGAAATTCAATGATACTAGAAGTGGTAAAATGAAAATCCATTAGAAAAAAATAAATATGAGGAAACAGATCACAGTATACACTATGGGACTGTGAAATAGTTTTTTRAAACAGAAAAGTGAAGACAGAGACAACCAGTAGAGAGACCTCGACAAATTAGAGGTCTGGGCAATCACCAATTGTAAGAAGTTAAACAAGGACAAGTACCAGATTCTGCATCTGGGTCGGGACAACCCTGGATGTAGATACAGACAGGGGAATGAGATGCTGGAGAGCAATGCTGTGGAAAGGGACCTGGGGGTCCTGGTTGATGGCAAGTTGAATTTGAGTCAGCAGTGCCCTGGCAGCCAGGAGGGCCAAGYGTGTCCTGGGGTGCATCAGGCACAGCATCGCCAGCCGGGCAAGGGAGGGGATTGTCTCGCTCTGCTCTGCACTGAGGTGGCCTCAGCTCGAGTGCTGGGGGCAGTTTGGGGAGCCACAATATAAAAAAGATATAAAGCAATTAGAGAGTGTCCAAAGAAGGGCCATGAAGATGGTGAAAGATCTAGAGGAGAAGCCATATGAGGAGCAACTGAGGTCATCTGGCTTAGTCTGGAGAAGAGGAGACTGAGGAGAGACCTCATASATGCTTGTAATTTCCTCACAAAGGCAAGTGGAAGGACAGCCACTGATCTTCTCTCTAGTGACAGGACCTGAGGTAATGGCCTGAAGTTGTGTTGGGAGAGGTTTAGGTTGGATATAAGGAAAAGGCTTCTCATCTAAAGGGTGGTTGGGCACTGGAACGGCTCCCCAGGAAAGTGGTGCAGCACCAAGCCTGACAGAGTTCAGGAAGAGTTTGGACAATGCTCTTGGGCACATGGTGTGACTCTTTGGGCTGTCCTGTGCAGGACCAGGAGTTGGACTCAATGAACTTTGTGGGTCCCCTCCAACTTAGGATACTCTATGCTTCTATGATAACTGGGCAAGAGGTTTTTTTATATATGCTATGTAGCATGCAATTATTCCATTTGCCTCTGGATATACGAAACTACACTTTTTTTTTCCCCCAGTAAATATCTAAAAGAATTCATCCATCACAAGGATTGACTAAATTTAGCTTAAACAGACAAGGTGATAATAAAGTCCATGAACAGCCTACAAAATTCCCATAGTGTATCACATCCTGATTACTCAGACTCTAAAGATCTGTTTAAAGGACTGAAAGATCATCAATTTCAGCTGTTTAAAATTTATAATTATTTTACAATTGTTAATGTAGAAGCAAAATTCTTCAGAAGACAGATCATGTATTCTTTTTCTTTTAGTAAATTTCTTCACACTATGAGGGAAAATGAGGAATATAAAATTTAAAAATATAGGCCTCCGATCATACACCAAGTAAATTTGAATGTCCATCAGTGTTCAGGTAAAAAAAAAAAAAAAMCACAGGAAAATAACTGACTGGTTCTAAGGCTGAATCAATAAATAAAAGGGACTAAAATAATTAACAAAGTTCAGAACTTTATAGCACCCAAAATTTTATGAAACTTAGAGGGAACTTCATGCAGATATTCATAATTACATAGGCTATATTAAAATCTGATCAGGCTCCTCTCTTCTCTCTATTACATAAAACAAAAGGAGTTTTAAATGAAAGAACAGTAAATGCAGAAGCAATATAGAGAAACATTTCTTTTACATAGTCAGTGGAACTGGCTGTCAGATCAGGTCATCAAGATAAAAACCACAGCTATGTTTTTAAAAAGAACTGAATAATTTTATGACTGATAATAACATTTGTAGCTATGCAAGGTAAGACAATAAGGGTAATCAAATCTTATGCTTCAGGGTGTAAGACAATGAACYGCAAGGTTTAGAAGGAAATGTGCAGTGTCACACAAAGGGGTAAGATGCATTAGCCTTTTCGGAAGAGATTTACGTTCTTTTAAAATATCAAGAAATAGCCACTGCCACAGGCATGGCACCAGACTACAGAGACCTGGTGTCTGATCTGCTGTGACAAATCCTTTGTTATTACGAGTTTGGCTTTGATAGACAATAGATTCTCCTGAGTTTTATGGAGCTGAATTCAAATTAAAAACACATGCTCTATGAAAGCATAGCTTGRAGGAAGGATCTGAAGGACAGAACTGTTAGCCAGTAATTAAGAGTTCTGTACTGTGTTTTCTGGCAGCAATTATTTTAACATAATTCTTAACAGAGTCTATTAAAGAGGAAATGCCAATTAGCAATAGCTTATTGCACAACAAAACAATGACTGCCGATATAATTTACTGCCATAAACTACAGAGAGAATTGACTGCTAGAAACAAGACTGGCTGGTTAATTAAAAATGGGGGAGAGAAAGGAGAATCTACATGCATTTAACATGCACACGTCTGATGAAACTTCAGTTCCTATACAGAAAGCTCCATTCAGAATCATGTTAAACTATCTAGGCTATGCATATTATTTGAAGCATCTTTCAAAGTAGAGTGAAATTATGAGGTTTTGCACACATTTTTTCAGATTACATGTTCATACTTGCCAACCAGTCAATTTGAAKAGAGAAAAATTTGTGGGCACACTGATATTCCCACACTTCACATCAACAAGAAGGAGGCCAAAGGAAGAGGCAAAAAGGRGCCCTGATCTCAGCCAAAAGAGGCACAGGTGATCTGGTTCCATATACAGAAGACAATTCTCTAAGGTTTTCTAGCAATGCTGCAAATTACTTTCCTGAATTACTGACCTTGGTTTTCCAGTCTAGACTGAGTCCTGTTTTATCCCTCATCCAGTTGACCATCAAAATGGAATATGAGTGACACAGAAAATATGCAGCTAGTGTTATGCAAAGAAAATCTAGAGTCAGGAAGGTGTTGCTGTGCAAGAAAAGTCTGCAAGAAGTCTAATAGTGTGCTTTTTCAAGCTTATAAAAGTGAAATTAGAACTGCAAGCTTAGCATAGATCTGCTAGTTGACTGTGCTTCTTAGTTCTGACAAGTGAGAAGAAACCTCTGTATATTTTTACCTTACAGAAAACGATGGCAGCTGGAGGAGAGAATTACCTGTAGGCTGGAGATTTAGAGGGCCTGCACTACAATCTATCCCATTAAGCTGATAAAACAGTCACAGAAACCTGGTATGCAATGGCACTGATGCATACAAAAAGATGAGACAGATGGAAAGAGAAATATGAGGTTTGCAATCATAAGAGCTGCACTGTTTTGCAATCAAGATGTTCAGCTATGTGGAAACACAGTTTGGCAGTGTCATCACCTAAAAGACTGTCGTTCCCCATAAGACTGAAAGAAAGGAAGGAGAAGAAAAATGATGCTCCTGCTTTCCCCCTACAGGGTGGAAAAAATTGAAATGAGATATTCTTTTATGGTTTTATTTTTTTAATTTTTTGGTAACATGATAGTTAAAGACCATCTGCAGACAGATTTCTCCATGAACTTTTGAATATATGTCTGATGTTCCTCAGATTTCAAGTTTACATAGACCCTCTTACTTCCTCAGTTTCTAGCTTTAAGCCTTATTTGGGGATTTTAAAATGCAATCGAATTCTTTGGGTTCCTGTATTGAATCTGAGAATTAATTATCTCTTGCCTCAATAAATTAGAAGCAATCTTTGCTTTTAAAAAGAGAACATAACTCAAACATGTTTTGTCTACCTCAGAGTGAGCTCATGCTTCCTGAAGCTGCAGGTCACATGCAGCACCGCAGAAGATAGCATGTATTTATTGATGAACCACCTGATTGATCTGGTTTAAATTTTAGATGAGGTTTAGCCTTCCTCTGGAGAAAAAAAGGACTTTTATTTTTCCTTTAGATGCATTGTCAGTGAACCTTTAGCATAGTTAGCTGCCATAAACAGAAGTGAAAAATCATCAAACCTGAACCTGGAAATAAATAATGGTTATAAAGTACCTTATGGACCTGATTTGATTGTTACAGAAATCAAGTAATTACTTACTTGACCTCAGCTTCTCAGATGACGTATTAATCCCTTTCTCATAAATTATTTGTGTACCCAGTAGGTTAACCAACTTAAAAAAAAAAGCACAGCTAAAGGATTTTTTAGATTTTTTCACTTCTAAAATAGCACTAAAATCTTTCTTTTATTTCTACATATTTATTGGGGTTAAGCTCTGGTAGTATGTGTAATAAATAAGTGAAAGGTCTAAGAGTTTTGTCCAAATCTAAGAAGTCAGACATTTCATTCCTATTAGACTCTCTCTCCAGATACTCAGAATTTTATCAAACTGTTATTTTCATCAAAACTTTCCGAAAGGGTTGTCTGACCCAGTTTCTGCTTCAAAACCTACTATCTTGACTGAGAAGATGCATTTTTGGAATGTAACAAAATCATTACAAGCACTGTTCATATCCAGCTATTAGACTTCTTCCACAACACTGTTAAACACATATATATAGCTTTTAATTCTTTTGCTACTGTTCAGTAGAAAGCATGTTAGGTTTTATAAAGATAGGTATTAGATAACTACAGACTTAAAACAAACATCAAGATGTTACCACTATATGCACAGACAACTGGATATTATATTTCTGCAACAGTGCACAGCATTATATTATATTATACAGTACACTGGTGTAAACATCGTAGATTGTTAAGAACAAAAATACAGACCCTCTGTTTTAAATTGGAGGTTTGTTCCTAGTAAGCTCTAAATTTTACTGAAATACAGACTACCACATAAACAACTAAACAGAGCAGCAAGCTTTGCTCTAAAAAGAGATGGAGCTCTAAACTAGGATTATTTAAATTATTTTATTTACAACAGTTCTTATTTAGATTTTCTTGCATGCTTGTCTAGAAAAATTGTTTTTAAATTTGAGTCAGCAAACCCTAACCTGTGAAATCCAGTTCTCCAGAAGACAAAGAAAACAGTTTTTCTTCTGGCAGTTTAGTTTGAGTACTGAAAGGATGCATCTGACTAAGCAACTACAATAGCACTGGGCTACTCTGACCAGAGTTATTACAACTCAAAAATAAGCTTCTCAAAAGCATTCTCAGAGATTTATGTGCTGTTCTTATGGAAATGCTTCTTCAGAGATTTGGCTAACATAAATATATTACTCTTAGGCACCAAACCCTTTATTCCCACTGAATGTGCCCATTCCTCTTGGACTGTAAGAAATATTAGAAGACACTGYGTATGCAAAAGCCTGGTATTATCTCTAAAAATCTATTGTAGACTTTCTTATAAAAACAAGTTGCTGCYATTCCAGCATTCAGCTTTTAAATACAAAGCTATGCCCATTATATCCACAAAGTTATACTTGAACTATTTTAGCTATAGGTACAGGCTGACAAAGCTCTTTATTTTCTCAACTGTCCACCGTCTTCTAATTACATATCATAGTTTTTGCTTTATAGTAGCATAGGAGGTGAAAGCAGAGAGGTGATCTATTGAACATTTTCCATTTATTTAAACTTCATCACCAAGCTGCTTTTTGCATATAGAAAGTGACTTTTTGCTTTTCTCTCTGCACAAAGAAACTTGCTCATTCCATTCCCTCAGACACTGGACTTTTCAAGACATGAAGACCCCAAGAATTCAGACTCTCTCGCTGGGGGAGGCTTCAGTAGACATGTACTGGCTCACTTACTCTGTTTCAGACCTGGCAGAGCAGCCAGCTTAGAAACGGGTATAGAAATGAGATATTTTGTGATCTCCCCAATGAAAACAAAATATTAGACTTGAAATCAGGCAATTCAGCTCAGTTACTCTAACAAACATAATGCATATGTTTATATAGTTTTCCTTAGAGTTAGTTCTTAGAATTGAACCTTAAAAGATAGTTGCTCTTATTTAAACTCCTAAAGGAAAATGGCATGTGTTAATCTTACTTGGCAAATTTCCATATTTTGTCTTTTTGTTTGTTTAATACCAAATTAAATGCAGATACTATCACTGCCATATCTACGATAAAATATTTATTTATCCTAACCAAAAAGCTGTTGTCAAGGGTTAGAAGAATACAACACCACCAAATCTTGCACTTCTGCTTCCAAAATAGAAATGTAGACAGCGTTGTGTTTCACAGATTTAAAAGACAGAAGTTCTGTTCAAGCTATATCTCTACCCTTGTATATATTATGACATCATAATGGCTCCATCAGCTATAATAAAAAATGAATTCCCTTGACATATATTACCCGTAAGTGCAGCGTAGTAAATAAATGATTCATGCAAGTTCAATTACAAGGGTATGATGTCTATAAATGCTAAGTACCTGCAAGATAGCAACAGTAAAGGAAATGAACCCATGCAGTGTTAAAAATGGCTTTCAGCTAAGATTTCTGACCATACTTTTCATCTCTTTTTACATGATTTTACATGTGTTTTACTAAACACACTCATGGTAACAATCCACTGAAAGGTTACATACAGAATAGTGTTTCTATCCTTACTATGAATAAATCTGAAAATAGAACTAGGTTGCTCTTTTGCTCCAGAGGCAGTAAAGAAATCTTTTTAAGAACTGGAATTCCCACTGAATTTAAGACTCCACCTCTGCCTCTTGTAGGTTAAATTACTTAGCCTTTAAAATAAAAAAATATCTAGCCATGATGAATTACATACATACAATCCCAAAATAGTGTATTTGTTTCTTAAATATATGTAAGATGACATGATGAACGCAGTTTCTTATATTTTACAACTATGTATAGAAAACAATGGCTCAGAGAGTAGGTGATCATATTCAACTCTAAATCATGTATAGTCGAGAATCCTTGGCAAATGTGTTTCTAAGTCTGTATACATTGTACMAGACAACCATTCATGGTAGTAATTTTTGAATATTATTAGCAAAAAGTAATTTCTGAATGGATTTGGAGTAAAACTGTCATTGTTTTATACAGGTTTGCAGTTGCCCATTCGCCTACAAATGAAATAAGGACTGTCATATGGACTTCCTAAATTTACTCCTCACCTCTGCTACGAGACAGCACTAGGTGTCTAGGGTTAAAGAGGCCTTCTAGGAGAACAGACTATCACTGGTAGGTCGTTACCACATCTGGTCTTATCCCAATGCTAAAAAGTGGAGTAAAGAACATAGCACAGTTTAAATATTGTCAAGTGTATATTGTCATAATTAGCAGCAACCTTGGATATTTTGGGTAGTGACTTAAATAACAAATGAAGTGTGAAGTTTTGTTAAATTATCAGTTTTCACAATTCCTATAAAACGGGTTCCAGAGATAAAATAAAATCTCCAGGCCTACCTTCTCCAACTCATTCACTATTCTTTTCATCTGCCCGGATTTTAATTCATGCAAAATTCCACAAAATATTCATGCAGTACTAGCAATGTAGCTACAGACTTTTGAGCCATGGAAGAAGGCGAATTTGTATTTTTAAGGGTTCCACTTTACAATAAACAGCATATTTTAATGCCTTCTATATTATTGTGTTTAGTTGCATTTTCAATACAATTATAAAAATCAACAATAAATTAGGAATTTTTCTGTCTTCTAGACAGGGCACGGAAGCCTCTGTGTTTGATATCAAGAGTCTTACAAGTCTACTTTTTGCAACTGARTCTTGAAATGTCTTTCACCCAACCCAAAGGGCAGATGCCTACAGGGTGGATCAAAACTTCATAACGCAAGAAATGAGAAATGCAAATGTCAGTTTGCTTATTTCACTGTTATGGCCATGAAAGTAGAAAAAATAATTTGTCTAGCACAGGAATCTCTTGTTGTGATAAAATAAATGTGTGAGAACAAGGACAGAGAGAGTTCAAAATGACGCTCTATAAGGAACTAATACACATATTTACATTCAAAGTATTTGAGTCCACGAGGTCAGGGATAGACATTCTGAGGCCATTTTTACCGTAAGTAGTATCAAGGAAAAATACCTCTTCTAAGTTTGATGATTATTTGATATCAAAACAGTACAAGACAGCTGCTGAACATCAACAGAACGTTGAAGTACATTTTGTTCACTTTTTTAGCATAGAGCTGTAAACTATTAGAACTTACAATATCTGCTACTAAACAAATTAAATCTTAGAACAACAAATCCTTAAGTCCTTTTAAGTGGAAGCTACTAAACCTCTTGTCTAAGACTAAAACACTTGAGTATGCAATTTCCCTATACTGTACTGAAAATTCATAAAAATCAATGCATCATTATTTATTAATGAATTTAAAAGTGACACCATTCCCTTAAACTTCTCTTCTCACACATGCTTCATTCTAAGCAAAGATGCAAATACAATAAAGAGAAGGCAAATGATCTGAACTCCTTATTTTACAGCAGCCAAATGATCTGAACTGCAGGGCAGTGAACTATTTTCATACAAGAAACATGGATCAGGATCTCTGCCAAACTTTATGAAGTAGTAATAACAACTTCAGACAACAAAGTCTGACATGCATATTTCTCCTCAACTCTTAAATGGATTTAAAGGTCGATCCTTATACTCACCTCCYTTGACAATTCTACCATATTGCAGCATTTATCTTTACAAATTCCAGCAGCAATTTTTAATTTCACATTTTTTCCTTTCTTTTTAAAGCAGCAAGCACTACTGTAGAGCTGTATTAAAAATAGATATACGCTATTAAATTAGACCACAAGTGTCAACAAAAGCTACCACTATCAATTCTGCACACTGATGTTTTTTTCTTTTTTTTTCAAATTATGCAAAAAATGTAGCAAATTTTATATGGGCTTTACTTCCAGTTTAGTACTGTGATTAATTTGGTGTTTGTCTAAGAATATGAGCCCCCTAAATATCCTTTCAGGGATAGCTGGAAGAATCACACTACTGGTTTTTATTGAATCAGTGTTCTCCATGCAAGTTCCAGCATATGCCATCAGAACTACACACAGAGTTAATAAATGCAGAAACACAGACACCATCCACTCCAAAAGCACATTTACTACACACACTCATGTTCTTCACAAGCCTGTGCTTGGACAATGGGAAGCAGCTCAGGATTCAGCCATGAATTCTCCAGGCACTTCTTTGAACAAAATATGCACATGGTACCAACACCACACCCTCAACTTTGCAGTGTGCTCCAGCTGTATCTCCTGGAACTTTTCTCTCTTAAGGATCCAGCAGCAGGGTTACGAGAAGGTTATGTGTAGTCAGAGAACAAAAGGCAGAGTTGTTCAGACACCTCTCTTGATCAAGATGCACCAAGACAGTTCAAAATTGAGTCTGCACTACGAGTTGTGGCAATATTGCAGTTCTGAATCCAAAATCTGAGTAACAGTTCTGCTCCAAAAAGTCCACACTCAAACGCTATAGAAACATAGGAAAAYCAGGTCAATCCCCAAACAAGCTGTTCCCATAACCCACTCTAGGAATAGCCATAACTTTTAAAATGGCAAATACAGCTTACTTTTCACTCCGACTAAAATGACACCAAGCACTTACTGCTGTAATGGAGAAGGAACATGCCTCAGCAATTCTGCTTTTAGAGGATGTGTCTCCTGAGCCTCCCCAAAAAGGTCAATGAGAAGGATAAACTTAGCTCCTCTAACACATCTCCTGGAGGAGATGATCTCTATCTAGTCATTATGGAGAGAAACTACAATAATCAATCTCACTTGGTGAATACCCACTGTAAATATGCAATATAAATAGATATTACTGTAGTTTGGACAGACCATGAAATGAGTAGGCTCCAAGTATCTTAACAGACTAAGGCCACAGAAATCTTCATCTCCTGCATCCCCTTGTTCCCTAAGTAGTCTCTACTAGCAAGTCTTCTTTAGGCTCTCCCAGATGAGTGCATATAACCAAAAAAAAAAAAAAAAGTTAACATTATTTTAAAGATGTTCTATTAGCCAGAATAGCAAATATTCTAAATAATATCCCTCTAAGATTTTTCTTTCTCAATTCTTTTAACTCCTGATAATTTTTCTCTACAGTTGGCAAGCTCTTCCAGTCTACATCGTACTTGTTTAGRTTGAATTAAGGTTAGCAAGAGTAGGCCTAACAGATTTACCAGGTTTTTCTGTTGCCTTAAGATTCAATGATCAAGTTCTTCACAAAAGAATACTTCAAAATTTCTACTAAAAACTTATGAAATWAAGATTTACCATACAGGTTTGAAAGCCAAGTTTCCAAACAGTGAATGTCCGGTGATCTTAACACCAGAAATACTTCAGGGGAAATAAAATGGCTTTAGACTGCATTTTTCACACATTGGCATCAGTGTTCAGATTGCCCAACGATACAACTAATCTTTTTAATGACACCTTGCAACAGGCAATTGTAAAGGTGATCCCGCTGTTGCAGTTATAGACAATCTGACTCCTCTTTGATATGGCAGCTATTTCCTGAACCATCATTATATCTGTAAGGGTATCAGTTTTGAAACTAGCAGTTTATTGCTACAGATGACCTGTTTCAAATGTGAGAGATATCATTCCCTCATGCCCATCAGATTTGCATCTCTATTTGCTTCTTATCCATTTTTCTTTTGCATCTCGAAGCAACCTTGTACGTTAGTGCTATTCAGTATGGCAGAGCCTCACATTAAAGTATCAGTATTGTAAGTGTGGATTTGCCATGCACTTCCATCTTTGAATAAAATACGCCAGTATTTTACTAAAATAATTTCCACCACTGGAAATAAACACCAAGAGCAACACTTTCCCATACAGCATTCCTTTTATTTTCCAGATCCCTACTTAAGAAAAACCCGCAAYTGACTGATTACTTAGCAACCTCACCGAGTCTGATAGAGTCACGCTGTGATAATGGAGCTATCAATGCAGTTATAATGTACTTACACTCTGTAGATAGCTGTTTCAAATGGTGCAACATTCCCTTCCAGCCCAATGCTTCTCTGCAAGGCTGGAAGGCCTGGTAAAGATTGAATACATACCCTTAAAAAGAGCAAGTTAAAAAGAGGTTTCACTGACCACTGCTCTTTTGTGCTACTTTAAATGTTGCTGATGCCACCTTTTTTTTTCCATCCTGTTTTCTCATTTAACATAAAGTTTGAAACTGATTTGCTGTGGAGAAAAGCAAAGTAATAAATATATTTAGTGTATTTTCCTACTTTATATTACTTTGCAGTAACAATATCAATTTAACTGATAATTAGTAAGTGACCATGTCCCATGCTGTTAGTATGTTACACAGGTCAAGTTTTTTATAGAGRTAGTTCACACAGCAAACCAGACAGTCTACATCATGAGGATATAATTTATATCACAAAGGCACTTATTTAGTTGTAAAATAATGTGACAAAATGGGAACATTTAAAAAAGTGCATGAACAGCAGTCAGATCTAAGACCCAAGCTCACTGTCTATATTTGAAACACATTACAAAAAACCCCACCCCAAACCAACCCAACCCAACCAACCAACACAACAAAAAACCCCACACGTGCACAGGCCCCCAAAAACCCCGAACACAACCAAAACCAAACAAAAAAACCCCCAAAACCAGGCCCACATCTCCTGCTCATTGTAAGGAGCATGGATGGCTCAGCTCAGATCCAAACACACGCACTCTTTTCATCCCCAAAATAGTGGGTTCATTCACCATGCCTGCTTGGAACAAGCCCTATTTCATGARTGAGGTGGTCTGAGAAAATGCTAATTGACATAGGCCAAAGCTGTGCCCTATAACAATATATGTAGTGAAGTCATRTTAGTATTGAAAAAACAAATGGCACAAGGCTCAGGCCATAGCATAATGGCTTCACTAATAAAGTCACAGTGGGGCTCACAGAAATCTTACAGAGTTTTAAAGTTCTTTGACACATAAAGAAATGAACAAGCAGTGCAGATGCACAACCTGCATCTCTGGGTACCAGCATGTCATTAGACACCTGTGCTCAACACCTTCATTCCTCCAGTGTAACCTTCCTCATTTAGGTACCTAAACATACTCATCTGGACTTCACAGGGAGTCTGTGGAGAGACATGGGCATCTCTGGAGATCATTCTGTGTTTACTTCAACTACAGTGCTCTGGCAGAGATGCCTGTTGCCTTAGAGACTTTACACAGAGCCTAGTTTAAACATATTTCAAAACAGTAATGCCTCAATTTGGCTTGTGAAGCCATGCAAAMGGAACCATGGATCAACAGATCAACAGATCTTAATCTTGTTTGAAGGCTTGATTTATAGTCAGTTTTACTTTTATCACACTAGCAATTCACAGTGCATCTGAGCAAAGCATCTTCAACAGGATATAATATTTTTTTTTWAAAAATACACCCCCACACCCCACCTTCAAAATAGGGGATTACTGGCAAAAAGGGTGGGAAAAAAATCAACATACATGTACAGACTTTGTATTACCAGGGAAAAAAAAAGTCAAATAATGTAAGTCAGATGTTCTCAGGTTGGCCAGACCTGATGGTCGCCCCTGTACAGTATATAATGAACCAACTGAAGTTCATTGAGAATCTACAGAGAATGAAGAACTTTGACACAGAAGATCAAACACAGCACCTGTCCTTACAAATGTAAAAGACAGTCATAAAGGAGTGAAAAGCGGTCACTTTACTTTCAATAACCTGAAAGATACCGAAACAAATTATTAAACAATCAATTTTTAAAGATCTTAAGTATACTAATGTGATAGGGAACAGGCAACACGGATTTTCCAAGAAGAAATCAGTCAGGCCTATCTCATTTCCTTCTCTGACAGACCAACTGCTGTAGTGGATAAGGGACAGGCAGTAGATGTGATATAGCCTGACCACTAAAGCTGTTGATGCTGTCACACGTGACATTCCCAGAAGCAGAAGAGAGAAATATGGTCAAGATTGAATTGCACACAATTTAAAGGATAGTTATCAGCTCTTCTCCAGCAAGCTGAGAAAAGGTATCAAGAAGATCTGCAATGACTTGTCTCAGGTCCTGGAATACCTGCCATTTTCATGAATGGCTTAGATGACAGGAGTTTGTATGTGTATAAACCCTGCGGATGTTACCGAGTTGACAAAATTTTTGCAATTTTAAGAACAACTTTAAAAAATCAGGACTGGACAATGCACATGCACACAAACAATTGACTAGACACCAATAGTACAGAAAGTCTGGGGTGATACCGTTCTACCAGAAGAACAAGAGAGGCAATAATAGCCTTCCAGTATGGGAAATTGTTACAGCCAGGTGACCATCAGTTTTTTATTGTGTTCACTGAGAATAGAGTGAGTTGCAATCATCTTAACCTGCTCTGTGAGAAGGGACTGAGAAAAAAAAAAACAAACCACAAACCCATAGCTATAATAGCAACTCTTTCCAGTGCTTTTTAGTCAATTGAGATTGGGAAAATATCAACACAGGAGGTTTTATAGACTCCTTAGTATCTGTCAAGGATGGTGATGTGTCTCATCCTACTTTAGAACAGAGACTTGAATGAGAATAAATCTTGGGGCGGCTTCTTGGCTTTCATATCCTAATATCTTGCARAAGTAAGACCTGCTGTTCTTAGACTAGTCTCTCTTTTACATCAGGTATGCATCATCATCATCATCATCCTTATTTATTTATTTATTTATTTTCCCATCCACAAACCAGTAAAAACCAAGCAAGATAACAGAAGCCACATTTGTATGTGCATCCTCAAATTACTAATAATTCAGTATTCCATTTCAGATGCAGAGGGTCACTGTTTAAGCACAACAGAATACCAGAAACCATAGTGGTAACTTGTTAAATCTGGCTGGAAGATAGTGAGTTGTGGGTTTGGTCTGCATTAAGAAGTGATGAATAGACTTGACTGCAGAATCAAAGAAAATACACAAAAATCCTTCAACAGAGAAGAAGTACAAAGTCAGCAAGGAAATTAAATTAAGCTTGCAGCATTTCTCTACTCACCATACAATTAAACAAAAGGCTTTCATTTTAGGGGTATCAGATTGAAGCTTCTAGAAGGAACTCTTCCATAAAATTTATGTGAAAGCTTAGGGCACAACATTCATGCGTTGCACTGTGGTGTTTTTTTCAGATGAAAATACCTATGTTAAACTTCCTGCATTCAGATAATAAATATGTTGACAGTAGAATATTAGAGTGTTTATCCGTTCTGTGATGGATAAAACTATACTCTGAACAAACAGCCAGGAACTGACCTTGTGCTAGCCACATGTGAAGAGCAGCTAACCAGAGGAACATTCTTCTTTACAGTGAAGGGGGGAGAGGGCTTTTCCCTCTCAGGGTAGTTTTAAAATGGAATATCGATACATACTGAAAAACAAGGAACTGAGGGAAAGGACTTCATACATTTATGACGGCTGCCACAATATCCCACTATTTTCTGACTTAGTTGAAATTGGACAATAAATCAATAAACCTCTAGCTGATTGTTACCTTCAGTGAAATATGATGCAACATAATTTAGAAAGTGATTTTAAGGAGTAATTCTCTGGAGATTTTACGACACACATTTGAGGTATATTTTCTTTTTCCCCATGAAAAATGCTTCAAATCTGTGTGTAAAATTGGGAAAGTTTTCACCCAACCAACCTGCCTTTGTCCCTCTTTTACCYTGCTTCTGTTTTCAGTCATATCAATATTATTTCAGGGCACTGTTTTCAGATTTCAAGTCACACTGACTTTTGCTGGAAAGATTATAGCAGAGAGTAATGCTGTTCACACAAGCAGCTCAACTAGGTCCTGCCTTCAAACATGCTTTTTACGAGCACATCTCTGCACCCACATGCTTCATCCATCAAAGCACACACTGTATTCTGAAATCGAGCTCAGGGCAAAAAACTCCTGGCTTCCTTTGCTACCAAAGTAAAAAAAAAAAAAAAGAAATAGCATATTTTAAAAGTGCAGTTCATTCTATTTCAATGTTTTAAGTGGTTTTGTCATACAATTTCATGGGCTGGCTGCTGGAAAACCAATCAGGTTAACATTTTAAACACAACTACTCACGGTGACTCTATGCAGTTCTGCTGCATACTTGAGTCCCATCACCTCCTTCAGTGATATAAGCAGATAGGCAAATTTTGGATTTATATTTTAAATATGTCCCATAGTATTTCAAAATTACATTCCATGGTCCCTATCAAATAAGAGTATCTTCATAAAGAGTAAAATGCAACTTAAAAATGAGAATATAAATTCATGTACTTAAAATCCAGCTGAGTCCTCTGTCATACTCACATATACCCTTAACTATGTGCATTTACAGCACAATGCCATCTTGACTTTCTTTAATTTTCTTGTTAAACTTTGCATATGACTTGGCCTGACCCAGCATCATACCGTACTTGATAATACCTCCAAAAGATAAACTAGATCTATTAAAGATTCATGATGTCACTTTGTCTATAGCTATAGTCAACAAGAGATGACCTTTCAGACCCATATGTTCCTAAGAGTATAATTAGACTTACCAAGCAATCTCTAGATTGACTTGTTTAAGTACTTAGCAGGGTATTAGCAAGAGCTGAACTCAATTCAAGCTTCAGTTGCTTTAATTAATATACAGTTTGAAAGCTTTCATTTGATGTGATAGTAAGAAGAGAGCAGAAGTAGAGACTGACAAAGCAACACTCAGCTGTCTGCTTTCTTAGTAGAGAATATAGTAAAAGAGTGGCAAACAACATTAATTATATAGAAAACAAACTGTGATTCAGAAATGAAGGGTTTCCTGTAAGTGTACTGACAGGTGTGATGCTGTTAATTCATTAACGGCAAGATATGAAGGAATAATTATACAGGTAATTTTGATCACTCTCTGCAATGCACCATGGCTTTATAATATTTGAAAATGTCACATGATCATCACTAGAGACAGATATACAGTCAAACCCTTAAAAATTAATCCTTAAAAAAGTGCAAATTTTCCATTAAGCCACCAATCTGAATTTAGAGTAATCCACAGCCATATTCCAAAGAAAGGGTGGCAAACAATTCCATGGACAGGACTAATACGGAATTTCAGATTAAATCCAGTGAGCACAACTGCATCTACAAGTGAAGTGACACACAAAACAATGTCAAACAAGCTGATAATCTTCAAAAGGCTTCTGCGATCCTGAGACAATTTGCTTCACATGCCCAGTATCACTGGCCACCTTTGTTCTAGGTTACCAGGCAGAATTTGCAGAATAAAGATGTGAGTCAATCCACAAGGTCAGATTTACTTTGTGAAAAAATTCACAGGAGAAGATAATTGCACTTTTCTTTTCCATTCTCCTCACACTTACCATCCTGATTGCCTTAATGTTTTATGAAGAAATTGTAAGAAGGTATTAATATTCTTATATATGTAATGTAATGCCAATTTAACCAAAACGTGTGACTTAACTGACTGTGAAGTTTTAAAACAGTTCAGCTAAACAAGGGCAAAATTTGGAGGTTGTTCACATTTTGATTTAAACTACAGTAATACACAGTAATTTATACACTGTAGTAGTTTTACTACTGTGACAGTTTTAATAGTAATAAGGAACTGGTATAAGCACAAAAATAAATTGAAACAACAGAGAAAAGAAGAAGAGACCAACTGAAACTGCACTGTCTTTCACTGTATGACAGTAAGTTTGACCCCACAGCAGTGTCCTGAGTTTACATGGCCAGGTTTTGACAGCAAGGGGTTACAGAGGTGGCCTCTTTGAGAAGGTGCCAGAAGCTTCCTCCGTGTCCAGCAGAGCCAATGCCAGGAGGCTCCCAGAGAGACATGCTGCTGGCCAAGACTGAGCCAATCAGCAATGGTAGTAGTGCTTCTGGGATAATAGATTTAAGAAGTAAAAAAGTTATTGCATAGGAGTAATTTTAACCAGAGAAAGAGAGGAGTGAGAATATGTAAGAGAAACAACTCTGCAGAGACCAAGGTCAGTGGAGAAGGARGGGGAGCAGGCACTGGAGCTGAGATTACCCTGTAGCCCATGGTGAAGACCATGGTGAGGCAGCTGTGCYCCTGCAGCCCATGGAGGTCAACAGGAGATCCACCTGCAGTCTGTGGAGGAGACCCACACCAAAGCAGGTGGATGCCTGAAGCAGGCTGTGACCCTGTGGGAAGCCTGCACTGGAGCAGGCTCCTGGCAGGACCTGTGACCCCATAAAGAGAGGAGCCCACGCTGGAGCAGGTTTACTAGTAGGACTTGTGACCCTGTGGGAGACCCACGCTGGAGCAGGCTCTTCCTGAAGGACTGACCCTGTGGAAAGGGACCCACATTGGAACAGTTCATGAAGAACTGTAGCACTCGGGAGAGACTCACACTGGACAAGTCCATGCTGTCTCCTGTGGGAGGGATCCCATGCTGGAGCAGGGCAAGGACTCCTTTCCCTGAAGAGGAAGCAKCAGCAGAAAAACCATGTAATAACTGACTATAACCTCCATTTCCTGTATTCCTGCACCACAGGGTGGGAGGAGGCAGAGCCTGGGAAGGAGGAGGAGGAGGTGAAGGGAAGGTGCTTTTAAGATTTTACTTCTCGTTATCCTGCTCTGATTTTGATTGGTAATAAATTCAATAAATTTCCCCAAGCTGAGTCTGTTTTGCCTGTGACAGTAATCAGTGAGTGATCTTTCCTTGTCCTTATCTCAATTCATGAGCCTTTTGTTACATTTTCTCTCCCCTGCCCAGGTGCAGAAGGAAGTGATAGAGTTGCTTTTGGTGAGTACCTGGCATCCAGCCATGGTCAAACCACCACAAGCAGTCAATAAGTTGCAGAGATCCCACTTTTCAGGCAAACAGGAGCAACTTTCCTCCAGTTGTGAATTATTTGGTGCAAAAAAATTTGCGTAGTGTGTAACAGTGAAAAGGTCCATTCTAGCCAGGCAGCAGCACATACAGGGAAAAAATAAAAGTGTTAATTTTATCTGCATAACATCAGCATCAGTGAAACTGCAAGTATAAGCTGAAGGCACATAATCATGTAATGATTTCTCAGTGCACCCAGGGACCAGTTTTCAAGTTAAACATGAGCAGATGGAAAGGCAAACTATTCTAACTATGAAGTAAAATGTTCCAGTTTAAGAAGGTTTTCCCTACACACAACTTTTTACCTGTTTAAATAAACTGGTTCAGTTAAACCACTGTAAATCCATGTTCAGCATCCTGTGTTTTACCTCTCGCTGTGAATATGATTGCCTTTTGGATCTTAGGGGAAAAGGGGCATTATTCGGTCAGTAGTTTTTGACTACAGCAAATATCTTCTGATATTAGGTATGGGCTCACGGGGACTCCTAATAGGTTCTGGATCTTTTCTTTTTGTTGGCTTCCCCTCCCACCCCCTCATATTCTTAATATGGCACCTGGCTAAAGGAATCTTTCTATTGGGTCATATTCAAAGAAATCATAATAATCACTATGAAAACTAGAAGTCTATTGGTGTTTTCCCCAAAGCAAATAAATACTGCATATCACAAAGTGTGCATAACAGATTTTTATTTTAATTAAAGGTTTTCTAGAGCTCCTATTCTAGTTAGAGAACCACTTCAATTCTAAAACACCACTAGAAACTGATTGCTGGTTTTGGAAACTGGTGAGTCAAGTCACAATTCATCCATCTGCTTGGCACAGACACTATCTAGATGAGGCATAATTACCTAGGAAAGGTATTAGGCCAGCCAAACGTATGTATATGAAAAGGAAATCGTCCTTAAAGAGGTCAGCAGTGGGTCACAACAAACAGCTCGGTGATTAAAGGAAGATACACATCCAGTCATTACATTTGCTAATATAATATCAACCCATTGTTCTGCACAGCTTCCCCACTTGGTACATCATTAGAAACCTATACTATCTACTACATTGTGTATTACCCTCTGAAGATGGAAAACATAAATTATGCAAGATATCAATAAATAAGAGCTCCTAAATGGTCTTTAACAATAAAAACTGCTGACGCCATGTATGGCTGAGTTGCAAATCCAACAGAACAACAATCAGATAAATACTGCTAATAGTTATAGTTTAAAAGTAAAAAMTTAAAAATGCCAAAAACCATGACCTTCTAAATTATGCATGCTTTTTATTCTTTACATTGCAGATATCATCTCAGTGGTTATTTGGTTTAGCCCTTCGGAGCTCAAACTTGGGTGTGCAAAGCTTCTCCTCCCAAGATCTTTCAAGACGAAGTATGTGTCCCCATCTCTGCACAGAGGAGGTGGGCATTTAAGCCTCTGCCTACCTTGCAGAATTGAACCATTTGAACTGAACTGGTTGTGATGGACCAAGCTAAGCAGAAATGTCCCTATTTTTCATGTGGGCATTGGTAATAGATTCACTGACTGACAGCTCACTGTTCATGCTGAGCACTGTTAGAAGAGATTTTTTTGTTACAGAATTAAGTCTAACTTTGAACTCCTGCCATTATGAGCACAACTTCAACAGATGCAGGCCTGGCAATACTGAAATGTCACAAAAGCTCAAATAAGCTCCTAAGAGAAGAATGGCTTGGATAATAGGAAAACAGGGAAGTTTAAACAGAAGAGCAAGTTGAACCCTTTCAGTACCCTACACCCACATTGGAACTAAGACCAGATAGGACCAAATGATTTAGGATCAATGTTCTTACACCTATAGTAAGCACCATGGTATAGTCCTTTTTTTTTTTTGCATGAAAATATAAAAAGTCTTAAGTGAAAAGGTACTATATAGAACAGTGCATTTCTCTAATATAAACAATAGTCAAATTATACATTTTGATGGGTATAGGAAATGAAAATAAGTGTAGTCTACATTTGTCATGTCTTAAATGGAAAATTGTCCTTTTTGTAACAGTGCTTTCTGCCATTCTTCTTTTCAGAATCTCCATACTGTGTAAACTACAAAGACTGATTCCTTTGGGCACAGTTTTTAAACATACTTACACAAAAAATTAGGCCAAAATACTCTGGCTTTTTTAGACAAAGAAAATTCCATTATAAAAATACAAAATATACATAAAAAAAGAATACTCCATTGGTAAGGGTCTCACATTATGAAAAGCTTTAAGAAATTCCTGTTACCCTCTACTTACACACAATACTAGCTACGACTGTTGGGTCATTGTGTTTTCAAAAAGGCAGTGCTTCTGGAGTTTGGAGAACTCAGAGCAAGAGAATGCTGAGAAACTGGAATTTGGAGGAAAAAGGAAGGATACATCTGGCTGCAGAAATTAATTATAAGGCTAYAGGGCAAGCTTTTTTGTGATATGATACATTTATGAATCTTGAAACAATTCTAAAGACTTTAAAAGTGGCCTTACCAAAAGAAATGGAAGAAGTTTTTAACTCATGTATTTGAAAGAGGCCTCAGTAAATTAATGATTCTCTACAGAAAACAGTAAGAAACATGTGAAGAATGAATTATAGCGATGAGCATATAAGGATACTGTTATTATTATTTCTTTTCCCAGAAAACTCCATCTGCACAGGAATTAAGAAAACTCAAAGCCAAAACTGACTTTAATGTTTTTGCCTGCAGGTCAACCTCCTTTTACCTATCAGCTAGAAACCATCACAGGTGATGCAACTCACTTCAGAGTGAAATCCAAATATAAGTGCTCCAGTATTGTAGTGATTTAATTCACTCGCCTTCATAAATATGCTGGACACATCGGTGAGAAAAGGATACAGTAAACTAACAGCAGAGCAAATGCAACGTTGTAAAAAACTAATTAAGYCTTTTTATCATTTTCAGAGTTTGAACCCAAAATATAGTAACAAACAAGAATTTCAAGAACCATATTGGATCTGGTTTCTCTCTACCATCATCGCCACCTAGAACAGACCCATCGTGGGCTATAAATTATCAGTTGGCTTGCAGATGAAAGAAGCTGTGTTGAAGTATCAGTAAAGTTGCATAAGAAAGAGGATAAACCTTTAAATACCTATTTGCAAATAGCATTGAAGGAACAGCACCCAGTGCAGACTTGCATCTGTATGTGTAGTTTGGGAAGCAATCCACAGACTTGCTATTTTAAAAGTTTGACTCTAATTATATATTGCTATACAGAATCTTTCCCAAGATCCTGCTGAAGATTTAGAAGTGTTTAGGGATTAGGAAATATTTCTTCTACTCACATAATATATTATTCCTCTCAGTCTACTCCAGTGCAAAGCAAGTGTTTATGAAAGAGCACTGTTGTGACATTGTGCTACATATCTTTATTTCTGCATGTGTGTTTTACAGTTTTGGGTACTTTTTATCATGGAAATAATCATATCAGGTAATTTGTATGGAAAGCTTAAAGATAAAATTTCAAGGCAGGGAGGGGGCTAGGAGGTCATAAAACAAACAACTCCGGCCAAAGGAAAATAAATAGCAGGAAGTCAGAAGTAGGGATTTGTCATTGTCAAAGCCCAGATTTACATCTAAGCTGAGAAAGGTAACTTGCGAGGCAGATTTTGTAGTGTTAAGCTTATCTATTCATCATACTTGCTGTGCTCTGAAATTATTCTGAAACAATTTTCAATAGCCTTTATAGATATAATCATTTCCATAAAATTACTCTGAAATTGAGTTTAAATAGTAAACATTTACCAAGTTATAGCTATGTAGAAAGGAAATTTCTAGAAGCCCAAACAGGAAGAAGGCCCCGAGGAGTGGTGCCACATCTTGGTGCAGAAGATGGGAAGCATGATCACCTCCAAAAATCCAGACATGACATCAACGTAAAGGACTGATGTCAGATTGTGTTGCATTATGGAGGAATGCAGCTCAGCTACAGCATCAGACAGAGGAAAAAGGGCAGAGAATCCAAATTCAGCTCTGGTGAGCTGGTACACCCAGCTGCTAGCAGAAACTTTCTCATTAGCATCAAGAAGTTTAGGCCGCGTCTCTGGAATTGCTGTTAGCCCCAGAAAAAGTCCAAATGATCCCTTGTTATTGCACAGGCCTCTTAAGTCCTGTTCCATACCCCTCCTAAGACAGGAAGCTGCTGATCCAGGGACCCTGTCTCTGCTCTGCATCGCTGGCCACTGGAGGGAGTTTTCTTTCAATTTTCTCATTTTATTCTTGCCTGAAGTAGCTTTTTTTTGCTAAGAGTTAGTGGGTTTTGTCAGCTGTGCATCCTGTGAAGAAAGCTCTGTGTGTGTGAACCTGCCTGCAACACCCGAGTCAGAGAGTACAACAGACCCTGGTAATGGAGCTCAGTCCAGGTCCCAGCTCTGCACCCTCCTCAGTTCCCTCTTTTTTCTCATTAATCCTCACTGCCTTTATGTACCTGCTCCTGGTCTTTTTTCCTCATTTTGGCAAAAACCCGTTCTTCTCTTTCACTTCACACCATCTAATCTAGCTCCTTGTCTGCAGCCCCCTTCCTGACTGATGCCTCTTCTTTGCCCTCTCACTCACATAGCATGAACAGAAAACTTAAATGAGTAAAATTGTAGTTATTTCTCTCACTTACATCAGGACACAGCAGCTTTGTACATATTTGGTTGTCTTGCTTGGAACCCCATCCTCAACTTTCAAACAGGTGCTTCATTCTCTTCATGATTCACTATGATACTCTTAAATTTCAGGAGGTGTTATTTCTTCTGCTTTTGGAGCAGGGGAGCATCTGCAGGCTAATGCATTAATGCAGTTCCCGGAATCAAAAATCTCATCAGTGACAGCAAAAGCACTTGATGTCTTAGTAACACATACAGAAAGACTCTGGTTTTATTTGTGCTTATTCCTTCCTTCTCACACTTGTGAAGACTATGTAGAGCATTTATGGTCTGACAAAGAAAAGCTGAAATGCCACACAGACACCAGGAAAAAACAAATGCATTCAAGTGCCAGACTCCTCAAACTCTGATCTGAGGATTCCAGGTGTTTTATTCTCAATAACAGCTTTGCAGAGCACCTGTAAGAACAGGTCTGTCTGTGATAAAGCTGTTCATGTGCGATAATGCTCTATAGCTTCAGTTTTCAGCATTAAAACTTATGATACTGACTTCATTTCTGCAGCTCTGCATTATTCTGTAGAAAATGAATTCTGTACATGAAGCACTCCAGAAATGTGCTGTAACAGGACAAATGAGATCAAAGGACAGAGTCTACATCACATTTTGTTGAAAGCACATTCAGCCATCAGATCAAATAGTCTATGTCACATTCTACCGTAATTTCCAAAGCAACTTCTTTCAGGCAAGGATGAAGCAGGCTTCTTACACTTCGTGATGTGTTATGATAAAGTCAGCTTGATTTAAAAGATCAATTATTTTTTCACCAAAAGCCCACAGCCATAACCAAAGACTTCACAATGTGTTAGTGATACAGAGGAAAATTAGCAAAATATTGTGGCTAAAGTTTCTAAGGAAGTTAATGAATGCTTCAAAGCAGGCTCAGTGATGCTGTGATCATGCATTGAACCAGCAGGTGTTGGTAGGACCTCAGTATCACCATCAGACACAGGGGCTCTGCCAACAAGCACCTTCGCACGCTGGGTTGAGCACACCAGACTTCTGCATGGAAGAGACGGGGAGTTGCTCCCCATAGTTCTTTTAACAAACCCAAATACAGCTTGCTGTCATGAATCCCAGATCCAGTTAACAAGGAAATGAGTGTTTGTCTGGAATGAGGATACATCAAAATGAAAGAGACGATTGTTCAGAAAGCCTAGAGGCTTTAGAGATATTTTCACAAGTAGAGGGAAATTATGATTGACAGTTATTGACGGAATCACTAAGATTTGCAATGCCATTCCATTTTTCTGCACATCAGCTTCTCTTTATTTTCAGGTGAAGCTCCACACAGCAAGAAGGAACAAAGCTTGTTCTGCAAGTTCTTTATTTCTATTATCAGACAAGACAGACTACAACATTTCATTGATTCTGTACGATTCTCATCTGAAAATTACACTGACCACATAGGACTAAGAACTTCAGGTTAGGCATTTGGCTCTTCAAATGAAATTGCAATACAGAACTGTGGTAACAGCCATTGACTGTGGCTAAGTTGAGAAAAACACATGAATAAGAACACATGAATAAGAAAGTTCTGGTTCTTTTACCAGAACTTAAAAGGGTAAAAGGCAAAATAAGAGTTATAGCACATCACTGATTTAAAACAAAATAAAGCTCAAAAAAGTACCCTATTTAGTCTGCTCTTCTGTGAGACAAGGTATGCTGCTGTTTGTTAAATACAGTAATGGAACTGATTATTACTATTAAACTTCTTAGCAAGAGAAAGAACATTGGTCACAACATTTAGTAATTTGCAAAAGAATATTTTTAAAGACATTGCCATTCTTAAAAGTACACAATACTTTCTGTGAATAATTCCAGACTGAAAAATCACTAAATTATTTGAAGATGGAAGGTTTACAGCTCAGTCACCAGAAATATGAGACTAATTACACTGTCCAGAGCCCTGGAAGCACAGAACAATTATTCTGCATGCATGCAATTCAAGAGCCACAAAATCTGCTAGGGAAAACTTCAGCTGAGGACTGGGCAATGTAATTTCAGTAGACAGGCCAGAATACAGAAAGGCGTATTCAATTGTACCAACCCACAGAAAAGACTGAGATGCTGCTCTCCACGGGGTACAGAGCCAAGGTACTCCTATGGACTCAGCGGCACAGGTCACATATGCTGAGGAGTACTCCAGGAACAAAGATGTACCCTGGATCAGGGAAACACCGGGGGTATGATGGGCAAGGCAAAAGGAGTCACGAAGTCTCCATGTAAACACAGGGAGCTTCCCGCTCCTCCTGCCTTTCTACAGACAGCAGAAAGAGCTAATGCTTTGTGCAGCCCATGCAGAAACTCTGCTGTCTCCACTGACAACTGAGCAGTGATAGTTCATGTGTGGCACCACACACAGGGCCAAGCAAACAGCCCGGTCCCCCTGAAGTGCCACTGACCACCACACAGGTACCGGGTGCCACTGCCATCCCAGCAGTATCCCAGGCACACAGCAGCAGCAACGGTGGATAAAAACCATTCTCTGGGCTTGATACCAATGTCTCCAAAGCAAACTGTACAATCACGTTCCATGATAGGACCCATGCAAGGATGAGGAACAATGGAACAGATCTCAGGAAGCCCAGCACTGCCGTTGCCAAAGTGCACTGCTGTTTGCAGATGGAAGATCTCGCTCCCTCTCGCCGAGGACAAGAAAAGTGAAAGGAGGTTGTGGTCAGAGTGCCAATGGCAAACATGAGTATCTGCAGCAGCTGGTGGGCTGCTCCTATGCAACGGGAGCTTTGTTTCAGGTGTCTCAAGATCCACATCTTACCAACCCCTTCACAAATACTGTCAGGTATAGCCAGAAATACAGGGCTGGTCTTCTAATCACTTGGGATAATAAAGTCCATTAAGACTTTGTAAATACAACAAAAAAATAATAGCCAGTAATTCACAAAGGTTTCTTCAAGTAGGAAGCACACAAAATAACAGAGAGATTACAGTCATATTCCACATAATATTAGGCAGTTTTGATAATTTTTTTCCAATAATAACCTTGTAACATGCTGTATATACTCTGCAGCATATTTTTGTTCAGGCAATAAAACTTTCTAATAATGCTTTGCTATATTTTCTGTTGTTATTTTTCAGCTGAAAAATGGAAGACTCCATCATTTTAAATCTAAATAATGAATTGTGCAAATTATGAAAGCATGGATTAGAAAGGCTATCTTTCTTAAGAACACCACAACACATAATGCTCTGAAAATTAAACTGAAATTAATGAACTCGAGATAACTGACATATTTTAGTGAAGTTTACACAAGTAGTTTTTCCTCTAATCTTGCATAATCAGCCCAGGTCTGCTTCTTACTACTCCGTGTTGCCATCATCTGGGCTGTTTGCAGAAATGATCAGCTGATGTGCATGGAAGCATAGGGAAATGTAGCTTTTTACCATGAGTGCCTGCAACAATGCTTAGGCATATAAAATGAAAACAAAAGGGTAATTGACATTTGCCCCCTCCAAAAGATGCCCAAGGAGAGAGCAGCTTGTCACTCAGCATTTTCACACAGCTCTTCAGAGAGACACAGAGACCACATTGCAAATAGAGACACAAAACATCAGAGAAGAGCTACAGTTCCAATTAGAACAAAATCAGCCACTCTAGGCTATAAAACAACAGGAGCCATCACAACATCGATACCCGAGAAATACTGCCACTTGTTATCTAACCATATCGCTCACTCTAAACATTACCCAGGAGATTCAGAGCCAGCCTAAACACTTCAGAAACCATCCAGAGGCGTATGGCACTGCATTCTTTCATACCTCAGGAGTAAAAGTTAGCCAGAGCCTTCTGACAAACTAAAGTGATTTATTATCACATAGCAGAACTAATGCRTTCTGCTTTACAACTCTCCTGGTAGACTAGGAGAGATGTTGCATTTATTACCTACAGTACATAATGCCTGCTGCAGATCTCTGTATTATTCATAAGACTGGCTTTTTTGTGCCATCATAATGCTGATAAATTATAAAAAAATGCATATTTTGTTTCTATTTCTAACATACTTTGGTACACATATCAATCCATCACACTGCTGTAGGAGGAATAAGCATTATTGCTGACAGCTGTTGACATGTTCACCACAACAGAGACGAAACCAAAGGGCCGCAAAGATTGTTCCCACTCACAGCTATCTCTCCACTTCATTAACTTTTTGTGGTTTAATATTTAGAGGAGACTAAGTAAAAATCAGTGCGACAAGAACTAAGGAGTCCCAAGGAATGGAACAATACAAAGGATAAAAAAAGCCATCAAATGTAGAAAGGAACATTCAAAATTTTCTCTTCAAAGGTAAATTTCTGCCAGCTGAGTGGCTCCACAAGATGAATTTCATTTCCTAGATGACGATGAGGTTAATTTCTAGAGAGGCTGTTCCAGGTGCTACTACCACAACTACAGATGCAGGTGGGGCTGAACAAAAAACACAAGGGTTATTTCAGCTTCTCTGTCTGGCCGACTTCCATTTCTTCCTCCCTCAGCTGCAGGTAACATGAGCACATAGCACAGAGAGCACCCTCCACTGCTCATCAGTCCTGATGATAAAACCATCTCACTAAAAACATTATAAAATCTGAAAACACAAAACCCTGCACTCAAACCCATGCAGTTGCTTTCAAAAGCATTATCTATATTGATAGATAGACGTAAGTTGAATTATTTGCCTGTTATTAAATTGTTTTACACAAGTCTTGACCTGATGTTAGCACCACCCACTGATGTTAGCGCCTTCTGCAGAATGTAGTTAATAGGGATAGCCCTAAAGATACCAGGGTACCATGACAGCCGTGGGATTTTTCTAGCACTATTGATTAGTATCATAAGACATAGAACAGATGAGCATAATCATCTAAACTATTAACATAAAAAATGCCAGCTTTCACAAACACCAAAACTCTGCAGTTCATAAACTATGCTTTCTTTTGGAAGGCTTAAATCTTACTATTCCCTAGTCTTTATACTATTCTCTTTTGATTTCAACTTAAAACAACTACTATCGGTAGGAGTGCAATTCAGTTCTCGGCTACTTTGTTTTTATTCATTAAGATGTTACTAATATTTACTGAGTGATCACAGCACAATTGCAACAGGAAGCGYGCTACTTTAATCTGTGGCAGGCACATCTCGTATGTAAGGCGCCCTTTTAATCTGCACACGCACATGCTGTGCAAGAGGCCTATGCCTGACATATGGCCACGGCTTTTATATCTACGAGACCGTTAACATAACTGGCTCCGGAGCAGAGAAAGGGTTGTTTGCCTTAAAGTCCCAGCAGCAGGCTAAAATATCTAACTAATACCCACCTTTTACACAATAGTCTTTCTAAAAATAACGTGCTCTCTCCCCGTATGAAGAGAAATTTTCACCTTGAGCTCAGCCAGTTGCTTAAATCATTAAAGGGGAAACGGATTTCCTTTAACAAGCACTGCCTGCCCAGCACTAGGCATGGACACAGCCTCGCCACAGCCCAAGCATAGTGTGACCTTCAGTTCTTTGAAATTCTCAGCAGCATCTGGAGCAGCAGGATCTCTTTCACCTCACAACCATCCTCCGCAACCTGGCATAGCCAAGCTGGCCCTGGCAATTCTGTGACCACCCACCTGCACAGAGCACCTTTCCTCCACTGAAGGGAACTGGGCACCATCTGCTCCCAAAAGCCTCACCTCCCCCTGGCACAAACGTCTGTGACTCAGAATATTCCCACTCTTCATAAAAGTTTCACGGAAGCAACATACAGGAATACTCCACAGCCTTAAAGGCACCTGCTCACATTGGAAGTATACTGCATTCAATCAGGGAATATAACAAAAGCATAAATGCACACAAGGCAGTCTGGGCTGCACCCCGTATGTGGCTGGATGGGATAAACTGGGATATCCTGCCATCTGCTGGGAGCAGACGGCTTGCTGCAGCTCTGCAASCCCTTTATCACTACACATGTAATTACGGACTTTTAAAATCCAAGGACACCAAATAAAGTCATGAAAACTATGCGAATCATTCAGCGCGGTTAATAACACAGCRCAAATCATAACACAGGTTATTTCTGAAATATGCACTATTGTATGTACTTTGAAGGCATATTCGTTTGCCAGGATGTCCTCTAGGGTATGCATCATTTTATACAATACCATATTAATTTCTTCTAATAATATCAACACTGTAAATGTTAACAGTCACATTACTTCTTGCAGAATTGAGTTTGTTTATTATTTGAATAATAAAAGAAACATTTCAAAATGYCAGTAATCTAGAAAGATTTGGTGATAAACTGTCACTTCATAACTTCCAACAGTTTCCTTATCTTTAGAAATTTATTCTAAGTGTTTTGGTATTTAGGGGGGCTAGGGGTGGGTTTTGTTTCAGTTAAAACCCCAGACGATGGATTCAGGAGGTTTTACAAGAATCTGAGCGTTTTAATTCCTTTCAAGCAAATTTCAAGTAAAACATTTGAGGAAACTACAGAAAAGGAAGGAGACAAAAATCCCCCAAACAAGTCTTGGAAACAAAACTAGGAAATAATCTTATGTCTTTGAAGACAGTAAATATGGATTACCTGTATTGTCAGGAGTGAGGCAACTCCTTAACGGCTACCTAACTCCATACCAGCCAGGATGCAAAATCTTTAGCATCACTGTAATCATCTCAAATAGCTTCATTTCTAGCTTGTGATCCTCCAAAGCTGACACAAACAGCAGAGGGCCACCATAGCTTACTCCAAACTGATGCCCAGCTACAAGTGTGTAGTCCTGGATAGCTGCGGTACTCACTCAGTGCTGCACATCTGCAAACCAGTTCAGAATAGATGCTTCCAGGCTGCACTGAAGACAGCTGTAATGTAGGTGGCAAGGTAACACCCATGCCACCCTAACATAAATGCAGGGAGAAAGCTTTGGCACAGCCATGGACATTACAGCGCTGCAGTTGCTGCATGGGGTTATACACCTGCCTGCGTGTAGGCAAGCCTGCCTGGCTGCCCTGAGAGGCATGGAGGATGAGGAGCAAGGTGGAGAACCCAGAGAGGAAAGAGCACACCAATATGCAATGTACATGTCCAGGAGTACTTTGCAATCAGAAAACTGGGTGGGTGAGGCAGAGAGGAGCACAGAGCCAAGGTGAGCAGTTTTTTTTTAGCAAACTCTTCCTAAAAACTGCAATATGAAAAAAAAGCACACTATATGCTGATCTATAAAAAATTTTTGGTTTAGCACTTTCATAATTACAAAACGAGTGTTTAAGACTGAATAAGCAAAACACATGCACAAACTCTTCCCCACTGCAGCAGCAACAGTCCAATTTATAATCAATGAAGAACACAACACATAATTCAAAGAACAAGGTGACACCAGAGTTCTCAGCTGACTGACTGAGCATATACATAGCTTCCTTCTAACCTAATAAAAACCTCTAAAAGGCACTCAAATCTTTCTACCTCCATCAGTGAAGGCATAATGTCAAAATAGTCCTGTTATTTCTAATACTTCTTAAAATAGTAGTCTATTCAGAGAAATGCACCATTAAATATCATGGGCCACGCCTGTAAATATGCACACTCCTATATTAACCTACAAGGGGAAATAATATGAATACACATAACACATTACGAATAATCTGACTACCAAGGAACGTCAGCCACTTAACAAGTCTACTATAAACAGATTTATTCATAGTGATTACTTCATATCYACTCAGAAAGGCTGCCAACTAAGGGAAAAACCAGTTTAGCTTGCACTGGGGAATAACACAGTAACAGCATAAAAAGCAAAGGGGACTCAAATATTGGATCCAGTGGAAATAAGTAGCTGAGCAGAGCCCAAATGCTCGAGCTGGAAGCCAGCCAAGATACTGGGAATGATGCCTGTGGTCCAGAGAAAGCTGCTGAACTAATCACCGCTGCAGTTCCCCGTTCGGTTTTACACTGAATGTGTGAAGTTACACATCTAATAGTAGAGTAGTTCCCTCTCACTTGATGGCTTGACTGCTTA
Organism: Amblyornis subalaris; assembly: GCA_018881555.1. NCBI lineage: Eukaryota > Metazoa > Chordata > Aves > Passeriformes > Ptilonorhynchidae > Amblyornis > Amblyornis subalaris. Next base: position 3,637,841 of record JACAXG010000062.1, on the reverse strand, counting down.
AGTGCCAAGCTTCAACATTACACAAAACTCTAAGTGCAAGGAAACAGTTTAAATGTATTTCAAAAGGAATATGCTGAAGCTGTGCCAAGCTCTTGCATTTGTCAGTTATTTCAAACCGCACTTAAAAGAGCTGCCAGCAGTAGGCAATAACAGGTTACAAAAAAAAAAAAAAAAAAAAAAGAAAAATAAAGCACCTATAGATAAACACATCATAGGGAAAAAAGAGCAGCTTTATAGATGAAGCTCAAAGTGATGAAGAAAAGCAATCTGCAAATATGTTCAGTATAAAACCACACCAGAAAATAATTGTAACTTTACTCGCTTGGGGGGCCAATGCTCCTCAAGACAAACTGATCACATCAATTATTGAAACTAAAAAAAACAAAAAAAGATGAGAGTATCACACTTCCACTGACTGGTTTAAAATTATTGAATTTCCTGTCCTTTGAACTGCAAGCAGGACCCTTTATGACAAGTAAGAAATAATCAAAACAAAAACCACTGTGCACAATGTATTTTCCACAGTGACTTTCTAATACACTGTATGTGTGTGAACCTCCAGTGTACAATAAGATTCAGCAGTTAATTAGAAACCTTTTTGTACCAAACAAATTTTGGATAGTGAAAGTGAATTTTGGATAGTGGAAGTAAAGTATTTCCAAGAGGATGGTGCCAGAAACCAGTGATAACTCCTGTTCCCCTGATGGACATAGGCGTTCCTCTATACTTGCTCTCATTCCATGTCTGGTAACAGTTCCTTTACATGTTTGCGCATGTGCATAAGAGCGATAAGGGATGCATAGATTTTTGTAAGTGATCTTCTTTAAGAGGCACTTAAAGCAGTGACCCCTTAATGCAATTTCAAATAGTTGTCAAGATTTAGCATTTATTTTGCTAGACAAATAGCCTATTATTGGCAAGTTGGCTATTTTTCTAGTATGTCAATCAGGACAGGCTTAAAATCAATACAAGGCATTTGTCAATTGTGTTTCGTGTGTCTTCAGCCTGATTATATTCATTAAGAAGGAACAGACTACTAATAGCATGCATTGTAAATCAGGTTATAGTGTCAGGAAGCAAACAATCTTACCACAAAATAATGAGCTTAAATTCTTAGCTAGAAGAGTTGTACAGACAAAGCTCAGCTGTAAAAATTATAATGCATGTAGTCTTTAGTCTAAGATGACCTTCAACCTACAAAACCCCAGAACAATGTTGCCATAAGTATTTCATCAATCCATGTTTAATATCAGTCATGAGAGGAAAGGTAAGCCCAGTGAAGCCCTTCTTAAAGAGAAATCAGCTTATATCCTATATCCCATGGTTTTGTCCCACCATTATATACACTACTATTTGAACAGAACTCATTTCATCTTCAACCTTCCAGTCACCAGCAAAAACAGAAACACAGCTGATCAAGTTCCTAAAATTACCTTTCAAACACACTTCTATTTCTTCCCAGCAACACAAACTGATGAACATTAGTGCATCACAGATCTAATATTTCAGGCTGCAAAAATTGGCTCAGAGTATTTTATCTCAATTTGTTTCTAATGCAACTAAAAAAGAGAGAGCAGATTCCACTCTTCTGTATCTTTAGTCCTGACCTGCATCCCAGCTGATTGTGTCACTCTCAATTAATGTTCACTAATGACAACAGCAAATGCAGGTAAACCCAGATCTGGGTTCCAGGCTGCAGTTCATAAACAGGATCAATCAGAGCTGGTTGGCATTTGGAATCAAAGTAGGAGAATATGGAAAAAGAGATGCTGGTTTGTAATGAGAAAAAGGAAGCAACTAGTAAAAGAGGTAGCATAAATATAAAAAGAAAAAACAAACCCAAACAAACAAACAAAAAAAACACAGGTTGAAAAGCCTTTACATTTCTGAGAAAGGCAGAACCAAATACTTAGAAGCACAGTGAAGGCATTTACAATGTTCCAGCTCTTTAGTGGTGGCTGTACCCAAGAACCAGTGAAGTGTTACTGCAGGATTGCCAGAGCTCTCTTTTTTTTTAATTGACTTTTTTTTGCATTGTAACCACTGGCTGAAGCAAAGGTTTAAAAGATTCAGTATAGTTACCATGGAAGCAGGGGAGAATGACATTCAACATATTTTAGAAAAAAAAGACATTTTATGGTATTCATTAATACCAATTATTAAGTTCTACAGACTTATATATTAAGAACATTGCCTCTGTAAGATATCAAATGCATGATCAAAGAGGACAACAAAAGCAGATTAGAGAAAACTGCTGACCACTCATGAATTTCTTCAACAGAGAAAACTAAAACACAAGCCACTGTGTAAACTTCTTAGAAGCTTGGCAATTTTCCTACCACCTTTAAGAAAGGACCAGCTATATATCACTGTCTTTTTCACAGCCTCTGCACTCCACTGGCTTGATCTGTCTAAATACTGTACGCTTTTCTCTGCAGCACACAGAGGATAGGGTGACCCAGAATTTCATTGACAAATGGCAAAGTAATGGTAGGTAAGCTCCATCAGTACTGCCACACCGCTCTTACTAATGCAATTAATACCTTGTGTCAACATGGACTGTAATACTTGTTTGGAATCTTTCATTTTGATCTGCATCTTGCCTTCCTTTAGATATACCGATGCAAATTATATAGGAATTACTGTATACAGCTGAATGTTAACATGAATGAATTATTTGCAAGACAAGCTAATGACTAAATTATACTGACTTGACAAACAATAAAATGTCAGTTTTAGGTAAGTCTTTATGTCATTACATCTTACCAAGCAATCAGACTTTAAACACAAGCAGATTTCTCCAAATAAATAAATAGAAGCTCTGAACAGTGAAACAACTGGAAACCTTTCAAACTACTCAGGGGAAAAAAAAAAGAAGGAAAAAAGGACCAAAATCTCTTAAAGAATCTTGGTATTCAGTTACCTAGACAGATATTTAGACATATTTATGTATTTACCTCTCTGCTCTGCTTACTGTTCATCTGCAGTACATTACACAATCACCAAACAACTGCCTTTTTAAAAAAGATGTGCATAAGCCAGATGGCCATGAGCTACATTCATTCCATGCCCACAATGCCCATATATAGGAAAGTAGGGACAATAGGACTACAGAAACAAGAACAAAAAGAGTGAATTGGGTAGGTTTCAAAACAATAAGAAACAGACCTTCAAGTCATTCTCTTTCTTCCTTCAGCTGGAAAAGATATAGATCATCTTAAAAGCAAAGGTTTTATGATGTGCACTACCCAGCTCTGATGTTTCACAGGAGGAGGGGACCTGCACTGCATAGCTCACCCTTCCCAGTGGACACATAGAATATCCCATATGCCCATCTAGCAGGACATCCAGCAGAAGACAGAACATGTTCAGGAGCACAGACTGGGCTGTCTCCAAGCTACAACTGCCACAAACCCACAATCTCTGCTGCAGGTCCTTCAAGAAGAAACCCTTTAAGTGGCACTTTCCCCCATGAAGCCATCCTTAAAAGGTAAAATGCACTTCTTTTTTTTTTTTTCCTTTGAATTACATTGGAAATGCTTATGAAACTTATTTGAAATTAGCAGAGACCACATGGACAGCATTAACATTAAGAACTTATGTGGTGCATAAATTGTACAGTTTTCAGAAGACCTCCGAGAGTTTGACCCTGGGCCTTACACCTGCACTCTGTCTTGCAGAAGGCAGCCTGTACAGCACCAATATTTGGTAGGTCTAGACTCCCTTCACTGTTGCAGGTGATGAATACGCAGTAGTTCTGTCTCAAACATGAATTGGTTGTAATCATTTTAAAATTTAGATTAAATAAACACCTTATCATTGTGACCAGGCAGGTAAATTTTTACATCAACAGATTACTCAAAGGGTCTCATCATTAACGAGTCAGTAACCTGAAAACATCATCCCGAGTAATTTTAATGACTTTCAACCATCAAAAAGAAGGAAAAATGCACACCTATAAAATGGTGTAGTTAGAGAAGCATAGTTTTTCCCACCTCCTACTCTATTGACAATGTCTATACAGGTCGTAGATAGTGACTTTTAGATTGAATGTCACCATTTGTTGCACACTCAATTTTGTTTACTGTAGACCAGGGAACCAGAAACATGAATAACTGTATCCTTCTGGATGCATTTTCCGATTGTGCAAACTACCCAACTGTCAAATTTGCATCTTCCCACTCCATAATCCCCAGGAGGAGGGAGGGGATGGAAAATCAAGCTTGCTAAACTTAGCAAGCATGAGTGCATTTCACAAGAATTGCCTTCCCTCSTCCCTTAGTTTTTTTGAGCAAAAAAGGGGGGCGAAGAAGAGAATAACTGAATGAAAAGGAAAAAAAAAAGTCTGCTGTGTATATTACACAGATCTCTTACTTTAAATAATAAGCTGGTGGTGTTCTCCTAGAAGAGCTCAGCTGATTCCTCTATGCTGCAGCTTTGATATCATGTTTTATAAATTTTCTCTAAGGCTTGTAAGCAACAATCACCACCATTACAGTTATCTAAAACAAATACCCAGTTTGAGCCTGAGCCAGTCATTCACCCACAGATTTCCCAATCCTCAGCTCCTCCTCAGCTGGGAAAGTCACTTTTTAAGAAAACTGTGCCCAGGGGTGGCCCCAGTAGCAGGCCAAGGAGGCCACCCACTTTGAACCAGAAGATATGACACAGTCGTGAAATCATCACTCTCATGGGGTAATCACTAACTACTGAATTACAGTGAAACAGAACTAACTTCAGTTTCTGAGTTACTTGCTCTACCTGAGCTTCCCTCCAGTTTTTATCAGAAGGAAAGTGCTGGAGCCTTGCTCAGGGCAGGCAGCAGTGGGATCAGCCTTGTCTCCACCAAGTTCAACGTCACCAGCAGCCTTTAAATACTGCCCACAACCCACTATTGCCTGAGCTCATGAAAATGAAAAGGGTCATAAAACAAAACAACTGACATGTTTTAAAAAGTAGTTTTTTAGCTTTCAGGTACTTAAACCCAGCTCATTAATCATAGTAGAAACCCCTGACAGCTCACCAACAAAAGCATTTTTCACTGTAAAAGCTAAGTAAGTTATTATTGTTGTTTATTTTGTTAAGAAGAAATTCTGTGTATCACATACAAACCAGCTAGTCATGCCTTGTAAAAAGTCTCCGGGTAAAAAAAATCTAAAGCAAAATTCCCTGTTAATGGATCTTTTGTGAACAGCTAACTGAATGTTCAAAACACATTTTTTTTTACCTTTGCTCCATCTATTTAAAAGGAAAAACAGCACAAAAAGTACCCTCTGCAGCAGACCATCCACCCTGAGAATCAGAGCTCTGCTCTCCTACCTGTGTTCCCAGGACCAGTCCCTCTCCCAAACCCGCTGGAAGCAAAGGGTGTGACACTGTCAGACAGCAGGTTCACCCACACAGAGTCTTTTTTTCACACTTCTCATCAGAGAAAGCACTCCTGTGCATCAGTCCTGCAAAGGGGGGTGGGGTGGGTGTGTGTGGGTGTGTGTAAAATTGAGAAAAAAGCACACTTTAGGTGTCATATTTAGCCATATTCACAAGGTAACACTAGAGCTGCACGTTTCTTTCTAGAGTATGTAAACCCTCCGGGAAACACATGCAAACATTTTCATAATGGAACCAGCAGTAACCAGAGGCCACTGATAAAAATAGCTCTGATGAGAAAGTGAATACCTTTGGGACTATTTGTATGTGCAGCTCTCGAAAAAAAGAGGTGCAGCTCTGGAAAAAATAGAGAAAAAAGGCAGTTAAAAAAAAAAGGAAAGTGAGAGTGTGAGTTCCTCATCTGCACAATTAATAAAAGACTGGGTCATTCAAGCATGGGGTTTGGATGGATGCCCTAGCTCCATTTCAGAGCAAAATAAAGCAGCTCTGCAGTGCCACTCCACAAGGAATAAGCACCTCTTGCTGTAGAAACAAACATACACACATACTTAGAGTACTATTAATCACTAATACGAGTTTGTTTCATATTTGCAAAGGAAAATTTAATAATAAAAAGGGTTTAAATTTGTAAGCATAGGTAGATTATTTTTCCTGAATTACTGGATGGAAAATAATACATTTAAGGCTAACACATAAATAGAATTTATTAATATACAATAAAAAAATGTTTTCCCGAAATATGAAATTATACAATTACCATTGAGCAGTACACCATTGTCCATGGCCTGCTCCATGGTAATAGATGCCTTGCAAATCTTTTTAAATATTCACATTCACACTTAGGGAATTTATCAACCTAAAACTTCTCCAGAACCGCCTCTGAAGTCTGATAATCACATCTGCACTTTGGAACCCTACATAGGAATCTTCCCAATCCACCGACTTCAATTAAGTTAATCCCTTTCCTATCTAGGAACAAAAACATAGGTCTCTAACACAAAAATGAAAACATGAAACAAAGTTTGTGTGACTATCTCAGCGTAAGAGGCACCATATTACGTCAGCCCAAAAGGTGATCCAAATCAGCATTCTTTGTTCATCAGTATTGCCAACACATGCTAAGAAATAGAGAAAATATAAAATGGTGTTTTTGCTGGCACACCTTCTTACACTTCCAGTGGTTATCTGATTACAGAGAGATCAAGACGTGTGACGTTTAGGAACGATTTCCTTCTACAGTGCAGGCAGTGACACCACATTTATAGCAGTGTGTTTATGGGATAATATTTTGTTTAAGTGTTAAAACTGGAAACACCATTCTGAGGTTTTATGATTTTACTACCTTTCTAAAATCTGAAATAATAAATGTAGTAAATGTCTGAGCTGTTGAAAACACATATTAAGTGCTTCAATTTCAACAGAATTTTTACCTGAAGTTACTTATTTAAATAGAATTGGTATGCTTAGCTTTTCCTCAAGAAGCTTACAAAATCCTTGCCTGAGCAATTTGGCAAGTAAACTCGATGCAATTTGCCTTTTCAAGTCCTTTTGCAACTTCTCTAACTAGGCAGATTTTAAGGATGTTCTATTATAACAACAAATCCATTACATTTACTAAAATGTCCTAACAAGATAAAAGAAATTATTTTCCTCATTCTACCACTGAGCTAACATACATTCTGCAATTCCATCAGCTTAATTTTGAATAGAAAACTCAGTTCAACCGTATCAAATTTATACCTGTTGTATATCCACTGCTCTCTGTTGCCTCATCTTCTTTCCAGAGCAATATTAGATTGCCCTCTAATGGATTACCTGCACAACTGCACAAGCCTATTTTTCCTGTTAGAAATCCTGAATAAGTAAAAAGGTTGCATGAGAAATGGGAAAAGTAACGTTGTTTTGTTTCTGCTCCTGTTTAATTATCTTTTTATATTTGAATTAAACTTTGCAAAATTTTAATTTTCAACGTATTCATTTTGATGTATTCAGCTGCAAAATGAAGCAATGTGTGCTGCAGGTTCAGGTCTTTAAACGGTCTCAGGCTGTAAATTGAATTTGAAATCTAGAGTCAAAAAACTGTTTATTAAAAAATAAAATAGAAGCTGACCCAGCAAAGGATTTCTCAAGAAAATTTAATCAACTCCAACTCTTTGAATTCAATTAGCCACCCCAAGCCAGTCTCTAAACTTGCCAACTCCACCAATGGCCTCCTGTGTCAGCAAGGTGACAGCCAGCACGGCTGCCTGCCTTTCTGCCCTTTTCTCTTTTCTCCCCAGAAAGTGCTCCTCTCTTGCAGATGGAAAACAACTATATTTTACAAAAAGCTAAGACTTTATGAAGAGATCTAATTGTATCTAAAAGTGATATTCAAAGTAAACAACAGGCGCACAGATTTACAGTAGAGAGCTATTTCCAGATATTCTAATCTTAAAGCTTATAAAATAATTGAGCTGAAGCTTTCACTATATCCAGCCTAAATACCCAACTTAAAATACCACAGCATGGGATCAATTAAAAAAACCTCCATGCATTTTAATAAAGAAACACACACATACTTCCCTAAGCACAAGTGAGACATGGGAAGAAAGTGATCACCTGGGACGTATCCCATCCTACAGAGCAGGAAGAGGTTTGCGTTAAAGAAACGCAGACCAAAGACTTTTTTCCATAAGCACTTTTCCCACTCCATATTATCCACAAATCTTGCGGTAAATGTAGAAGGCGCAGGTGTCCTGAGCATGGAGGAGAGAGCTGCACGCGGTGAAGTGAAGACAGCAATCTCTTGGGACCAGAGATACAGCCCACAGTAGTGGCCACAAAAAGGGGGTCCACGCCGAGTTCTCCTGGCACCAGCACATCTCTGCCAGCATCAATGATACACTTTATATATCTAATAAAATACACACATAGATCTTCTTCCCGGGAGTAGCAGGATTAAGGGGGTTCAAGGAAAAAAGAGACAAAAGGCATTTCTGGATTGTTAAATTCATTAAGTAAAAACAACATACAGACAAGCATCAGCAGCCAACAGTGGAAGAACAACAGACCAGCTAAGATCTACATCATGAAACTAAAACAAGTCGTAGCAAAAGCTGTGGATTAAAGATGTTTGAGTAATTATATTTCTTTTGCTGCAAGACTTATTTGATTTTGATGATATCAAAGAAAATTTTATTTTCTTTTGTTCTTATAATGAGGTGCAAGCAATTCAGTCTGAAAACACATGTATGTACAAACAAACAAATAAGCATTTCTGATAATATCCAACCAGTGTACCATGGGACAGAGTTTTCTAGCTACAGCTCTAATCAGTCACTTTGGGATTTGTTCTCTACAGCTTATAAAGGCTAAACATCTCCAGCAAAGCTGTGTAATTTCAAGTAACGATTCTTGTCCTCTTCTGGTTCAGCTGAGATTTGAGCTATTATATTTAAAACAAACAAAAATAAGAGAAGTCCATTAAACTGGCTATGACACTTTGACCCATGAAACTGGGTCTAACCCATACTCCTGAATATAATGACTTCTGGCACCTGCACACAGAAACAGAAGCAATTTTTCCACCCAGACCACCCAGCATCTGACTGTCTGACTAGGGCAGAAACAGAGACTAAAGTACTGAGTATGATAAATATTTCCACATCCAAGCACTCAAAAATACACCAACTCAAAGAAAAGTGTAGTTCAGGGAGGTTATTTCTTCATTGTCCTCTTAAAATTGTAACTTACACTAAAACTAATGGATCAGTTTCTAAATGATTGAAGTTTAACTAAATGAGCCAGCTGACTAATATAAAACAAGTTAAGGTGAAAAGCATTAGGAAAGAAAAAGCTATAAACTCCACTCACATAAAGGAAATAGAAGCAAAAATTTCTGCTCTCCTGAAGAAAAACAAGGATTGAAAATTAAATAACGAAGAAAAAAACTTCACCGGGCAACAGGTATCTCTGTTCAGGGGTATTCAAAGGCTGAAAAAAAGTACTGTCAAGCACAGAAAACCAATTTGTGTGAAGATATTATAAATGCTGACTTCCCAGTTCCACAAAGCTATCTTCAAAGTATGTTTGAGATCAAGAATAGCAAACCCCACAGTGAAAAGAAAACTCTCAAACATACAGAACTCAATCAGCTTTTTCAGGAAAATTTTTGAAATCCTGTCTCAAGCCCAAACCAGACTACTCACTATCCACTGGAAGTATAAAGGGAGAGATGTTAATAGATCAAATAAAGGTTTTTTGAGCAACGTGGTCTAGTAGAAGGTATCCCTACCCATGGCAGGGGGCTTGAAACTAGGTAATCTTCAAGGTTCCTTCCAACTCAAACCCTTCTATGAAGGGTATTATTTGGTACAAACTCCAGAGACAGCAGGGAACTGTAAAGAAAAGGAGGCAGAAGCGTGGCAGTGCTAACTGATGAGTAACTTCATGGTTGTGACACTTTGTTTTGCAAAACAAAGCAGAGAAGGTTAGATGACCTGCTCTAGAAAGGCTGTAGAAAGGTCTCTGTCTCTCAGCCTTCTTGTTATTATTTAAAAGAAAATACAGAAAGGAAAACAAAGTGATTGCCTAGGCCTTTCACAGATCAATAGGAAGCAGAAATGTTTATTCTGCAAACAGTGGAGGAAGCTGTTTGACTCCATGGGAAATGGTGAAACACATGACATGAGAASTACTGGCAAATAAAGTAAACAGATCAAGAGAGTATTTTTCCTCTATTCTCTTTTGGTTATAGCACCTTTTGTCTTTTTTTCTAAGAAGTCGACTTCTACTCCTAATGACACTTCTTYCAAACTAAAGTGAGAATTTTTGAAATCATTATGGATTACTATGGAATCTGGTCCAGTTTTGGGAGGACAGAAATTGCATTCCTATTTTATTCATGAGAGTGTGCAATAAAGTCTAAAGATAATTTTTCTTCTTCAAAACAAACTGCTAGAGTTAAGTAAAACACTATAGACAGACACACCATTGGCATCTCTGAATAAATTCTAATTAATTCCTTAACACCAACATGTTCATTTTGAGGAAAACAGGGGTGAATGCCTTATGGATGGAAAATGTAACTTGGTGAAAAAAAGAAATCCAGCCTGAAAGTGAAGTTGATTGCATGACTAGCAATTCACACTTCTCCTCACCAAGCTGTATCAGAAAAAGCAATTACTCTGCAGAATAACTAGGTGCTCAACTAAACTACTAATTGTACCATATGTGGGTGGAAGATAGCATCTCCAAGATTTTGTTCAGGTTGCATTAACGCTCTCCTATTATAAATGCATTCCTACATTTCTTTCACCTCATTTCTAGATCTGTATCTAATGATGCTACTAAGAAAAAAACCCGACAAACCATTGCTTCAGCATCCCTGTATGTAAACCTGGGGATGATGTAAGAGGGTGCTTCAGAACGAAGCCTCTGATTTGGTTTCATCTCAGCCACTGTCTTCTGACTAGGGAAGGGAAAGGACTATCTTTTCAATCAGCTAATGAGCTTGGAGAATCTTTACAAGACAGGTGAATATTAGAGATCACAAATTATATTCCAGTCATGCAATTCTTAGGAACTAAGAAACGTATCTGAACAGGAAGGAGCATCTTATGGTTCTGGCAACAATTCTTGCAAGTCGCAGGGAAAGATGCAAAACTACACCATCAGGTGATGAAAGATAAATGATTGGAAAAGAAGAGAGAGCCAACAGCAGTATATACCTGTAAAGAGCTGCCAGGTAATTAAAAAGGAAAAAAAAAAAATCTGTGCATATTTGTGAGGTGGAGAGAAGTGGTGGAAGCTGTTGGCAATAATGAAGGAAGGAAGTCTTTTCTAGGCACATCTCTATTTTTAAACAGGAACATTAAAAGCTTATTACGCCTTCTGGACTCTACTACTTAAAAGTATAAACTCTTTTTTTTTTTTTCTTTTTTTTTTTTTTTTGCCTCAAAGCTAGTTTGCAAGTGCCTAAACCCTCACAACTCTGAAAGTGTCAACAAGTGTATGCACAACCAGTGTGGACACTCCGACCTACAGAGAAGCTGGCTTTGTGAACAATCTTTTTGGAAGACTTGTTTTGCACCGAACAAGATGTATGTAAATAACCATGGCATCAGTCTCATCAAATTTCTTCTTGCTGTATTTCCAGAGAGGTGTTCTCTCTTTTCTTTTTGTTTCAGAAGAGTTTCTCCAGCCCCACTGCAGCTGAGTTTTTCTTTAAATTGCTCTTTGAAACTCTCATTTGAAACAGAAAAACAACAACAACAAAAAAAGGCAGAATTTACACTGATATCTAGCCTTAAATTAGCTATTTCATTGTTTCAACACTTTTACCCTCTGTAATTTGGCTTATACCTGAATTGCAAGCTGAAATAATCTTTTTGCTCTGCATTTGAACACTGCCAAGCCCAACAGTGTTAACCATCATTTCAGTTCCAATAAATTACAGTAATAAATAAAAGAGGTTTTACTTCGTTTTATAGTATGTAAGGATTTTTTCCCACTAAATCAGCCTTAGCTGATGAAAATCAGAGGCAACAACCTTTAATAATTAAGAAAAATACTTCTATTTTCCCAAAATATTACAGCTACTTCTTATAGAAAGGTACAGACAACTTTGAATTTCAGCAACAGTTGCATAAAAATATACAAAGAAGATACAAATTCACTGCCACCAAGTTACAGTCTATCATGAAAAACCACAATGAAGTTGCATTCAGACAGTCCTCCGGCATTTCAAGAAGTAACCAAACATGCAGAGATTTCCTTTGGGTGAAATCTTGTTTAAGTGAGCATACATGACACAACAGGGAAGAAGCTTTCGAAGTCCATTTTTTAATAGAGAGGAGTTTTCGTGGTTTTAGTAACCTTAAGCTTCCTGAATTTTTTAGGTTTGTTTTTTTTTTTTTTTTTTCTTTATCCTAGTGAAATATAAAGGAAGAAAGAAAAAGCAGATACATTTGATGGAAAAAGTTGTGGCTACCAATGTAAGTCTCTCCACACTGAATATACTTAATCCTCCCAAGAAAGGCACTCTATGGCTCACAAGCTGAGATGTGCCTCAGCAGGTATGTTCTGTTAGGGAAAACGAAGAAGTGTTAATGCATTTATTATCCCTGAAAGTGCTAACATCAGTCAAGGTCTGTATGCTTCAGTATTCACTATAGTAAAAACAGTGGCTTTCTATCAATGTTTTCTTCTGGTAAAAGTTAAAGTTGACATGACAGATTCAGGGTTTGTCTTTTGAGGCAAAAAGGTGCTCGATATTCTCATGAGACAAAGACAGGTACAATGATTATCTGACCAGCCATGAGCAAGGAAACGATTTTTTGTGATGTGAGCTGCATATCTGAAGTGCTGCTGGAGGGTCTGCAAAGAAGGAAAAAAAACCAAAACGAAACCAAAACAAAACAAAATAGCTGCAGGCAGGTTTTGACCCCATGATTGAAAGAGATAATCATTAGAGATTTGGGGACAAGCTGTAAAATCTCTAGTCAAAACTCTTCTACTTTACTAAATCAGAAGACAGAAAAAAAGCTTTCAAATTCCCTCTGATAGAATTTTCTCTTTTTTTTTTCATTTAGTTRTAAAATTTTATAGAAAATATTCTTCTCAACAGAGAAAGGACTGCTTTTCTCAACAAAGCATCATAACACACAAACAACCTGAATGGCAACCTAAATGCAATACAAACTTGAATCTTGAGCAACTTTGCACTGTCTCACATTAACCTTCAGAAGTACACAAGATATACTCCCTCATTACCCTGGGACACACCCTAAATCTCCTCCAAAAGACCTTTCCGCTAACAGTTTTCTCATCACGGGTAAAAAAACTTTCAGGCTACTGTGGACATGAGAACTTGAAAGCCACTGGCAGTAACTCAGGAAAACCTCTTCTGTTTAACAGGGAGGAAATCACTTGATAAATCAAGTTGGGTTTTTTTTCCAAAATGGTAAGGATCAATGAACATATGCTGAATAAATTWAGATACTTCTACAGATGATGGTGTTCCTGGTGATACCAGAATTACCATAATTGTGACAATATTAATTAAAAAAAAGGAACAAAATTGGCGTAGTGAAAAAAGATGCCTGCTACTACATGTCAACCAAAGTGACCTTATATCAAGTATATCTCATTGCTAAAGAGGAGACAGAAGATCGGGTGGACTGTTGCTGGATTCCAACAGCACTGTACCATTACTCATTGCAGCTTCTTAGTATAGGTTAGCTCCTATATGCTGTAATGTCTTCAAATTACTTGGCTGTGAACAGCTTTTCCATGATGAAATCAGTTAGCGTATCAGCAGTAATTAGTCCCACCTTCAGACACTCTTGGAAATAACTCTTTTTAGACAACCTATCGAACGCAAATACTGAGACACTGCAGTCACTTTATCATTTTGGTTTTGTCAGCACTTTTAGGATACCTTCAAATTACATACGAAAAGATTTGACTGTCTTGACTGTCTAGAGCACTTTCATTCAACAACTTTGTTTTCCTTAGCAGCTTGCCCTGAGGATACAAATTCCCAATGATGTGTTAGTTCATTAAGATCATGCGGTACAATGCAGCAAACACTCATTTATCATCCATGTCACCAGGCTGCAAAAATATTTCTTTCAAATGCAGTATTGACAAATACAGCACATTGTAACAGCTTACCCTGGCTTGTGCCACCCCTTCTTTAAAAACTCTGTCAACTTCAATTTCTGGCCATGAATATCAGCCCGTTCTGGCATCATATGCTATAAAGAGCAAGTAATTTCAGATAGCAGATAAGACAACCGACAAAATGACTTACAGCCATGAAACTGAAGAGGCAGCATGTTTGTTTATGTGGGCCATGGCTTAACCCTCCAATCACTCTGGAATTTCAGACTTGCTGTTATGCGTAGATGGAATGACATGCTTTAAGAAAATTCTGGAGGGGAAAAAAACCCCCAAAAGCCCTCCAGCCCCCTCCCCCCCAAAAAAAAACAACAACAAAAAAATTAAAGCCAGTAAATGTCTGTGTGTTCTATAACATTGCAAACAGAGAGAACTGATTTCTGAATCAGAAAAAAATACGCTACTGTGTATGCTCACTTGAGTATTATATCTTTGAAGCCCAGCAACACTTTCTAAAAATGCTCATGTTGGATTTTGCCTCATTTTGTAATTGTAAGACCCTTCTATAATATTTAAGAGAGAATTTAAAATATGCAGGGTCATTTAAATCTAGCTTGACAGCTTAAGTGCAGTTTCTGCATCCCAACCACTGGCCCATAAGGCTTACTGCCCAAGGGGGCAGCAACTTCTGGCTGCTTAAACTACTTTGCCTGTATCTACAAAACCATAGCCATGAGTGTCTCAATAGACATTAATAAAAGACAAATCCCATGATTAAGGTTATAAAATAATAATAACATAATTAATTCAATATGCTCTTGTATGTTCCAATTCCAGTGAGATAAACCCTTTCTCTTATTTGTTTTCCCAATTTAGAGAACATAAGTGAAAGCTTATCTGCTGACCTTCAGTGTCATTGCAGTAACTGAATATTGGGGAAATGTGCAATAGCTGTGAGAAACACTACGCCACTGAAATGACATAACCATAAATACTGATGGAAATCAAACACAGTAGTTCTAAGTCAGGGGTCTGGGATTTGATTAACTGCATTCTTCTTTGAACTTCAGAGATACGAAACTATGGTGACAAACAGGGCCCCTTGATGTGGACAGAATCCCATGAGATACAGAAGATGCAAGTGTATTGCTATTTCTCTCATACAGTTGGAAGAAAATGCTACCATAGGCTCCAATTAGGAATTCCAATTAGGAATTAAGAGCAAGTCTCATCTTCAAATGTGTGAAGAAAAAATAAAAACAAACAGCAAAACCACAAACAAAAACCAATCAAAAAACCCAAAACAACCCGATCACACATTTTATATCTTGATGAATCCAGACTGCTTAACAATTCTGGACTACCAATACTGTTTAAATTGCTCATAAGGCATTTGGAACACAACATTTCTTCTGTAGTAAGTGCACAAAATAAGTCAATAAAAATGAATGGCTAATAAAAGTAAATTGTAAGCTAACAAACCTTAATTTATTGCTGTCTTCATAACATATTTCTAAAATGCTCATGAAAGTGAAAACCTATCACTATGGTTTCTGAGTGAAAGCCACACAGCATGAATTTCCTCATGCTATTTAACAGGACATATCTATAACTAATCAACTGCCATTATTCTGAAAATACACTGTGTAGGTAAAAGCACTGATAATAAGCCAAGCTCTGGCAGCTGCCACCATGGTGTGCCAGTCCTGACCTTGTGGGAGTCCTCTATTTAGCGAAACAAATTAAATTCTGGGACAAATACCCAGCAACAAAAAAATAACTAGGGCACACAGCTAATGATCAGACACACTTCAGCCAAGTTAAGCCTTGCAGCAGGAGCAAGAAGCATGTGAGGTTGTCTAGAAAGGCAGTTACCAAAGTCTGGGAGCACCCACACAGCTGGTACTGAGAGCATGACTGACTCTTGAAGGTGCATTTGCTAGATCCATTGAATTCACGCAGATGGAGTAGCACATACGTTGTTTACTTTGGATTACTGAATCAAAAGGCAGAAAATTTGTCACCTACTTGACAGGAAATCATTTAGTTAGCCTTTCCCGTTTGCTAATTAGTATTCTGTACTTCTGGATATACTTTAAATAAAAATTTTAAATTTTAATTTAGACCATTTATTTCTCTCCTGTAATAAAAAAAAAGGCAAAMAAAAGTGATACAAAACTTGTAGAGTTAGTTCAGCTTAAATGCTGCAACATGACAGAATATGAAAGCATAGCACTGAAGACCGTGTCAGACCACCAAACTTAGTAAATCTGTCAGTTAAAGCAAGTGACACTGCTTTACGGATCCCATGTGACAGAAGTGTTTATGGCCTTGAGGCTCTCACTAATAGCAGCTTTTCTTATTAGCAAACTATTGATGAAGGAAGGTAAGATTTCTCTGTGGTGCATTTTAAATGTGACACTGAGATTCTACCCTCTCATCACGTCTTCTGGAGCAGATAATTTCTACTGGTATCAAGACATCAAAGGATTCACCATCTGACATGAGAATGCAAAACAGCAAAAAGCCTACAGCAAAACACCTCTTTTACTTCAGCATGACCTAAAACAAATGTTTCAAAGCATTGAAAGAAAACATATGAGTAAAACACATCCCCTCTATTTAAACTGTGGCTTATAAACACATCCCATTCATTACACAATGAATGTAATCATTGTTAGGTTTACCTCTGACAAGATACAAATCAACTTGCAGAGGACAGTTTTATGCTATATTAATCACTTATGCTAAATTTCCCAAATTTCTTTAACTCTGAATAGACACATACCTTCCTTGCAGTACTCTGGTGGTCTCTACTCTGTTTATGATCTGCCTTTCTGTTAAAATACAGACTTTCTTCCAGCTGTTGGCATCTTCAACTAATTATTGCTTATCAAGTGTTACAGCTCACTTCAGTCAACAAAAAAGTGCACACTGCACTCCTTAACACAACTTACCTCCATCATCTCTAGGTACTTAACAGTCTAAAATGACAAAAAAGAATGTCTAAAGTGGCAGTGGTTAATACTGGATCTACCCTTGCTTAAGGCTATTTTACCCCATTTTATAAAAAATGCTACACGAACAAATTGCGTTTTCCCTATTCTATCCTGAACATTTGTATGAATTTATACATACGTATGGAACAATATTTTCAGGACTTGTTAAAAAGTCTAGTCAAAGACTAGTAGTATCACAGTGCAACTTACCCTACACCATGGGTAATGAGTACACTACAATACATGCAGATGTACTGCATCTCTGTCTTTGCAGAGAGATGTCATAAAAACACTCTGACATCATCCAGCCTTTCTAAAGCTTCATCCAGCTTAAAGCTACACTTGCAACAACTTGCAAATAGTTTAGCAAGAATTCAGCAGTATCATCTACAAACACCAGATGGGATGATCTGCTTAACTTGAACAGGATAAGGTTAACTTTCAGAAGGACAACCCCTCAGCCATCCCAGAGAGATACAGCTCACTTGCATCTTTCTTCTTTATCCGCCTGCTCCATACAGGCCATTTCCTGGCTGCCTAAAACAACAGTCCTGCCTAGCTCACATCTGTAAAATCTTTCAACAAATGGATAAATGCCAGCCCCCTCATGCAGCTGAAATATCCAGGGACAGTACAAGCTCTCTAAGACCTCGTGAGCTGCAGTCTGCCTTCTGCCAGGGGTTGCAAAACAAGCCTTTCCCTGTGAGTTTCTGCCAGCACAAGAGTTACTGTTTCTTCCTCTAATGCGTCCATACTTCTCAGTTTCTTTACAGGGATTATGGTACTTTTCTCCTTCATTTAACCTGCACATACCCAGAGGTCAATGCTATTAATTCTAAAATTACTTCGGATTAAAAAAACACAACAGTACATTTTAATTACAGTAAGAGTAACTCTCAGTTAATCATGTTGAAATTACATTTTCAGTGAACAAAACTCTAATTACACACCATTTTCTTTTTAAAAAAAGTAAACCCACAAGAGTCTCACTGCACCGGAAATAGCCCCTAGTCCTTAACAAATTCTGTTAAATAAAGCTTATTTATTTAGGCTTAATTCCTGACCTGTTCTTATTTGCATACCTACCCTTGTGAATTATCATCTCAGCAATGAGGGAAAAAACATAACATCACAAAACATCCAGGTTTTAATACTTCAAAGCACACCCAGGCAGAAGCTATAGTGCTACTAGTATGTGTGAGTGAGGAGAAGATTGAAAAGACAAGTTCCTGAAACTGCTGTTTTCCAAAGGCTTTCGCCAGGGCCCAGACAACTGCTGTCCTGCAGTTACTATGGGGAGCAGCATTATACCACATATAGGACTCGGCATGAATGCAGAGGACTCAGGCACATTGCTCAATATATGATTAAAAACATCTACTTGTAACATTGAGGATAATCATTTTAAGCTTTAAGATGACTGTAGCAAGAGCCTCAAAGTCTCTACAAGGCCATGGATTCACACTCACAGAGAAACATGAAGTTATTAAAATTGAGCCAAAAATACTGTAACAGGGATTTAAGGTAGAGATTTGGCCAGTAATGAAAGGCATGGTGATGAACAGCAATTAAAGCACAGGACTGAGTTGCAAAAAGCCTGAATGCTCAGCTCAGCTGTTTACTTGCCAGATGACGCGACCCAGGTTACACAAAGCCCAGCACACCCCCTTACATGTTACACGAAGGTTGASAGTGCCTGCCTGACACATAAAAGTAGGGAATTATCTGCTGTAGAACACATCATTTTGTCTCCCTCCCCTTGCCCTGACCAAAAAGGCTCGTGAAGGCCAACCAGAGGCCCTTTGCAGGTGTAGAGAAAAGGTTGTTTTGGTTGGAGATGTGCAACTCAACGGAGATGCTTTCCAGCCACATCTTGGAGCTGCAGCCCCTCCGTGTCCCCAGCTTGAACCAGCAATGCTCCTTAGAAGGCTGCTGAGGAAGAACTAAACTTGTCAGACAGCCTTTACACTCTCATGAGCAGGCCAACAGTTTAATTGCTCATTGCAGACGACAGAAACACCCCGTATCCTGTTTGTCTGTCTCCAGACTCTGACAGAAGAAAAACACCAACCTATCACACAGGGATCTTTTGTTATTTCATTCAAGCACAATGAGATTTTCATCTGGTAGGTGCTGAAGTCAGAGATTTATTGCTGTATTGTTCTAGGGAAAAATATTTGAGTGGTTCAGTAAGATCTGGAAAAAATCTGGTCACTGTGAGTACAGAACTTTGTATGATCATCTTTATCATTGCAAAACACTTAAAAGTGGGGAAAAAAAGACAAACTCATTAGATGAAAACTGAATACAATTATCAGAGTGTTTAAAAATTTTTGGGGTTTTTTCCTCAAAATTCATTAAGCTGTTTGTGACAGCATGGGAAGGAAGGCAGGTAGGAGATAAAAAAATCTGAAATGTCACAGAGGCCACGAGAAAAATCAGAGATTTTCTTGCAGGATTTCTTTCTAAAGTATCCAAGGAGTATTAGATCAAAGGACTAGTCTGAAAAACCCTATGAAGAAGAGGCAGAAACCAGGAGCAGAAGTAGTTCCAATGCTCTGTGACTTGTGTGACTGCATTTATGTAATTATCCAAAGAATAAACAAGCACAGAAAGAGGTAGGGTCAGATCCTGACCAAGTGCTCCTGCCATGTCTCCCATCCCACAGCTACTGGCATCTGAAACACAGCTGCAGATCAAGTGGCATGTGCTAGAGGTCTTTATTACAGATGACATATTGCATGCCAAGGTAGTCTTTCCCGTGTCCCCCTCTGACACACAATACTGTACCTTGCCCAAAGCAATTGGTATGAGTTTGGCATCTTCAAGTTAGAAACAGAAGAGAGAAGGAAAAATATGATCAGATATTTTTGTGCCAGAAGGAGGGTACCATGAGCAGAACACATCCCAGCYGGGGTCACCTGCTGGATTCCACCAGCACATGCAGTCAAACTGCAGACCATAAAGAGGGCAAGACAGTAAAACCATTCCTACAGTTCCAGGAACTTCTCTTTCCTAGTCCACATCTTGGGGTGCCTCTCTCTTTCATCCCTTCCCTATAATGGTCAGTAGAAGTTTAACTGTTCAATTAGCGGGTGTTGAAGAACTACCAGGAAGATCTTGTAAGAACACAGAAAGAAAAAGTCTCCTTGCTGATGAATGGGCAGATACACTCTCTATGCACCTTGCCATGGAATCCTCATCATGTTGGAGGTGCTTCTGCATGGCACAACAGAAAACTAATTACAAAAATCAACACAAAAGCATTACATAGACTACAAATGCTCCGCAGATTTTCAAATGTTAACTCACAATGTAAGAGTAGCAACTATTCTTCTTAAAAAGTCAAAATATATAGTAAGAGTAGCAACTGTTCTTAAAAAGTCAAAATACAACTATGCTACTAGCAAGTAGAATAATAAGGAGGATTGTTTGAGGATGAGAGGCCGCTCAAACAGGGAGGAGCAGGAAAGAAGCCAGCACCTTCAGAAGAAGTGGTCAACAACAAGACAAAAGAGTGCAGAGGGCGTGTAAAGCAGCAGGATTTAGCAATATCCTAAATTGCTGTGAGTTAGTAGCTGGCAGGGCATAATAATAACCAGGAGATTAATAGATTTTTCCAGTGTGAGGTCAGAAAACTACATAAAATAATATTACAGTGCTGACATTTTAGAAGAGAGAGTAAAGCAACAGGTATTAAATGAAGCTAACAACAGTGGGGATTGGGTGCAGATCCGGGTCACAGTCCTGGTGGACACTCTGCTAAAGTTCCTATTGAAGCAGACTGTTGAATTCCTTAATTTTCAAAAGTAACAGCAAGGCACAGATACCAACTTCTGGCTCAAGCTGGAAAGTACTTTCCGTGGCTGTAGACAGACAATATGATGCTGTCTTTATCCGGAAATTTTTATGGCATGGAAAAATTCAAAGCAGGGATGAAAAATAAGCAGGCCACATTACACATTTAGCAACTATCCCTAAGAGTAGTAAATAAGAAAAACTAAAGCAAGAATTTCTTTAACAGGAACAGAGCAAACGGAAAAAAAATGTACTCCCTGACCTTCTGGTTAGTACCAGAAACACACAAGTGCTCTGTCACTGCTTACTTCATGGATTCCTATATACACTCTAGTACTTCTATTATACATTTTTTGTATTCAAACCATTACTCCTCTGCACTGTAGTACCTAAGAACTGAGCTGTAACTTCTTTTGACCACAGTGCAGAAAATCTTCACTTTCAACTGCTACACTTCATGCCCAAGATTTCAATATTCACCGTCTTTTTTAAACAGCAATACAGCAAGAAATTTTTTCTGAACCCCAAAAATCAACAGAAATGAAGAATGAAAAGATACGACTGAATGTTATTTTCAATAATGGCAAAAATATTTTTCAACTCACTACATCGGGAGTTAAAAAATGAACTGATAGATTTGTGACTACATGATACTGACAGAGGGGAGCATGGATAAATTCTGTGTTGCATTATTGGTCATGTTGGTGCAGAGATGCARATGTGTGCAGATGACACTGAAATCTCTTGTTTGCCTCTCATCTTGTTCATGGAGAAATATGCAGGCAACACAGAAACAACAGCACAAGAGGCCGTAGAGAACAGTATGACTAGTATCTACAATGCCAAATCAAGAACTGATCCATGAACATTATGTTTACAATCCTACAAAAACCCCTCATATTCTTAGACAGGCTTTGATAATAATTATGCTACTATACTAAGAGTGTCTGCGTCTTTTTGCAGCTTGAACATTAGCTGAATAGACTGAATATGCACMCTCAGAGTGCTGCAATAAGGCAGAGAGGCAGGATGAGTATTAGTGGGAATTAATTTCTAGGATATTTCTAACTTCTTCATGACTAATAAAGATAAGCTTACTTGCTGCTGCAAGTAAAGAACACACGGTGTTATTAGAAATTGGCACAAGGAGTGCCTAAAACATCCTCTGGCAACTCATTAAAGAACTGGATTAGACCTAAGGAATAAAAAAAGGGTCATCAATCAACTGCAAAAGATATGAACTCAGCCTTTTCTATGAGTGCATCAAGAAACTGATTACCCATACAAGCACAACTGAAGAAGAATTAGACGCCGAGTTATGAAAAAGTTGCAAAAGCAGCAAACCACTTTGAAAACATCCAAACATGAAGCAAATTTCTGAAAAGAGCCAAGACATGGCAGGACATCTCAGTCCCCCCTCCCCTTACGGCACAGGGCATAAAAATACAGTCAGCAATGAGAGAACAGGAAGAGGCAGCTCACTTTCCGGCTAACATCCCAGGATCCTTCACATTATTGCCACAGGCATGAATTTTCTAGTAGAAAGAGCGGGCAGAGCCCATGGAGATTTTAGCGTCTCATTAACAGGCTTCTTCTGCGTCAAATAGCCCATACCCATACCCTCTCCCTCCCCTTGAAATCGGAAATGTGTGCTCCCCAGCTCTTTCTCCCATACCCAACTTATTCATGGTGTATTTATGTAACACTGTACATACCACAACAGAGTGCAAGCGATTTGTGTATCGGTTGCAATTACAGTTTGTATGTGCCGCCCAGATTAATGGCAGCTCTGTGAAGGTGTTCTCTGCACCATCTTGCTCTCCCTTCCTGAGCATCTGCTACTCAGCATAACTACCAGTTCATTATATGCACAAGGTTTCTGATTCAGCTACCCTAAAAAAATGAAGGCTCTAGGAAGTAAAAATTTTGTGCCAGCAGGAAAAGTTCTTTCGAGTCTCTGGGAAATGAGAATGCCAGAGATCCATGATATACCTAAGATGACAAAAAAAAAAAAAAAAGACTTCATTTCACTTTCAGAAAGAGTTCTTCAGACACAGCTGCAGCACTAATTGACTTAAAGATCCATGAATGCAATATCCAGGATCCATGAGAGAGTAATCTTTATTACAAGGGCAGAGCTTCAGGAGAGCTAGCAGTGTTTCACAAATCTGAATTCTCCTGACTTTTTTTGGCTGCTAAAGCTATTGAAGCTTTATTAGTCCAGGATGCTATTTTCTCCCCTCACAGTTACCAAATGTGAAATAAATATATATTAGTAGGGACTGCAAAACTACACTGTCTGAACATCTGGCAAAGCACCTTCAGACACTGCAGGACATGGAGCCCATCTCCTTCTTTGAGGGCAGAGCCACAGCACTCATCCACATCAGGCTCTCAAGAGGGGATCTCTTCCAACACTGAAAAGAATAATTCAAACACCTTCTTGTAGGCCGAAAACAAYACTGATGTTTTCAACCACATCTCAGGGAACCTCCATTCGAGCTCCTCTATTTAACAACAGAAGCCTGACCTTCAAGATTATCATAAAAGAGGATTGCAGAAGGTGTAAGTGAGGGTGAGGGAGGAAGATTGTCATTAGAACAGGGAATTAAATCTGTCAGGTAACAGTTGAAGATAAGCCTGCACTGTCCGTAACAGCATGCTAAAAGGTTTTAAAATCACTCATTTACACTGGATTTACTCATCTCCTTCCTCTGGTACAGTCAGGCAACTGCAAGGTGTCACTTCAGAGCAGCTGGTCTCCCCCGCCAAGATGCAAAAACTGTGTGCTAGGTTGAAAAAGCAGAATTAGTTAATTTGGGCCATCTTTAGTCTTACTTTACAACATTTCAGCTGAGTAAAGGTTGTATCCAGCTCAGATAGTGGGAAATGTTTAGAGAGTTCAAATACCATTCAAACAGTTAAACATGTCTTTGCAGGCTTGCTTTCTACCAGTGTAGCCCTATGCAAGTTACCAGTTCTTTAAATTCAAAAGATGTGGTCCCACCTGATCCTTGAAAGCCAGAGACTATATCTCATTTTCATAAAAAACTCTTTTTTGCAGAGGTTTTTTTGGTGTTTTGTTGTTTGTTTGTTTGGTTTTTTGTAGTGGCTATAGCTGTGATAAAATCCATTTAACAGAGAGAAAGAAATTACCTTGAAAGGGGCAATAGTTAAAGATATACCAGACAGTAGCAAATCACTTCAAGGGTACATTCCCTTTACAAACACTTTTAGCTTTTTAAGGAATTCAGCACAGTTATGTGTTATTTGATTGTTCTTAATATAGTTTTTCCTTTCCTGACCTTTTGATCCCGAGTGAAATTATATCCCTGATGAGGTTAAAAAGATGCTGCTACTTACTCGTCAGTGTTCAAAGACTCTTATTTGAAATACAATGGATGTTTGGAATAAATTCTGCAGTTAAAATGACCACCGAAAGTCAAGAAGTGGCTTCTGGAAAATTCATTAAAAGAGTTCAGTAGTGCTACTGCTGTCATGCTAAACACATATTGTTAGCTTAAGCATTACTTGGCTGGATGTTTAGCCTTTTGCAAAATCTTACTGTGGTTATAAATCCAAAAACTTTGCACAGAATTTAAAAGATACGTTAAATATTTTGTGATAAATCTTCCAATTCAAACGGCAATTAATTCAATAGCCAGGTTCTTACTTCACTGCCTTTATGGCAGTCAAACCTTCTTATTTATCTAATTTTATTTTTATAAATCCATGATGATTCATGGAAGATTACATGGTAATTCATCTTTCTGTTAAATAACTATACTCATACAGACATGCACAAAAAAAACAAGAAAAAAAGTCTATATTCTCCTTCAGATCCCTCACTAAAACCAGTAAATATAGTACACAGCAACCGGTCCTGTTTCTGAGCATAGTTTTCAAAAACATTTTTCTTTTGCCAAAAATATTGCAAATTATTTTTTCAAGCACAAGTAATGAATAGTTAATTGCTTTTTGCCATTTTTTTAAACTTCCAGAATTGACCTGGGGCACTCTGCTTCTTTGATAAAAAGAGGAAGATAGATAACGGGCATTTCTTTAGGGTCTCTCACATCTATCACTGTTATCAGGACAGGAAAGGAGATCTTTCATGCTGCTCTGCTGATAATTCAAGAAGTTTACGATGTAAGTGGCCTTGAGTTCAATATGTTTGTTTAGTAGAGAAGATTTAAAGTTCTACAAGAAAAATAAACACATTCTTTCAGGCTAACTTTAAAGGTTCAAAACTGACAGTTGAAAAGAAAAATAAAACCCTCAATCTCTACCTTCTGTGATACCTTAAGGAAACTATTTTTTCAGATCATCAGGAGCAAAGCTATCTATGTGGAAGTCATGTGGTTCAGCCAAGCCTTCTAGCTGATTTTTCTCCTTCTTTTATTAACTAGCTCTTCAAATAGTAATCAATTTCAATTACTCAGGGAAACCCTGATTTTAGGCAATCTTCATCTGCTATTTGAAATAGCAGCAGTCAAACAAGTGCAAATAGGCAGCTGAAACACAGCAGCAGGACAGGGAGCCTGCCCATTGGCTAAGCCCGTTAGCACCTCTAGTCCTCAAACCAGGAGGGCAGAGGTCTGTGAAGGGAACCATTTTCCTAAATGCATGTTCATACTGGGAAGTACAGAGGATGTGAACAGGGACAGCACATGGTCACCGCATATTTTTAATGTGCCAGGATGGGGAAGGGAAAAAACATTTTCCTTCACAAGTATTTCGAGGTAGCCTAACTTCCCACCTGCTCCCAGAATCTTCTTCCTTTACCAGATCTCTTCAAGCAATTTGCCTACTTGATCTTTACAAACATAACCATCTATTCACATAACTCTTGTGCACACACGCAGGTGACCCAGCTAACCTGTTGCAATGGAAAAGGTGCAGCAAACTCCTAAATCATGGCTCCATGAGGACCTCTGGCACCTGTTGATGGTCTACACCACACCTTACTCTACAGCCGTGACCAGTCTTTCCCAGATTCCCTGTGCTCTCCAAAGCAACATTAAACCAATTCCACAACAAACTGAAGATGATGTCTGGAAGCAGACAATTTACACTGAGAAACTGGAAAGTCAAGTTAAGATATGAACCATCAAATATTAGCTTTGGTAATTTGGTTAAATACTGTCCCTCAGATGCTTCTCAAGATGTATTTTATGCCATCTCAAGATATGGCGCAAACTTAGAAGTAGATATTCCAAGGGACAACCACACACCATCTGCTCAAAAAAACAAACCAGAACAAAAAAAGCTTCAATTCAGTCCTTTATTTTCAAAGGAATTTGAAATCTGGCATATTCTGTTCAACTCTACAAATCACAACCCCTTTTCTCCCAAATCTCACAGCGGTAGTCCTGTAACTGAAGGCAAGATTATGCTGCATGTTCATGCACAGAATTTAGAAGTCTGACAATTCCTTAACTCCTGGCTACTTGAGTTTTCAATTTCCCTYCCTCTTCTTTTCTCAGTATAAATAATGTATAAAACTGCTACAATAAAAGTTTAAAAAGAAACTGAAGACCACCCAACTCCAAATTCTATCATYGGGTATCACATATTTCCCAGGGACCTACAGCAGTGATTTTTAGATTCATTACACTAATCTTTTTCATTAAGTCTAACTGAGGACAATTGGAGGTTGTTGAGCTCCACAGAATTATCACGAGGGAGAGAGAAACTCTCTACTGTGGGGTTTCACAGACAGGTACTGACATCCATGTAATGGAAAGATAGAAATCCTCTGTCTACTCCAAACACCAGGAAGGAGGGAGGTTGAACAGATGATACAAGAGCCTTTACTATCCATAAGACAGTTCCTGGTACCTCTCACTCAGCTTGCTCTAATTCCTGCTCTAATTCATCATTATGCTTTATCTTAGCCCAGCTTTCTTGCCTAGACAGACAAAGACCCAATTCCAAATTTTGCAAGAAAAACAGACGAACTTGCTTTGTTTGATGTACCAAATAAAACAAAAGCTCTGAGTGTTAAAAATTACTTTGTGGCAACAAACTCTAGAAAGACAGGAATCATTTAAGCGAAAAGGCTGATGCTGACAATAACAGCTGTAAAATAACTTACTTTGTAAACTGGTAGACCATCTATGACTACCATGCCAACCAAACAAGGTTCTGGAACAGGTTTGTAATGGGAGTATTATAGACTAGGTAGTTAGTTTTAAGCACCATCTCCAATAGTTAAAAGAATGTTTTAACCTGCCAGCCTAAGTCCAGTCCATAGCTGTCTTAACTGCCTCATGTTTCCAACAATGAACATTCAGCATTTCGAAGATACAGAATTTAATTATACATGTAATCAAGACTTTTCTTTTCCTAACCAGATGACTGTACTTGCTAACAGAAGCCAGAGGAAACCCTCAAAGTATATTGAAAACTCCAGCTCACAACCAAGGTCAAATGGTAAAATAAATACCTTCAGAAGTAAAGACAAATTCAGATCATCTAGTTCATCCTCTGCAAGAGCACAACTGTTTTGTCATCGTAAAAAATGCTCTGGAGAGGTGTTCCTGAAAGGTTTATACAGAACTGTGCATTTATCTAACCCTCCAACCTCTTTCAGCTTAGGCTGTAGAGGTCACTTACACAGACCAGTAGCTGGCTTCAAAGCTGATGGCTGAAAAAAACTGACAGCAATGTATCCTTCCTTACCCTCTCAGCATGCCCACTCCAATTATTCTCATATTTACTGACGTCTGTGCTCACTGACATTTCATTTTTCCTCCCTTTGATGATACAGACATCCTGGCTCCGTCTGTCATAGGGTTAAATAACCATCTCTGATTTCAGTAGATTCCATGAACTGCAAAATAGAGCCCTGAACCAATCAAGATTTTCAAGAGGTCTTTTATTTTTTAACTGGTCCTTCCAAGCTGAAGGTAAGCGAGCTTAACCTCAGTATCAATAGACACAGAAGGAGAATTTTATTTATCATCATGATAGCTGCAAATAGTAAGCATTCTCTTCTACTTTCTAAAAACCTATAATCACAAAATGTTATTTTAGGAAAAGAAAGTCAAAGAATGCTTTAACTTCTGGAGACTATTATTAATTATTGCTTAAAATACGGAAATATATGTTTTTCTAACTTTAGGAAACATCATAAATCTGATAATGTGTTTGGCTACTGGGCCACTCTGAAGGCCTTCAGAAGGCAATGCTCTCTAACAGTTGTTCACCATAACAGTATGGTGAGTTAGGATCTGCGTCCCCAAAACCATCCACTTGCCTCTCTCTTCTTAATTATATTTTACTGTTTCTACTCGCTATGCACTTTCCAGTCAGTCTAACTTTTCATACATTAAGTGACATAATGGCTCAGATATCCCAGTACAGACACAGATGCTCTTAGCTCTGTTACACAGACATCGTGCCATCCCTTCAGATCTTGATACTCACATTTCACTAAAGCGTATACATACCATTTTTAACCATGAACTGGGAGAATAACACATCATAAATACTTAGAGGCTTTGGAACAGAGAAAGACGTTTTCAGTGATTCTGAAGGCATAATATATATCAACTGTTTTCCAGGATTCTTTTATTTCAAGACAAATTATACTCCTGGTCAAAACACAAAGTAACATCAGCCTCATTGTTAGCATCATTGCTCTCTTGCTGTCACTCCCCATAAGTGAGTCAACAGTAGGCTGCTTATGCATTGCTTGTGCACATGCCTACCTTTTCAGACTTTTCCAGTGCATACTACACAGTGGCTAGTGCTGCAGGATGGCAGCCCCTTCGGCTTTTTTCCTTCTTCTGTARTTTTTGCCAATGGTATCAGTGAAACATCAGCCTTAGTAAGTGTGCTGAAGTCAGCAAACATGGAATGAGAGCCCTTAGGGTTCTTTCAAAGATAGCTTCCAAACTCAATAGGTGTTATATATAAAAGAGATCTTTGCCACTGCTCATCATTCTCCAGTCATCACCAGAAAAAATCCTGTTACATCTACTTTAACACCAGTATCTGCAGTCAAGTTTTCAGGAGAAAGTTAAAGAGCAATTACATATTAAATTATTTTAGCACATTTGACTCAGCAGAATGTAAAGTATAATTTGTGTGAAGCCTTCTCWACAGAAGGAAGTCACTGTGCCTGGTTTATCTGAAATAGTCTTTGGACACTACTAAAACATAACAAAAAGCACACACACAAAACAGGCACCTAATCCAGAGAAAAAAACAAAACACAAAACCACAAAACCAAACAAAACCCTCAGAAGAGGATTATCTTCATCAGCAAGTCTTAAAAACCAGTTTTATCAAACATGCCAGATAAGGAGAGGACACAGAAACATTTTAATACGTTCAGTAATGCCCCAACAGATAAGTTGTTTTTGTATTTTTTTAGCCAACTTAAAACAAAAAAACCAAACAAACATCCACCTAGACATCCTGTGGGGTTAACTAGGAAAATTTAAGTCATTGGCACTGGAAAGAGTGGCCTACAGAAAACATGGGTTTTTTCAAGGTTATCGTAGGGTTACAAAAGGAAAACAGACATTCGGGTTTGACTATGACCACACAGTCGAGGCAGAGCTGGGGCAGGAAGCCCGGCTGCCGCAGGAGCATGTTGGGCTCTTGCACAGATACACCCTGGGCAGCAGCTTTGACTGATTTGAGTGTGACTTGACCAAAACTCCAGCAAATGCAAAATCCTCTCATAAGAACTGTGCTGACTGAAGCCAAAGGACCATCTAGCTCAAGGTCCATCCTGCAGCTGATCAGTACCCAGAGCCAAGGGAAAAAGTCTGAGTAGAGCAAATACATTCCTTCCCCAGTTAGCTCTCCCAGCTTCTACTGGGAGGAGGCTCACAGTGGAGTTCATAGCCTTTGAGGGTGTTTTATTCTATTAATCTGTTAATTTCTTTTTCATTTATATCAAGTGAAATTAAACATAGTAATTAA
Source organism: Amblyornis subalaris (assembly GCA_018881555.1). Classification (NCBI taxonomy): domain Eukaryota; kingdom Metazoa; phylum Chordata; class Aves; order Passeriformes; family Ptilonorhynchidae; genus Amblyornis; species Amblyornis subalaris. The sequence continues at coordinate 3,608,115 of JACAXG010000062.1, read as the reverse complement.
TTTATCATGGTGGTGTCGAAAAATGCTGGAATGAAATTTTGGCTATATTCTAGACAAAGCCTTTGGTCTTTGGTATGATAAAGTTTTACAGTTTGGTATAGAACCTCAAASTCTTTAATCACAAAACAGATCAAATGGCTCAACACAGCAATGTAGTGTGGAGTAACAGAATAATTTGGCACCACAGGTTAAAATGCAGACAAAACGTGGATTTGGATAATATTGTGCTGACAAAACTAGAACATGGAGCTGATTGTGACTATGATTTATGAGTTATTCAGTTTTTACTTCTAAACGGCAATTTCCAAGACTGTGCCTCCCCCTCCCTAGAAGCATTAGTTTAACACCGAGTCTGAAGAAAACATATCTTTTTAGGCTACCAGATAAATGCTCCCCTAAAACCACTGTTCAAAGGCAAAGTAAAAGAACAGAAAAAATACTGCCACCATCTCCAACACAAGCAGACTCTATAAACAGGGAATTGCAAAATACTTTCTGTCTATTCATGACAAAGCTGTCTCAGGCCAGGCAGGGGTGCTCACAGCAGCCTCCTTTCTCTAGAAATGCTGTAGGTGAAAAATAGGAAATAAACAACGACACGGAGAAAATCAGAGAACTGATTTGCAACTTCAGGCACAGAAAATGCCAACCGTAACTTCCCAGGTAATGTTTGATACTGCACACACAGCAGAACAAAATCCAAATTCTCCTCAGGTATTCCTTACCAACCCCCAGTCACCTTGCTTCTTTCAACTGCAGGATTACTGGGACATTTCATATTACTTACTACATGTATGTCAAAACACAGATTCAACCACTACTGATACAAACAGGAGTTCACACTCTCCTTTCAGACTGGTTACAGTCACATCTGTATTTTTATATAATGTATATTTAAATATAATGGTCTGGAAATTGCTGAAAGTTAGTTTTGTGGGGTATTATTTTTTCTTCCTCAAGAAAATTAATTTTCAAGTAATATTTTTAGTATGTCTTTAGATCCTCTATGCATTCCAGTATGAGATAAATGCTGAGATATCAACTCCAGTTGCAATTAATTCAGTCTGAAATATATCACTAACTGCTCCAGAGGTTCAATTGGTGCACAGTGAAACAGTATTTTTTTTTACTTGAGACAGACAAAAACTTCACAAGAAGCAAAGTTTTTAGGCTTCCCTGCTGACTGTAAGAGGTTATCCTTACTTGTAAGTCATGAAATGGAAACGTTCTTGTAACAGGTAAAGGCAGGCTGCACATGTATTTGGATGAAACCAAAGATATTTTAGGAGAAAAACCAAAAACCTTATTTTTTTCATGTTAATTAGGAACTTAAATCACATTCCTAAGGGCAGACAGCTACAAGATGTCACTTCACATAAAATATTCCAGCATACTTCTTTTGTTGCATTATCAGAAAAATTATCAAGATATTCAGATAATGCCATTCTGATTTTTGTTATCTTAGGTTTTCAAAATATTTATCTAAAAAGCATGCAAACTTTTGACCCAACAACGTGGTGCTAATTAATTAAAGTTAACCAAAAAGCAAAAGCATTTAACTATGAATTTCCTTAATATATTTCAAGACCATTATTATGAAAAGTAAATGGCAAGATCCCGATGACTCGCTGCCACTGTTCCAGAGATAGAAGAGAGCTTGGAAATGCCTTATCTGTGCACTCTGGTAGAGGCAGATTGAGGAAAGGGTGGATAATAACCTTTCATATTACTCTCAAACACAGGATTCACTCTGTCTGGCTCCATGCTGTTATTATTGCTTCAGTGCAGGCTATTGTCTATTCTCATGACATTTATGAAAAAGGAAAACTAATTTCAGATATATGATTTTTGGCTCTTTTTACAAAACAAAAGTGCCATTAATAGCCTTCTGAATTGTTCACAAGATTACAAATAATTTCACTAAGTTGCAATTATAAAAGTCAACAAATATGTTCTGAATGGTACCTACCATAATAGGTTGACACCATGTTGTTTTTCAACTAAATTAATAAAAATCTTTTCTCTCACCATAATGGTTAATATAAAGAGGTCTGGCTTAATCACAATAGATGGAATCCTGTAAAAACTAATCACAAGTGAAATTTGTAAAATCGCGTGGAAATAAAGAATTTTATCTATTTTTCTTTCTGATCTTTAAAGGATCTGAAGAGATTTTTCTATGCATTATTATTTTCTAGGTTTCTTTATCTTAAATATAGCAGCTCTTTACTGATCTGTTTTGCTCAATGACTTTCTTAGAAACAACTGTGAAAATATAATGTATTCAGATTCAATTTTTGAAGAGGTGGTTTGGTTTGGTTGTGGGGTTTTCTTGAACTTCCAGAAATCTTCAATATTTTAGTTAATATCCATTTAGTTCAAATTCTGGATAACCAGATCAAAACGAAAAGGTACAGGTTATAAAAACATTTACTTCAAGTGAAAATTGAGGAAAGTCTACAACACTTCCAGTCTTTCAATACACAGGAGAAACAGACATTGCTATTTCCAAATGGAAAGAACAGACATACATGCTGCCTGTGAATAGAAATTTTTACTTAATTATAAATCTTCTAAAGGGAGCAAAGAGATCAATCCTATGTTTGTCCTTCCTAAACTTAATCTTTCTTTAAGGTAGTATATCATTACAAGATCATTTGCAATGATGCCTGGGGACCTGATTGCAAAAAAAAATCTTATTGAAATATTTAACACTGAGATTGTTCATGTCCTAATACTGTAATTACACTTACCTGGTTTTAAAAGCTATGCATAAGTAGAAGATTAGAGGTATATCAACAAACACAACAGTAAGCACAGAATGAAGTCTCAGATAGCTACAATCAATGTTAAAACTCTTGTTCAAATTTACAGGCCAGAATTTAACCAATAAGCAATAGTATGCTTTATGTTGCAGTTTTCACAGTGATTTTACATGAGAGATCCACAAATGTTAATATATATATTTATATACACACACATTTTATAACATATTCTATGTATATATAGAATATTGTAAATACACACCCRCAAGGGTCTGTATTTGGGACCAGTACTGTTTAATATCTTCTTTGGAGACATGGACAGTGGCACAGAGTACAGCTCAGCAAGTTTGCCAATGACACCAAGCTGTGCAGTGTGGTCAACATGCAGGAGGGAAGGGATGACATCCAGAGGGACCTTCACAGGCTTGAGGGGTGGGTCTGTGCAAACCTCATGAAGTTCAACGAGGCTGAGTGCAAGGTCCTGCACCTGGGTCTGGGCAATCCCAAGCACAAGTACAGGCTGGGCAGAGAACAGGCCCTGAGAAGAAGGACTTGGGGTTCCTGGCTGACAAGAAGCAGGCAAGGCTAAGGGTAGCACGCAGCAGCTGACTGCACAGCCCTGGAGAGGAGCACTCCAGGGTCTCCTCGGAAAAATGAGAGCTATTTAAAGACGGGATAAATGGCATACTCCCAACAACTGAGCCCTTTCCAGGAGCAGCTGATCAATTCACCAGTGGGACTCCTCTATGTTGCACACCAACCTGTAAATGAGGACTAATTGCAGGCRTGTAGGTTAGATACTGCAGGTACTGCCCCTGAAAACCCATCTAAGGGTTTTGACGTGGCAGGCTGATGGAGCAGGAGGGAAGGCAGCTGAGGTCTTGACTCACCCAGCATTAGTTCTCCCACCTTGCTCTCCAAAATGTCGTTTCTGTGAAAACACATTCATTAACCCATTTCTTATCAATGGGTAAACCTGATTCACTGAATGACACAACAGCATAGCTTTGCCTCCCAGATTTTTGGATGTCCACACCCAGAGAAGTCAATTGTTTCCTAATTTTCAAAGGACCCCTAGGATCTGAAACTAACCCTTGTCATTGTCAATCAGTGCTGGCTTTTCAGGAAATATATGTAAATTAAAATACTCAGTTTGATTAAGCATTAAAACTATTATCAAGTGTTATTATCTGGACTTCCCATACTCTTACAATATTTTCAAATTTATAATCAACCATGAGCCAATATTAAACAGCTGGATTAGAAATGTCTGTATCAACCCAAGGAAACTTCCTAACACAATCAACAACAGTAATTAAACTAATTAAACATCACCGGCAGCTAACATTATTGAATAGAGTAAATCAAAAAAGAGGAGGTAGGGAGGCATGTTTGCATTATCAGCAAGTCACAACCTTGATGAATTAGCATTATGCACCACGGCCTGTAGACCTTGCCTCTGAAAACTCCCTGTACTCTTTAATGAAAAAATATATAGAGTTAAAGCTCTGATTAGACACAAGATCAGCAATWTTTAATCAGGAGCAGAGCCATAGGAAGGCATCAGTTACAACACTGCCTCCCAAGCAGTTTCAACAGTTCCATGAGTAGATTTAGCAGGTGAGCTGTACTCCACACCTCAGCATGACAGGGCCAGAGGAAAGAGCCATCATCTTCTGGTTATCACAGCTGCAGCACAGCACATGAAATCAAAGGATACTAATCACTACAATTTTAATAATTTTGCTTTGTGCATTAACCAAGCTTCTCCATTTTTACAGCCTTTTATCAGTTTCAAATCTGCTTACACATCAAATCTGCTTACATGTGTAAAACCAAGGATCTGAACATTTTGATTTCCTCTCTCCGTACAAGCAAGTACCTTGAGAGCAAGCACAGATTGACTCTAATGGCAATGCTGCTGATGGCACTGGTGCTGTCCCAGAGCACGGTGGCAGCTGTTCCTGGAAGCTTTTCCACCACAACAGCTGCATGGGATATTTCACACCTAGAGGCAATTCCTAGAGGTCAGTAACTTCCAACACTCAGCGCTTAGTGTGGAATGACACAGACCTCAGCTGACTTCCCACAAAACAGGCTGGTCTACATCAAAATCAGGTATGAAGACTAGGGTACATGATACAGATTGCATGTGTATACAAATACATGCATTCAATTAATTATGCACACAGTTTTTCCGAAGGAGAAACATTCAGATTTTTTTTTCATTATTTTTAAAATGTCTCTGAATTCAACAAAGCTTCTACAATAAATACACATACACTTACAACTCTTTTTTATAGAAAATTAAAACAAACAGCAATGTCTGAGGAAATATTTCCTTTGGAATTTTTTGATGGCAATATAATTACTAACAGTATAAATACCTCCTACTGAAAGGGCAAATTCTTTCATCAATACTAGAGTATTTAATCATTCAAAGTGAGGAAACAGAATGAATGAAATATACTACTAGAGCCATTTAGCATTTTATCGTAAGTCAAATAATGCTTCATGCAATAATCATTCAAATTTTGAAGCCTACAACCAGCCAAGAACCATTTTATAGAATCACCTCCACCACTATTGCAAATATTTGCATAAGCAGTAGCCTCTGAGCATAAAATATACTGTTTCTTTAAGCAGCAGTGTGTAGCACAGCATTAAGGAAAAAGGAGGCAGATCCTACAACAGTCCTTATCTTGCTGATGTCTTCTGTTTCTTAATGCATCTGTTAGGTATAGCAAGGAGTTTGTGTGACTACTTTCAACAGCAAGCATTCTGTGGACAGAATCACTAATAAAATACCCAGCTTGTTAATGAGAAGTAGCCATGGCTCTACTCCACAGAATTATTTATTATCCATTGATCCAGCCTTTTCACTCCAACTGTTTGGCCAGAGATCCCCATCAACTGGGTTTCCTTCAAAGGAATCATCTCTGAAAAAGTTTACACGACACAGACTCTGTTGCTCAYCAGTTGCTCTTCAACCTGCCTCTATACTAACGGTGCAACTCAAATATCAGGAACTACCCAAGACCTCTCCACCTGGCATTGCCGTGAAACAAGCACTTCTTGTCCTTTAACTTCACTTATGTAACCAGGGAGAAAACAATCATGTAAAACTTCAAGAGATGTCATGTTCTCAATGCAAAACCCTGACAGCAGTCAATACACAGTAAAACAAAGTCTTTGCCAAGCAATTAAGATCGCAGAAGATAAGCAGATGACAAGAATTAAACTCATTAACTAACTACATAAAAGCTGCTGATAACAAGACTGGAGCGTGCACGACTCTTCTGCAATTGCTGCTGCATAGTCCCTGCTACCATCTCCTGTACCACTCTTCACACAGAAGCATAACCACCTTCCTCTTTTACTGACCTTACTGAGAGCAGCTCCTGGCTTCAGTCACCCGGTCCTTGACTTTTAATACCTTCTCTAACAGCCTTATCAAACAGCAGCAAAAAAAATGCATAAAAAATAAGAACAGATAAGAATGGTTTCTTTCAGATGATTGTTGTCACTGACTCCGAGCTGAAGGTTTCTGCACCAAGAACATGAGAAAAGATGCCAGATGCATGAGCAGGGGAGCAGAAATAGAGTTAGTCTCCAGGAGACAAAGAGCAATACAATAAATGTGTCGCTATTTCTTCAGTTCAACTAACTGCCATTAACACACAGTGATCTGAGCATTATGTGGAAAAAAGAAGTGATTACACATCTGCAAGAAGGAATCAAAGTTTTCAAAATATTTTCAGCAGGATTTTACAGAGTAATACTGAAAACGTTTTCTCTATTCTCAAAATCAACTAAGAAATATTTCCTACAGTAAGATTTCAGATAAAAGTATGACATAAGAAATCAACACATAGGTCTATTGTTTCCATTTGCCCATGGCTTTCAATTACTATAGAATATTTTTGTTTAACAGAACAATGTTATTTAAGATTTAAAAAGCACTGATTGCTCTTTTTTGAAAAAAAAAATAGAATTAACAAAACCACAAATCTTTGACCTAATATGGAAATTGCCTGGAAACATTTTTTTTCATTAACTTTAAAAGTAAATGCAAACGTTTATGCCAGACTGAACTTCCTCAGTTCACAGGTGATTCTGGAAAACTACATATACACATACAAACATCCATTTGTTGTATATTTACATGCCATTATGGATATAGCAACTGAAATATTATAAATAAATGTTAAAGTGTGTCTGATTCACCTCAAGATACATACTTGCAGCTGACTTCACTGTAATTTGCCTTTTTATGCAAGTCCCCAGCCCCAAAATATACACAGACTCTCCAGAAAACTTTTCAAAGACCAACACTGACCTGTAACCTCAGGAGAACACATGCACTTTCTTGGTTATCCACAAAAAGAAATGACTTAATCATTACATTACTATCTCAGTTTGGAGCGATAAGACATGAAATTTTGATTTACCAGAATTCTACAGATCAGCTTAAAAATGTCACACCTTCTTGAACTGTTGCTGGAGGAAGCAATGAGCACATGCATTTAAGTCAGTCTTTTTTCCTCCCCACTGCTCCTTATGCGTTGCTCTGAACTGCATGACACGGAAGGGAGGAAAAGGCACTCATCATTCACGTTCTTCACCTTGACGAAGGATCTTTACTACTGCAAATATACTTCACAGTGGTTTGGTTGGAGACTGCAAGTTGTATTGCAGTATTCATGTAAACACTTGCATTTGAAAAAAAAAAGAAATCCCTCGAAGTGATTACCATTTTAGACCGTAAGAAAAGAGACTCTGATAATAACATGCTTTAACTTTTGTTCAGCACTGAATTGGTCAGGCAGATGGACTAGATGGCCCCTTCCAACTGAAAACAGTCTATTCTATTCTAGATTGTTGTTACTCACAGTGCCTTTTGGATCTTAACCACTTCCAAATCCTCACACATAAAACAGTAGTTTGAAAAACAACAGTAGTTGCCTTCTAAACACAGAAAGGCACAGCTCACAAATTGTAAAAAGAAATTTTAAGTCCCTTCCCAAAAGCACAGTTTTATAGTCATATAATAGCTGAAGTTGGAAAACTGACGCAAAGGAAAGTTAAATAATATCCAAAGTGCACAGCTGAAAAATCATGTAAAAAAAAAAATCACACTGGAAAAATCTGTTTAGTAGATAAAACTTCAGCTGTTCCTTTTATATTATCCCTTTGTGTCTTACATCCTAGCCCATTAATATCTTAACTGTATCAAATAAAATGCTACAAACTCTTCCACTAAAAAGTTTTTTAAGAAATTCACACTGAACATTAAACATTTGTCACTTTCTTTTAGTCTGACTCTTTTAGATTGTTAATTCATTATTATAGTTTACACTGGTGTTTGTGCTTTTGCTGCCAAGTGTTCCCTGATTTCTCTGTAGCCTCCAAATGCTCCATGGTCAACATCTACAGCCAACATCTCCTTCCAGCTGTAGCTTTTAATGCTTCCCCACAGAGGCATCCTCAGAATCAATGCATCTCACGTGTGCATCCTAAGACCTGATATGCTCATTCAATGCTTGTCGAAATTGAGTGGAAACACCCAACCATGAAACTCCAGAATAAACTCTGGATACAGGTATCAGTAAAGATGACTAAGAAAAGGAAAAGATTATTTTGCAATATCCCACATCTCCTAATTTCTCAGTCCTGGTCTAGAAAAAACCCCAAAACCAAAACAAAAACACACAAAAAAACCCTACTAAAAACTTAGATTAAAGATATGTAATAAATCTTTCTATGCCAGTCTTAGTGAAAACACCCTTTGCCCAAAAGCCTGCCCAAATTTTACAGCTCTCTTAGTTTGATAAAAGATGCTGCCTTCCTTCCTTTGTGTAACTTAGATCTCCATACAAAATACTAAACCCAAAAGCAACAAAACTGCAGATAAAAACTTCTTACTTTGAGAAATAATTTTTATTGTTCTCTTGCCAAAAGAACGTCACCAGTCTCTCAATCTTTGCATGGTCTGTTTCTCTGAACAAACTCTACCTCTCTGAAGACTGCCGAAAAATGAAGCATTGCTCTGCTGCTTTCGATGGCTGGCGCTCGGAACCATTTCAAACGCACATCTGCATCTTCGCTCACTGAAACCCATCACCAAGGTTCCACAAACAGCTACTCAGATTCCTCCACAAGCTGCCAAAATCAGAGCTTGCTGACTTCTAAAAAGGTGCAGAGAACAGTCAAAGCCGAGATCCAGGACGCGCTCTCAGCCGACAGAGCGATTCATTCTTCCACTATCGCGGAGTCAGCTAAACCAGCGATACACTGACCATCCTCTTATGGGACACAGATTGCCATCCAACACTTGGGGTTACTTTATTCCAGTCATAAAGATATAAAGATTAAAAAGACTGGATATGACATGAAACCCTATGTTAAGCGATTTCAAAGCTATATAGAGAGGGTTTACTGGAGCATTTCAAGTTGAATCTCTTCTTATGCTAATTCCTGTTAGATTTTGAGTAACAGCGTTCAAAATTTAGCAATCAAAACATCCGAAACACAGAATAAGGATTGATCTTGTTGTTGTACGCCTATTTTGCTTGGTTAGTTTAGTAAAAAATGTAACATTGAGTCATTAAGACTATGGAGTTGGAGCAGGCCACCTCAAACAGGAGTACTACAGCATAGGAAGTGGATTCCAAGCCCGGTTTTGTACCTGAATTTCTCTGTTTGTACTTATGCTGGCATTTTATATATTATGAGCTTCCACTTAAATTAGTGAAACATGTAATTCCAGCAGAATGAAATATCAGAGCCACGTGAAATGTGATGTACAAAGGAGAATAAAACAAGTTATATTATTTCTTCTTAAATTTTATTCATTCTTGAATGACACAAGATTCAGTAAGCTTTGTTCTGGTTTTACAGTGAAGAACTCTGTACAAAGATACTTTTTATCCCAACAATCTAACATCAAAAGCACTAAAAAGCAACAAAAATATACTGGTTCATATGAAAATTCCAAAGAGTTTAAGATGTATCATTAACAAGTTCTTCAGATGAAGCTCATCCTAACTCAGATGTCACTAAGTGAAATATTTCAGGCTGAACTAATCACCTTTGTAAAAAACAGGTACCTAACTCATCTTCAATACTTGGAGAATGAGAAAATGTTAAGATATTTATCCATAGGCAATATGAATCTCATCTTAATTGTCCTGTGTGCTGTAGGTTTTCTGACACTATTTTTAGATTGTTTTTTTTTTTTTCCAGATCTTTGTACCTGTTGAACACATGATCAGTACTCAAAAAAGTAAACATCAGGCAGATGGCTTGGCACAGGCTGGTGAATATCACTTGTTATTGTTCTCCTACTTAGTAACATGGATTCATCATGGTTTGGTCAGTCATTTATTGATAAAATATACTATACGTGAATTCCAGGAAGATTCAACTCACTTAAAATTCGAAAAAGCAGCACCAATGATGGTGCTTGCAATTTATAACCGGACTCCATTATTTTGCAGTAGTTTACCACACATTTCTCTATCCAGTCCATTAGCCTCTGAAGTATCATTTCATTTTTAAGTGGCTGAATCAAAACAAAAACTTAGCAACTGGATTATGGAGTTCAGGTCTTTCTTCCCAGAACAGATCTTTAATGGCTCAAAGCAGACTAGAGAGACAAGTTCTTTGAGAGGACAGGGTACTTATACACTAAGTAGGAACTCTGATTAAGAAAGCAGGAGTGGTTATTTTTTGGTTTTAAAGTACATAAAAAGAGAGAGAGAAATGCAATGCAAGTCAATCATCTACCCATACAATTCTTCATTTTTCACTAAAACGTCCCGAACTACTTGTTAATGCCATCAGCAGAATGGCTGTAATGGACTGCAGGGCTCTGACCAACAGAAGACACAAGTTTTAAGCAATCAGATGAAAACTTTGTTCTTAAGTTGTTCTGCTAAGATATTAACAGCACTGTCTGAACAGTTCACTCTCTGAAATGTATTCTGAAATATCATTGTGTTCTTTAATCTTTAAAATATTGTCCATGGCTTGTGCTAATTAGAAGATAAAATCTCTGGGTTAAGTGATGAATAGTGATTCTTTAGATTTCCATTACCTCATAGCAGGGAGGAAAGAAAAAATACAAAAAACCCCACACTCTTAGTATAAGGGTACAGTAATTAAGTGACTCAGAAAAGAAGGCTGAAAACAGTGGTCTACATTTATTTAATGAGAAACTCTAGCAGTAGTAAGAGTCCTTAAAAAAAAATAAATATATGAACCATTTTTCCTTCTTACAGTTTCTTTTTATATTGAAAAAACCACAAATATTCTTCCTAGTCTCTCAGACTCTTCCTGCACTATTTTTAAATAAAAATGAAAAATAGAGAAATCACTAAAAAGACTTATTTTAAAAAAAATGAAGTATTTTGAGTATTTGGAAACACAGAAGAATCCCTCTATTTTTGATAAATATACTAATTCTGCCTACCCCTCAAAATAAAAAATAATTAAAAGATGTGCTAGCAAGAGCATTATGGCTTTAACACCATTCTCTTGGTCACTAGGAAGTGAATTTCTGTTTAAAAACTTCTCAAAACATTCAGTTTTCCATACAACCACACACTCAGAGCATGCTAAAAACCAGTTGTGTTCTAAGCACTTGGAGATTTCATGGAGACATTACGAAAACAAGATGCAAGGGACACAAAGTCTAAGTTAGAAAGTGCCGCTACACATCTGGCACTAGCATGAGGCRTCTGATTTGGATCAGGGCTCTGAGCACTGCAGTGGAAGTGAAGGATTCAGCTTTCTGGTCCAAATGCTGGGTATTGTACCACTCAAAAAACCCAACTAATCCACTGAAGAAGGGCAAAACAGCCTGAAAGCTCCTGGAACATTTATCTTTTAGGTCACAGTAGCAGCTACCAGAGAAAGCTGGGGGGTAGGCAGAGGTATGCGCTCAAAAAAGCTTGCTGACAGCATGAAGTTCCATATGGTTCCGTATTTGCCATGTGCCAAAGACTAGTCCAAATCAATCAGACTGTAACAGAGAAGTGTAGGGATCCAGATGTTTTAATTCATTCAAGAYAGCAAATCTCTTCCGTTTAAAATAGCATGCCTTGTTCCCACAAGCTGCTGGAAGGACTTCAGATATTTGCCCTCTTGATCAGYATGCTTAAAGAAACAAACGGAAGATTGAGAGACTGTACTTGGAAACAGATGGGCAGGCTCTGAGCCTCTGGGTCTCTCAAATGTTGGATGTTCCAAATGGGGAGGGAAAGACAGATGAAGGGAAAAATCCTCATATCCTCTATCAGTCCATTTCAGAACTTCTCCCACATTAGATGATCTCTTCTAGACACAGAGGTTCATGATTTAACCAATTTCAAAGTTGTTAAACCACTTAAGAGGTGTTTGGAATACAATAATGTTCAAATAAGGTTTTCATACTTATAAACCAAGCAGAAATCAGCAGGATGTCAACAGTTTTGAATCTTTTTCCTGTAATTTCTCCCATTCCCTCTCTATTTCCCAGTCTTGCTACTTGAAAGACAAATATTTTCCTCAAAGAAAAAAATATGTAAAACATATCCTGTAAATAACATGCATAAACTTACTATGTAAATAAACATAGCAGCCATGACTTATTTTGTCAACAATATTTCATGAATTGCCTTCCAAAATCATTTGAATTAAGAAATAGTGTTGAGTCATTCCGCAATCCTTTCCTGTGGCAGCAGTGATTCAATCAAGTTAGGTCTACATACAAAGTTGTAAAATTACATTAGATTTGCAATTCCAAACAAGACATATATTAACTAAAATGTCTGTGTATTAGTAACAAATGTACCTTGCTTAGTATATTTGATTTTACTAAGCACAGTCTTTGTTAGTGGTTTGAAGTGACCACATCTGCTCTTGCTAATTTGAAAATTAGTTTCTCCATTACAGCATGGTTTAAATGCTGCAGAATTTTTCATTTTGGAGGGAAGTAGTTCCCAAATCTCTTTTTTTTTTTTTTTAACGTTACCACTTCGATTTTCAAAACATTTGAAAATTCAAAAGTTCTAAGGAGGAGCATTCTCCCATTCAACACACTGCTGCATTTCACAGCTTCTTAAAAATTGGGTTATTAATTTTTTAAATGAAGCTTTGCATAATTACTTAGTTTTGAGCATTTCTGCACTGGCAGACACTAATAGCTTTTTTCATTCAACCTCCAATTATAGGCAACAGTGATTACGTACTCCTTGCAAATATAATTAGCTGATGAAGAAAAAGGGCAGATGAGATCAAAGCTCTTGGAGCATAATATATCTTTGGATTGCAACAATCAGTTCGGTGACTTAAGACAATAAAACACCGCATTCACACAACACATGTAAGCTGTCATCTCCTCTAACTGTGAAGTTGTCTCAACCACAATAAAACAGCAAATTTCATGAAAGGCTGAAGGTGGCTTTTTTCACTTTCTGAAAATGCCAAGAGCTTCTAGGGTGCCAGCAGCATGTGCCATGAGAGGCATGGCTTCCCTGCACATCCTTCAGTTCTAAGCAACAAACTCAGCATGGGCTCAGACTTTATCAGAGCATTCCATAGCTGGGCTTACCATCAATTATTCCCACTAATCTTGATCATATGAGGTTAGCTCTCCCTGATGCATCCTAAAGTGCTCTCTGAAGCTCCTGACTTTTCCTGTTCACTATGTAATTGACAAGGCTGAGGGAAGTCATTGGAGAAAGCCTTTCCTCCTCTTAAATTTCCATAGTTCACCAGGTTAGGGTACCTGAGCTCCATAGCAACCATCAAGTCCACCATGTCTGTAAGACAGACTTGGTCCAAGACCAAGGCAATGTTACACAACCTACAGCTGGACTGTCATGGAGATTTGGTGTATCAAGGGATGAGAAAGCACTTTCTTCAGGGCTTACCCAAGATCATGCCCAGAGAAAAGATCAAAGAGCAGGGTTTTCACCACAAAACTTTACACCTCCAGCAACAAATATAACGATACATTTCTATGACCTTGTCTTCTGTAACATAAACAGACACCGACACATAAATATGTGTGTATGTAATTATTTGAAAAATTCCTAAACAAAATACTCCCCTACATATGCCCTTCTCTTCCTGGGAAGGGGATGAAAGCAACAGCATTTGACAGACGTTAGTCAAATTGTTTAATGCATTCCTGAAAGTGCTTAAGGAACACCTCTAAAACCTCACATGAACAAAAACTTCCTCCAAACCTACTACCTCAGTTACATAAAACTGCATTGCTCCTGCTGCTGGGCAAGATGAAAGGATGCTTAAGTTCTGTTGTTTTGCAAGGTTTACCTTAAAGCTTTAAAAAACCCCAAAAAACTCATGAGAAGGAAGAGAAAGATGACATGCAGCAAAGTCAAGCTCACACAGGGCATCTAGGAAGATGCTAAGTTTCAACTTGCCAAATTTCTGACAGATTATACCTCAGGGGTGAGATCAGACACTTTCTGAAGGAGATGGGTGTGAGCAGGCCTCCACACGGTGCCTAGGGATCTGTGGCCCATGGTAGCAACACCATTTACGCGATCTTGCAGGTTCTTACAGTAGTCAGCTCTTCCACAGGTTAACCAAAATCCTTCCCACGGAACAACTCGGCTGAGTTCCCGATCTGGCCACTGCCCAACTCTGCAGACACAGTACAGTTATCTGCTCCAGTACTCCAGTTCCTCCTTATTTACCTATCAGAGTTCATGGCAGTGTGTACAGATGATCTAATTTCACAATTCAGTTACTCCTATTCCTACATGCCCTCCATTTCTCCCACGCTTCTTATTTATGAGCAAGCACTGGAAAGCACTTCTGTGGAAACATGAGGTTGGTGCTTTGTACTCTTTAATTGTAAAGTTTCCCATTTTTCTTTTTTCTTGCACACCCCACTCTTTCTCTTCTGCTCCTGCAGTGATCCATCTGTTGTAGAGATCCCCCACAGTCAGAGCAAAACAGAAATATCTCACTGGAGAGCAGGGGTTATGTGCATGCAAGATCCCAAAGCCTCTTCCATCATGCCTAACCTAAGCCACCTGGACAAAAACCCAGCATCACAGAAGTAGCATAAAAACCCATTGTAAAAGATGATTTTCACCACTTCCACTTCACATACTCTCTTGACTTCTTTCACGCTGGGTCACATTTCAGAAATACTCCCACACTCTTACTTCTGCCCCATCTGCCTCGTGTTGTAGCTGTTCCAGCTACCACAGCATCCTCTTTTCTTCGCTTACTGGGAGCACCTTGCTGAGAAAGAGCTATGACTAACAATCTGAAGAGACCTACTGAAAAAGACAACACTGCCTTATCTCTTGAATATACCACTTCTGCAAATAAACTAGTTGGAGAGTTCATCTGGTGGTCATATTCCAACCATGTTTGGCATTTCCATCATCATTTAGATAAAAGCACTGTGAGCACACATATTTTCACAAAAACATCACAGCATTATACTTCCACATGTGCCTGGTTTGTCTGTGAGAACAAGACCAAGCAAATACAGATGGAAAACCCTCCTACAGGCTTGTGCCTCTCTAAAGCTGCATCCACAGCAAGTTCTCAGCCAATAGAATCTTCTCGGTTTATATATCAGATTAAAAACCCCACCTTTTAGAAGCAAAGGCATTTTAATTTTTTTCATGATGCTGTATTACACAAGTATCAACAGAGTATCAAATAATATTTTGCCTGTTTATGAATGTAAGACTCCATTCAGTCAACTAAGACATCGAATACTGAATTTCTGTTCACAAAATCTTGTCATTCACTATTACTCTATTACACAAACTTTACCACTTCTTAAATATCATTTTGTTTTATTTCTTCCTATTCTTTAGGACAGAAAGCATTTTGTGACGTCTTAGTAAGATTTGCTAGAAAACACTATATCTAAAAGTTTAATTACCTCAGAAGTCCATCCTCTAACACACTTCACCACAAAAAAATACAGAAGTTTTACGTCACATAAAACCAAAGGTCTCATGTTTTCTTTTTAAAACACAGACAGTGAATTGCTAGAATTGTAAGTGCTTTTTGGAAGGAACATAACCTGTTTTTCTAGACACAATTTGCACTTTAGTTCAGTGAATAGAGAGGAATGCAGGCACCACTAAAGATCTATAGCAAGTCCAGTCAAATCAAAGCTACTGATCTGTGAACTGAGGCAACAAATTACAAAATTCAGGCATTCCAGGACAACCACAGTCAACTTCTAGAACAGACTTGAACACAAAGCTCCTCCACCTACAAGAGATCCAGCCCACATAGCCTTTTGACAGTGGGCATCAGCAGCAGTAACCACCTTTCAGGTAACACTGCAGCTTGAGTAAAAACCAGGAGGAGGAAAACCACAGCTACTGGTATGTATTCACAGGGAACCCCATCTTCCACATTTAGAAAAGTGTCCTAGATAGAGGATATCATGGTTAACAGCATTTGCTACCTGCCCTCTCCAAGTCAAGGCACTGTGAAGTCAGAAATGTGAGTATCATTAAACAAAGTGTCATGTAGGACACAAGACTGTGAAAGACAGAGGGAAATTCTTGTGTATTGTCATAAGCATTTACTCGGAAAAGGGCAGGACCAGTAATCGAGATACAGCTCCCTGGAACTAGTGTTTAACACCAGATTATCACTGGATAATCCTGACTCTCAAAACACCTGCTGGCACCAAGCTCTGTTTGAGGAGGATGGGTGGATGCTGGTCTAACACAGGAGAGCCTTTGCCTTAGTAACAAAGGCAATTACCCAGATAGGTAAACTCAATCCTTCGCAGGCAGGGCAGAGTCAGCAACTCAGATCTCTTGCTTCCTGGAGAAGCACTCTAAGGCTTTCTGTCAAGGAAAAACTCAGTGGGGGCAGTAGCTCCTATTCTGATAACTGCAGTTATGCAGGCCTGGTCACATCTGACTTTAAAAAGCTTTATTCAGACAGATAAAAAATTTCAGGTGTTAAAAAACCTGTATCTCACCAGGTGAGGGAGAGGTGAAAAGATTCTGCAGATATTTCTAAGCCTGTGGTTTAACTAATTTATTATGTCAGAGATCTTTCATGCTAATAAGGAGTTATCTATTGATTGCAGGTGCCAAACCCGGTTACCTGCAACATAATATTAGGAATTTTGTACAGATTTAAGATAACTTAACATAACTAAGGCTACTTCGGGCATATTTAGCTGCACTGAAATCTACACCACTGAAATTAGCTATATTAAATTCTTCTAGCTACCACACAGATCTTACTGGCCACACCTTTTGCAGCTTTGTTTCAAAGTCATCCTAAATCTTCTGGCTCTGATCCCAGCAAGACATTTTAGGACTCACTATTTCTACAGGCATAATCTGACACTGGAGATTCTTAGCCAAATAGACACCACTAGTATCAAAGATTTTGCTTGAGCAACATAGTGAGTGTAATGACAGAAACATGCAGAAGATAAAACATCACAAGGCTGACACACAGCACAGTCAGCAGTCTGGCAATAGTTAAAAGTTTCTGTGTAGGCACTTAGCAGATGTAAGTTACTTCTGCCAGGATAAGCCTCAAGACTACATCTTTATTGAAACTGGCTTTGCTGACATGTGCTTGAAAGCCATTGTGCGAGTACTCTCCAAAAGAGTGGAAAGAACAAAGGGAAATATGGAATAAGGGATAAAGCCTTATTTATTATCTACTTATGGAGCTCAGGCTGCATAAACTAAATACACAGTCGTGATATATAAATGCATCCATCTTATTTTTCAGACTTAAAGATCCCAGACTAAAAATGTTTTCCTTTCCCTTCTTCTCCAGCATGCCTGCTTGATTCACGAGAATCAATTGACTAAAATGCACAAGGGCCAACATTCTCATTTCATTTGAGAGTTAAAGAACAGAAGTCTTTTCCTTGCAGTGCAAGGAACAGAAAAACGCTTGAGTCTTTTAGCTGATGATGTGCTTACAGTTCCACATATGAACATTTCGGTCTTCAACTTAGCCCTTTTTATTTGCACACAAGGCTTTTCACTGCTGTTTTGTTATTTGGCAAACCTATTTTGGCAATGTGAATTAACAGTTGCTCCTTTTCCTCAAATTGCTGAAATAATGTTCTTTTTTAAGAAAAAAAAAAATAAAAAATCAGAAATTCCATCTGGATTGCAAATTCTGTCCTGGTCGTGTATTTTCTGTACAACACTGAAGTGAAAAGGTAAAATCAGCATATCCCACTTTCATAATTCGAGAGTATTCTGCCAGACACTGTGACCTATAGAATGGAACAGGATGTCAGAAAATCAATCACAGGGGTTTTTTTTTTCTACAGTTGGACTTAAACCAGAGGAGATGACATACCAATTTCTGTAAAATTCGTATCATACAAAAAACCACCAAAACAAACAGACAAACAACTCAAAGAACTAGTTCTGAATGGCCTAGTAACTAGGCATTAAGTACTGTGCTTGGAGCTCTGGCCAATGTGGTGCCATACTTATATGAAGCTGAACTGACTGCAAATTGAGAGTCAAGTCTTCCCCCATACAGAAAGAGCTACTTCCAGTATTAACTGCTCAGAACTATAAGTATGGATAAAAAAATCAGCAGGTAAAACACTTCTGTTTATCAGTAACATTGCTAAGGATCATAGCAGCTGTTTTATGTTGCCTTGAGGAGGTAATCAAGTATGAACAGAGATGAGCAATGAATTTACCCAGTAGGAATGATTAGCATGCAGTGAGGGGGAGATAAAATGATGCTGAGCTATATAACTGTGAACCATTCTAAACATACTTTGAATTTTCTCCTAGAAGCAACCAGAATTCTTTAAACTAGCACACATTAATAAACAGTCCTGTGCACTGCTTGCTGTTCATCTCCTCTCGACAGCATTAAGAGGCAGGGTGGAAAGGAAGAAGCTAGAGATCCAGAAGTTAGAGCTCTGGATGGCTGGTGGCTTTATACCACTGCTTATATCCAAGGGTTTCACACTAGGAGTCACAGCTATCAGTGCTGCATCTAGTTTTACAAGATGCTTTTTATAGAATTTGAAGTGTTTAGTCCTGGAAAACATGATGCCGTTGCAATTTAGGGAGCTAGATTTTTGGATAAAAACTTCTGAAAGCATCAGAAGACCGTGACATCTGGAGGAACCTGCTACATAGAAGTAATTCGTATGGGTTTATTCTTCCTGAATAAATAATAATCATTTGGGGCTTGTAATAGGATTCCTGGAAATATCTATCAAAGAGCTGCTTGTGCACATCACTGTCCCAGGTCAGCTTTACACTGTATGAACAAGTAATTTTTTCACAGAGGAATCAACCTTTAATAAAGAGGGAGTCTGAAACCTGTTCTTCAGCAGAACAGTGAAAATTATCAGTGAGGGTCCTGTGACTGTCCCCTGTGAAGAGCTGCAGGCCCTTGACACAGAGGATCTGGGGCTGTCACCCCATCACTCTCATGCACYACCACCCTGCCAGCACACAGGCATGTGTTTCAGCTTTCAGGTCCTCATGCACAAAATACGATCCCTTGAGGGTAAAGCCCAAGTAAACAGCAACGTTTTTCAAAATAAAGTCTCTATGGCTTGGACACATTGATCTCAAAACCTTCCAGCAACTCGAGCCATTTGTGCAGCACTTCTACACTTAGAATAAATAAGAAATCTGATTCCTCTCCTTGGCATTCTTCCAAACACTTTAACAATTATTTGGCAATGTTGCTGCCATAGATACTGATATATATAAAATAAAAGGCAACACTACTTATGTCTGCCAGCCTTGGCTCACAATTCCAGCTGCCAATGCCAAAGGACTGTGAAATCCATTTGCTGCACTAGGTTGCCTTCGAGGTGGTCATCTGAAATAAGCACAACTCACCGTAGTCAACCATGTGCAGTTAATAGTTGTTAAACATGTGATAAACCACTGAAACAAATTACCTTCTTTATTCAGCAACATGCCTTGCAAACAGATTTTCTGATTTAGTGGGATAGTTCTGTCCATTATCCCATTAGATACACACTGCCAGAAACACCCCGGGCATCACGTTGCCAAACAAATGACTTAAGCTATTAAAGGCTCTTCAAATAACATCAGTTTTTTCTGCTCTTGATTATTGAAGAATGGTCTCATAAAATATCACCCATTAGATCAGATCACCAAATAAATGAAAAGCAAGGAATAATACAAAGTCTCACTTCCTATCAACTTCTCACCAAAACTCATATTCCATATATCTGCCAACATTTCTGAAATAGTTACACCATCCAGATTATTTCCTCACAGCAAAAGCTTTCATATTGATCTTTCACAACAAACCACAGCAGTGCTGGCAGGGCATCCCGCTGCAAGACATTGATAGCCACGCACGGGCAATGAAAAATTCAATGTTCTGACTCCAGCTGCTTCCCGTGTGGAAGGAGTTATTATTCCTTCTCCTGTATGGAGTAATTATTCCACAACGGAATACTTGCGTCTTTGCATTTCACTTAGAAAGTTTTAGTGTTACTATTTCTCCTCCTCTTTTTATTTTGGTCTAATAAATTTTTAAAACACTGAAACATATACTAGACTATTTGGCCTAACCCTGAGTATTTTTAAATGCCGGCCTGAATACAGAAGTTATATACAAAGCTGTTGCATATTAATATGGTGCTCCATTCAGAGCTGTAAGAATACTTATCCTAGATTGGATCTATGGAGTCACATAGAACTGAAATCTGTTTCAGTATGATTTTATGCAGACAGAATTTTTCAACAAATAAAAATCAAGCATCAATTATGGTGACATGTTGAGAAACGACCTCACATTTAATAAATGCTGGTTTGTGACTTTATTCTTCCTTCCTCCAAAAACACTCCATTTTGTCTTATAAAACAAGGCACTATAAAAGCAAAATAAATTAAAGCAGGAAGTGTTGAGCAAATGCATGAAACTACATAGCTGGTCAGTCTGTAAAAAAAAAACAAACAAAACATGATGTGATAAGTGAAATAGTAATGTCAGAAGAAAACAGATCTTAACAGCATAAGGCTGCTGTTACAAAAAAAACTGGATGTGAAAGCTTTTGTATACCCTGGGAAAATAACAGATACCATGCAAGTTCAGTTCTGCTCAGGCCACTTGGTGTCTACTAGAGATGCATCTTTCTGCCAGCTAAGAGCATAAGATTTATTTTTCCAAGAAAATATATTCATTTGATTTAGCACACTGCTCGAGGCTCCCAACATTAAGAGCAATGCTGGCATTCAAATGCTCTTAGCTTATGTTTTTAGTCCTTAGCAGCGATATAACACAAGAAACCAGCAGCAGAATTCTGCAATTGTCTTCCAATCCACTTGTTTCATGTGTCTTTGTTCAAACACCTGTCCAACTGCCAAGTTCACACCATGCTTCTAAGCCTCCCCTAAACTCCCAAAGCTGGAGTGACATAACCTAAACAAACCCAGCAGCTAGTGGTACATGCTGTCACTGCGAGTTGTGTCAGAGCTGTGATGGGAAATGCAGTCCTGGCAGCACCCTAAGGAGCCTATTTCAGTCACCATTTGAAACTGCTTCTTTGAGATTTCTTACAGGGCTAATTACAGTTTCACATGTAGGCTAGACATCAACCTATTCTTCCAACTGAGTTATTGATTATTATTTATATTATAGTATATTATATATAGTTATTTTATGGGGAAGACTGCATACAATGCAGGAACAAACTGAAATTTCCATGCTAGCATATTACGTGACTATGAAAGTGCTGCATTGAACCAGGTGAGAACAAGAGATTATCTCCTTCTGACCATACAGCAAAAAGTACTTTCTCTAATTGCTTAAGATGTTTCACAGCAGTGCTTACCAACACAGGTTCTCTGCCTTGTCCCAGAGTCATGACAGTACTACCCCCTACACAGGACAAAATCAGTTTCACTAAACGTGTGAATTTCCAGTCATTTGCTTGCCTTCTTTCTCAGCTTAATAAAAGGAAACACAAAATGCCTCTTTTGCCTGCTATTTAAGTGTTGACATCTTTGCTTCACTTAGATCAGCTTAATCCCAACACCGGTAAATTTTTTACTTGTTGGAAAAATACATCTTGTGTCTTTAATTCTAAGAAATGTTCAAGCAGTTCAGTATACAAGAATCATGTTCAGACACAGCAAAAGATGAAAATTACAACATGCTTAGTGGGAAAACCATCAAATCCTTTATTAATCTGATAATATGACAGACTAATCCACTGGTGTGGGTTTTTTCTTACCTCAATAATCTTGTCATGAATTTGCAGGCCTTCTGCTTTGTCTGCAGGTCCATTTTCCAGAATCTTTGACACATAAATTCCCTCAGCAGATTCCTCCTGATTGTTCTGTACCAGGCAATAAGGAAGATGCAAAAAGGATCACATTAGTACAAGAAATGAGGCAGTACTAAAATCAGCAGCAACGAAAAGCGTAAATCCACCTGAAACATGCAGCTCACTTTTCTAGCTAAGAATTAAGCTCCTTGGGATTTTTTTAAACTTGCTTAACACAAAGTAGTCATTAATCAAAAGGACAGCATTAATGAACTATTCCAGCAATTTTTGTAAGATTATCCATTTACTTCCGGTTATTTTAGCCTAAATGAGATGCAGGGTGCAACAGTAATCCGATTCCAGATAAAATCCTTGGAACAAACCTCAGACTTCACAGCAGCCAGTGACTAGCACATAAATGCACAGTGGGAGACACACAAAAATGGATCCACAAGTGTTTCTCTCAAAAGGAAAAGGGCTCCTGCAGTACTTCTGCTTGCAAACTTGCTTACTACATTTGAAAATAAAGCTCCGAGGAACAAAGTGACATTCGTTAGCTAGCACATAACAGTGACAGGATTGGGCTGGAACTGGTTAACCTCATAAATCCTATTCACATGGGAGACTGAGAACTTGCTCAACTATGAAATCCATACAGATGAGCTGTGGACAAAACCAGAACCCACTTGCAGCTGATCTCTATGCAACACTAAGTACAACTCACATAAGGTCACATTTAAAACAGACAAGTTATCTACCACAGCTGCAACAATATAACTGATGTTGTTGTACATGCTGCAATTACTTTATTTTATCATATGATAGTTAAAAGTAGTTTTAAATAATTATTAATAAAGAACTAACGTCAAGCAGACATTGCCTACTCACGGGGGTTTTTTTAAAGTGTTTATACAAATAATAACCTAGCTAGCAATAACTGAAGGAATCTTTCGCCAGATGATTTATGCTTTAGATAGCAGTTTATATGATGCTTATTTTCCTTCTGTGACTGGTGAATCYCCGACCAACTGCACAGTTCATATGTGCACAGGTTTCTAGGTCTTGGTCCTATACACTCATGGGGAAAATGTTTTATAACTTTTTCTATTAAGAAAACTGTAAAGGCATATGTAAAACATAATTTACACAATGTGGCAACAGTCCTATGGAGACCTGATCCAGGTAGATTTAAGGTCAATAAATATTTGTTCAACATGATATTAGTCAGACTATGATTTCATAAACTCCTGTTTTTTCCCTTTGTCACAGAGACTCATACATGTCAGGTAAGAAACAAAAGGGAAACATAGTAACAGTTCTAGCAATATTTTGAAATTATGAACAGACTTCCACTGACTTCCTATCTAAGCAGTGAGAAATGAAACTCTGATAAAAGAAGCATAATAGCCATTAGTGAAAACACAAGAGGGACATGGTTTGGTTTTAACTTAAGAAAACAGAAAGCTAGATTACAGCACCTTCACCCACATAAAACTGTATTTCTTCCCATCAGAAATTTCACTGGCTTTTTCAAGAGCAATGTAGGACTCGCTAAAAAAAAAGGGTATTTCAGTCTGGCTTGCGGTCCTCACCAGTTGCATGTGCTGGTACTCACCACTCCTGACAGGAAAACACAGCACAAGGCATACTGAGCTCYAGCACCATGTCACACAGCCCAGGGGCTGTGCAGCAGCTGTGCCCACAGCACACACCTCCCTCCAGCCTGGCTTGGACATGGTGTCCTCAGGGTAAACAGTCCTCCGAGCCAGACAGAGCTGGAGCCCAGCAAAGCAGCCTTGCTCCCTTAGAATAATGAATCATCTCCCAGAAACACACTTATGCGAATCAAGTTCCTTTCCGACAAAATAAAAGAAGATCCTATGATGAGTTGTTCCTTTCCTCTCCTCCTCCCTTCAGGTAGAAGGTAAACAGTAGGGAAGCCTATTATAGACTGAAATTAAACACAGCCAACAGAAAGTATGTATGTACATTCCCCAAGTCACCAAGAGTCATCTGCTTTCCAATGGGAAAAACCTGCATTGAAGGTATAGAACACAAATAATGTGACAAAGGAACACATCCCCAAACAGGTGACTAACATAAAGACATCACTGTTCTGCTCTTCTGCTGCAAGAGCCAATGCTTCAACCAAGGGCACTTTTTGCCTGAACAACCTGAATGTATAGAGCACCTTCATGAACTCTTTTTGTCTTGTTACCAAACAATGACTCTTCCACTATTTAAGCTTTTGAGCAGAACTTTGTGTTTTCAATATTTGAGTCAAGCCTTTTTTCCTGTTCTATCCTTAGCTCTAGATATGCTGAGTCTTACACTGATGTCTGGGAAATGCCAATCAAATGCCTGTGGTACTCACATTTATCAAAATAAGAACAAAACACAAAGGAATTTCCAAACTGAACTTCAAAGACTCAAAAACACCTGAGACCCATCCCTGCCTCACAGCCCTACCAACTTCTGTCTCCAAATATGAGTGTTAACAGAAATCAATTTCCCTCTCTCCAGTCGGCAGTTTTCTCAACAAACAGTGCTATAAACCTTCGTATATTTCTCATTTACTCCTTAAACTTACAAAAATAGTCTGACAGTTTGTAATATATAAAACAGTTGTGGTATGCACTGTAAACATCTAAGTCCTTTAAAGAAGCTCAGTTGCCATCCCAAGAAAACTGAACACATGTCCCTTTTCCCTGCAGTTCTCCTACAGATGTAAGTAAGAGATGT
This sequence comes from Amblyornis subalaris, assembly GCA_018881555.1. Taxonomy (NCBI): domain Eukaryota; kingdom Metazoa; phylum Chordata; class Aves; order Passeriformes; family Ptilonorhynchidae; genus Amblyornis; species Amblyornis subalaris. The sequence goes on along the minus strand of JACAXG010000062.1, from coordinate 3,583,335 downwards.
CACGATGCAAACCAAACTAAAGATTGTCTGGATTTTGTTACTGGTATACTCCAAATATGGATATAATCATAGCGTGTTTAACTTGTAGCCACCTGTTCTCTCATCCTTCCACTACAAAAATCTAAGAAACTCTTGCTTTGGATTTACAGCCTCAACATCTGATAACTCCTGGTCTTCATATTTACCCACAGGAAACAGAAACTCTGCAGTATAGACAGTGAACTAATGGGAACAGACTCTTTGGCACCACTAAGTATACCTTTAGAGCAGAAGACTGCCAAACTAATATACAGGGTCCCACTCCCCTTCTCAATAATACTACGAGGCTACAATTCTCCCACTTAACAAGAACCTGATCAGTACGTAATTACTACAAACCCTTTTTAATCAACTATTAATTTTCCAGTTTAACAGGTTTCTTTACCCTTCATATGCAATGAGAATCCTGATTAATGCTTTGGGAAAGATGAAGTTACAAACAAAAAAAGAAAGCAAGCATATTCACGTGTATATTCTAGGTGGGGGCTAATAATCCTTACGCATATTCTATGGTTTGCAATGAACTTTCTAAACGTAGCCTGATGAGATTAAGATACAGCATTGATGCAAACTCTTTCAGTTCATAAAGAAAAATTGAAAGCAGGCATGTGAAAATAGGACATGTGCTTAAACTGAGCTACAGAAGCAAATTTTCTTCTCTCCTTTAAATGAAAAAAAAAAAAAAAAGGCAGGCTGTTTCACAAAATTCCAATGGCTTAATCCTACAACAATGACTCTTGTAAGTCGTCCCAGAGATTTCCATTGAACAGTTTGCATGAATACATATTACTCGCATGGGAACTGAGTGTAAACCAGCCTAAAGTTTTAAAGCAAAAACACTAGGAACACCTTTCCAAAAAACGAGAATAATACAATTGTCACGAGATTATGTCCTCCAAACAATGGCTCCAATTATACCTGATAATACATAGTTCTTCTATCTGAAGAATAGATTCCATAYCTCTATCATCAAAAGTAACTCTTTAATTAATAACAGTGTACACAGTAAAAGTAGGTATGGTCAAAATCACCTATAGTTACTTTTCTCATTACCTGATTGGGCCGTCCTCCTATAATATTGAATCCCAAAGTATCATTTTCTCGGTGTAGCATGATCATTAACGCTTTGCGTTCTCCTCCCTAAGAAGCAAGAGATGAAATGTTGTTAAAGCACAGAGTCTCAAGAAGAAGTTATTAAACGAAAGCACTAACGTACGGAAGATTTTTAGCTGAAGAATATATAAGGTAAGGCTTAAAGAACTATCAGGCTGAAAAGACTTGGCACTGGAAAAAAAAACAAAGGAAAAGTCATGCATCACTGAAAAGTTAGCAGGTAACACCTGATTATCTCCAGTTATCTGAAGATTATCTTCAGCTGAACAGAAAAAAGGACAGGTTTTTGGTGTGAGGAATGCTTGGCACCACTGAAAAAAAGTCAGAGCTCCAAGTGTCTGGAAGTCTCTATAAATATAAAATCCCTACATGTGTTAACATTTCAAACATTAAATGTACAGGTTAAAATACACAACATTATAATTTTCAGACCCCAAAGCCGTATCAGTACACATTTCAAAGCAACTTTCAGAGAGCACACAGAAAATGAAAACCAACTCTTCATCCCAAACTTTCACTTCTCTTCAAAAAGAAAGAATCCAAAGCCACATCTGTAAAAACATGGGGTTTATTCTGAAAATATAAAAATATAGTTTTTATTCTGAAGAAGGCTTAAAATATAAATCAAACCCTGAAAAGCAGAAATGGAGTAAAAGTTAAAACTGAAAAAGAGAAATCTTTTCCTTCAATAAAAAATTAAAATTAAAAAAAATATTTAAAAAATCGGAAGCTTTAACACAGCAAGTTACCTTATTTTATGCTGAAACCCACATTTTATTAACTGTGGCATACTTAATGCCAGAATGATACATTTGATTTTAATTAAGTACATTTTTSCTTTACTGATAGTTTTCCTCCCAAACTCCTGTTTTATTCATTCACCCGCTCTGAGCGGCGGAAGATCCCGGAGCGCCAGTGCCCACGGCGACACCTCCCGGCGGCGCTCAGAGCGGCAGGTGCCCCGCGCCGCCCCGGCGCAGCGATGCTCCAGCCCATCCCCGCACCTCTGCCAGCTCCTTACGGCAGTCCAGTCACCTCTCCTCCCTTCTTCAGCCAGCGCTTTCCTCGCACACCCCACCCTTAGCAGTCACTGCTGCCCCACTTCACATGACCTCATGCCGTCTGCCGAGAGACGAAGCAAATGTATGAGCACACCTCTCAGATCCAGCAACCTGAACCTCATGGATTAACCAAACAAAGAAAACTTAAAAAAAGATTAAAAAAATTTAAAAATCAAGTCTTCAAACACAGTTACTCAATCCCACGAAGACCTGTGAGACCTGTATTCCTAGGCATGCTGGTGTTCTGCGAACCATGTCCCCTTTCCCATTCTCCATGCAGCAGGCAGATGCCCAGCACACTACATTGCTTCAGGTGTGAGTTTCGCTGCTCAGACCTTTTCCACTTGGGATTTTACTTCCCAAGGGTCCGTTAAGCTTTGGTACAAAGAAAAATTCTTTGCATTAAAACACTCCTCACCACGACTGCACTCAGCAGTGCTTGAGCCTGCACAGTGAGCTTCCAGCCAGGAATTAACACTTAAAAACCAACCAGCTCCATCACAGCGACTGAAACCAGCTCCCCGCAATTCTCGGATGGTTTGTTTCGCCTAAGGAAGCGAGTCGGTCTCTGGGCAATGCTCTCAGATCTGAGAGGAGGGCGCAGCAGTGCTCCGACCTCTGCTCATCGACGGCGTTAGCTGTCATTCCACTCTACCAAACCAGAGAGGTTTTGCTGTCCTTCAACCATCATTTCCCAAGCTTACAATAATTTTACACTCCAGTTTTTTAAGACAACTTCTCAGCCGCTCAAATAAAAGTTAAAAGACAGCTCCACGTCCCAGAGCTGCCGCCAGTACCAGCTGGWGCAAACTGAGCAGCAAGAGCAGCTGGGCCCGTGCGGGGCGGGGCTGCCTGATGTGGATACCCTGACAGGAAGAACCGGGACTCGTCTGCCAGCTGCCAGCCCAGGAGCGAAGCCATCTCCCCGCCCGCCCGTTCCCCATCCTCTCCGGCCGAGCAAGTGCTCGGTCGCAGCCGCTGCCAGGCACTGCTGGGCTCACCGCAGCGCGGGGTTCCGCCTACCCAAGGGCGCCGGAAGAGGGACCGACAAGAAGCATGTCCCCTTCGGGGTGTCACCAAAAATGAATAAAAATAAAACTCTTCTTCATCTGGCAACAGGGTCCGGAGGCTATAGCTCCCCGAAAGCGACGAGAGACGGGCAGGGGCGGCTCGCACCGCCGGGGGAATGCGCAGCGGGATCGGCCTGGACCCCGGCATGGACCGCTATGGTGGTGACTGCCGGCCCTCGCGGACACCGCCCGCCCCGTCACTGGGTCAGTCGTTCACAAGTCGGGCACGASGAAAGAAGGTTGAAGGAAAGCACAGCTAGAGGGGCGCAGGCCGGGGCGCGCTGCCCCGCCGATCCCCGCCGCCGCACTCACCTTGCCGGGCTGGCTGCCCGCCAGGTCCCGGGCGATGCTGCTGATGTGGCTCATGTACTGGCCGAACTTTGCCTGGTACCGCCGCGCCGTCAGCTGCACCTCGCTCTGCAGCGCCGACAGCTGAGCCAGCAGCGACTTCTCCCTCCTGCTCCAGCGCAGGGCCTCCCTCTTCAGCTCGTGACCCGGCTCCGGGACGCCGCCGCCCCGCAGCGCTCGCAGGCAGCGGTGCCCGCCGCCCGCCCGCGGCTGCCCCGYCGAGCTGCCCGCCGAGCGGCCGGGGGGGTGCCCGCCCCGGGGCTGCGGCTCGGCGGGGCCGGGCGGCCCGTAGCGGCACGCCGCGAGGTGGGCGGGCAGCTCCCGCAGCCGCACGATGCGGCCGCAACCCCGCGGGCTGTAGTCGCACTTGACCTCCAGCTTCTGTACGAGGCTGCGGAGGGGCAGGACGGGGCGCAGCTCGGCGGCCGCCAGCGGCCGGCAGCGCAGCGGGCAGCGGCGGCGCCGCGCCGCCCAGGGCAGCAGGCAGCCGGCGCAGAAGACGTGCCCGCACGGCGTGGACAGCGGCTCCTCCAGCACCCGCCCGCACAGCCCGCACTGCAGCTCTGCCGCCACGGGCCCCGCGAACCGCGACGGGTCGAATCCCATGGCGCGGCCGGGCACCGCGAAACTTTCGGCGGCGCGGCCCCGGCCTGGCCCCGGCGCGGCTGGAGCCGCTCCCGGCGGGCGGGCGGCAGGAGGGGTGGGCGGGGGAGCGGGGCCGCGCCGGGGGAGGCGGGCGGCAGCGCCGAGACGAAGATCCCGGCGGCTCCCCCCCCCCCTCGCATTAGCTCCCTCTCCCCGGCGCTACCGCCCCACGCCCCGCCACGGCACCACCTCCGCCCTCCCGGAGCATCCTCGCTGCGCGGCTGTCTCGGCGGGCGAGCTGTACCCCCGGCGGGTCACTTGGGGCTGGGCTGTGGTCGCGGAGGGAGGGAGTTGACAGGCTGCCGGGCAGCAAGTCACTCAGGCTCTGACTGCTGTACAGATGTGCCGGTAAATAACGCGCACGTGGGAGCACGCCTGTTTCGTGTCTCTCCAAAAGGCTTCCTCCTCTCTTTTCTTCCCATTTTGGGATATCCGTCAGGGCACAGAATCCTGAAATCCCCAGCACTAGTGTTCTCTTTGTTGCCACACCATAAAGGAAATTAGTCAGGATAAGAGAATTGCTTGTTGAGCTCCCTTAAATAACAACACATGTATAAACAACACTTTCATTTAAAGAAAAGCTAAAACACAGCAAAATCTGGAAAAGCATAGATCACTAGCCGTCTGGATTCTGCCCCTTCATTGCTGCACAACCCACAACACACACTGAAACATGAAACCCCTAACACATTCCCCACATAACTTCACTATTGAAAACACAGGGCCAGATTGCTGCCCCCCAGCTCTGTGGAAAACTTCCCAGAGCAGAGAGGGATGGAGCTCTCTGAGGGATTTCTTCAGTGAGCTCCTTTACGTGTGGATCAGACACCATTACTTTTGGAAAGGATGACAGTTCTGGTCTGTCCAGCCCCAATCACAGGATGTTTTCTGGGTTGAGAACTCCTGAGGCAGATCCGGGGTGTGTCCTCACCAGTTCTGCAATTTCTGCTTCAAACTCTGAATCCCATGAGCATCCCTCTGGGAAAGCCATGGGGGCTTTTGAGACCCACTGATGAGTGGTTCTTTTCCATGACTAAAAAGACATCACGCGGGCAATGCAGCAGACGCAAATTTTTTTCCCAAATCAAGAAGGAAAACTCTGCAAGAAGGAATACCTGCCCCTAGAACTGTATCTGGGATGGCAGATCTGTTATGTATACCCATGATTTACCTAACAAAAGACTGGCAATGCCTCACAGAACGTATACAGATACAGATATTACTGAGAAGCACCACCAATCTACTGTTTCTGACTTGCCAAACAGAAACCCACAGTTTCTGTTGGATTACCATGGCCATGAAATAAATAAGCAAATGAACTGCACCATCAAATAGTCTCTCATCTTGAAGACAACGCTCTATAATACAACATTTCATTGCAGACCAAAATCTCATTCTCTCACACAAAAAAGGAAATAAGACACCTTGAGTAACTAATTATGCTATTCATACTGGTTTTGATCATCTGTTCCTTGATTTTCATTGCTTTGCTCGTGGGGTTAGAATCAGTGTCATTCAGAATGTTATAGAAAATTATTAAAAAAGTGTCCTCCTCTCCATCTTTGAATTTAACTATTCATTTGCCCTCATTATTTGTTTATATCCTCTTCTCTCTCCCAGTGTCCAGATGTATCTCCTTGACCTCATTATATGTGGCCCAGAATTTCAGGTCTGAACACAGGCGGTAATGTTTCCATTAATAAATTGAACTGGGCAGAGAACAGGTTCTCTGACACTAGTCCATTATCTGTTAAACTGCTGTTGCCTCTGTTAATCTGTTAGTGTGATGCTTGAAATGGTTTTGGCTGAGACCTGTGAACAGGCTCACAAACCACAGYTGGACACAGCACTATAGCTGCAGGGCCAGTCCCAAGAGGTAGTTTGGGGTGGCTACCCTGCTTTGGATGTGGAAGCTTAGGGGCAAGGCTGTGAGGCCTTCTGGTGTCCCCGGCACATTTTATTCACCAGTACAAATATACCAGTACAATACCTCAAAGGAATGAGGTAGCCACGTTTGAGCCTCAGAGCTTTTCGGGCTTCTTTTAGATTAGGTGATTAATTAAACAATGGTTTAGCATTCACATGGTAGGTATACTTGAAAAAAACAACCCTGACCTTTCTGACCCACTTTGGGCATTGGTGAAATGTCAATGCACTGGCAAAACGGTTTCAGGCAGTTGCCTGGAAGGCAGTTACCTTTTTGTCTGCTTGTGCTGGACAAAGAAATTATTTTTCTTTGCCATGATGGCAGCATGGATGGCAGCACAAGCAACTGGGTTTATAGCAGAAGTAATTTTCCAGTGCAGGAACCTGTAATACAGACAAATATACTAAACTCATCTAAAGGTAATAGCTGTCTGCGTACCAGACCTCCACGGAAATGGATACACATGGATAAGTACATGCAAATGTTACTGATGTGCTTACAAGGGGTTATTCCTACAATTAGTCCTATTAGTTCTGATGTAATCAGGAAATGAAAAACACAATCCTCATATTGTCTTAAAATATTCTTAAAGAGACAATATAATCATAATTTTGTTTGCTCCTCCAAGGTCTCAACACCTACTACTCCAGGTTTCATACAGCCACTCCAGTCATGGTTTCAAAGGTGGTCAAAGAGGGATTAGGGAGATGGAGAGAGGCTGAGGAGCATAGGAAGAGCAATGCTATCACAAACACTAGGGACAGCTCTAATAGCACCCCACTGGGACTGAATCTAGTCATGGATCAAATAAATATGCAGTGCCTTGTGTCCAGTTCACTTCTGGAGCCGACTTCAACAGCTTCCAGCACATTCATTTTTGCTCTGCTTGGTAAGGCAGAAAAAGTAACTTGAAATAAGAAAGCATTTGTTTCCTTAGTCACATGTACCACACACACACACACACACGCACACAAACACACTTGGAGGGAGGATTTTGTTGGGGGTAACTGCTGCTGAAGGAGTTCTTTACCAGCATGGAAAGCCTGCTGCTCCTGGTCATCAGAGATCGGAGGATAAGCTATTTCAATTATAAGTTGAGGGTCATTTCTGCCCATAGTTCTTTTCTCAACCTAAGAGGATCTACAGTTTAAATGATGAATTATACAGCTGTTTCCAAGTCTTCTGATGACAACGTCCTGAGATAAGAATTACTGCTCTGAAATCCTGAAAGTAATTGTAAGGTTCCAGTTTCCATTGAAGCTGAGTGGGAAAATCCTATGAACTTTCGATTCACATATTTGGGAATGAAAATTGTATTTTTGTATTTTCCCCCTCATTTTCATAATAATTTTGCCTTATTATTTATCCATAAGATTTCACAGGAAGRTTCTTTTCTCAGTCACACTAGTAAAATGCTGTAACTAATCTAGAGCCAGGAGGACTCAGCAACTTCACTATGAGAGAAGAACTTAGATATGGGCATTTGCTATTAAAATCTGTTATCATTAGAAGTCTGCAAAGAATTTATGTCATTGCACTTTGGCAAAAATAAGATTATAAGCATACAGTTGGACCATATTACTCATGTGTCATTGTAGAGAATCACCTCGGAAGCTTTAGAATTTCCAAGTCAGCAAGCAAGTTTTCTGTACCACAGTTTATCATTGAACACGGTAAAAGAGTTTGAGGAAGTGTCCAAGTCTGAAAGCTTACAGTTTTTTGCTGACACCTGAACAAGTATTTGCATTCATCARTTAAGGAAAGAAACTTCAATAAAGCTGCAGACATTCAGTGAAGAAGATTACCTCCAGCAAACATTTGTAATCTATGTTGTTCATCAGCACAAAGACGCTGTATGATCTCTGTGTAACTATGTTTGACATCAAATGAATCAACAATCAACTCTGGCCACTAGAAAAATGAGAACGATTCTTAAAAAGCAGTAACTGGGAGGTTTAGATTATTGACCTGCCTCTTGYATCCACTAAATGGCCATAAGCAAGACCTATAACTGCTTTTCACTTTTCACTTCACTTACTGCTAATGATACCCAGCAGAATTCACAGCAGTCAAGCAGCACTGAAGTCCCTATCCAATGCCTGCAGCTAACAAAGATGTCTCATTAAGGCACCTTATGGCAGTCAGGATTGAAATCTGCACCTTCCAATGCAACAAGTGGATAAAAGCACCTTCCAGAATGTGCCTGACTTGGGAGGCGTGCTCTGTAGTCACATCCTGCGGACTGAGCCTTGCAGAGAGGCGTTCAAGAAGCAGTGGGATTGTGTGTGATCTAAGAGTCAATCTGCCCAGTGCTGTAAATGTCAGATGCTCCTAAGCATGCCTGTTTAGCCTTTTAGGAGCTTACTTGATGGAAATTAACTGTGCTTTCAGCTTTGGACACCTCCAGCAGCTCATCAGGTTTGTTTTTTCTTTCAGTATTACATTTCTACTGAAGTCCCAGGTACAAAGTCAAAGGTAGATATGAGCACTTAAAGGTGGTTTTTCCACATAGCTTTTTAACAGAACATTTTAATAGTAAACAATTTTGAAGGAGGAAAGTGCTCCTACCCCTGTTTTGTGGATGAGGAGATAGATCATTAAATTCTTTAGATTCTGGGTCAAAATGTTTCACATAAACTGGAAGTATGTGTCAGAACAGGGAACTGGGACTGGTCTTCTCTTTGTCTTTAGGAGACTATGGGCAAGGCAAAGCCATGTCCTAAACTGGGAGCCCAGGCAGAGAAGAGTGTGTACTTGACCTATATCAATACATTTGTTTGAGTGTTGAGACTGTGCTTTTTCTTTATTCTCCTCTTCCTTTTTTTTTCTCCCTCCTTATGTGTTAAACATAAGCTACTTTTTAACATGGCAAGAGAGAAGGAGCAAGAAGTGAGACCCAGGCTGAGACAAGGCAGGTCTGCATGTGTGTTAGCCTCTCATACTTTTCAGGTCTGTACCACATTCCCACAGCCAGGCTGTGCTGGCTGCCCACCCCTGCCCGGCACTCCCACACTGTCGGGCACACCGTGGGTCTGGCTGCAGCCCCAACAGAAGATGCTAACAGTGGGTATAAATGTAAAGGAACATCAGAGGCTTGCCTTGGGTGTTTCTATCTCATTTTCTTTTCCCAATCCAACAGTTGCAATCTCCAGATGTCCCAGTTTTTAAATTTGTCCCTGCAGAGCCAGTCCACAATGCACTCACCTGCTGCAGACACCTCCTTTCTGCACAGAGCTGCTCCCTAAGGGTATGCAGATACAAAAAGCTTTCTATTTTAGCACCTATTAACTCAAGGAAAAAAAATCTAAGGAGATAATTTTTCACACTATGAAGTCTCCTCAGTTACTGTCACTGAGAAGAGCCACTTGTTGCTGGGCTCATATGAGAGGACAGAGCCCAAACTGGATTGGAAAGGGATCACCTCATTGCTGATGACAGTCTCTCCCGAGTAGGGTTAAGTCCTTTTGCCCTTACAGTACTTGATCAACCAGCAAACACCTAGTGGCAGTTCCTGGGGCTTCCTTTTCACAAAGCAAAATGATGCAATCACCCAGGGTGGAAAAACAGTCTCTCAGTATTAGTAAAATAAGGTACCACAAACTAAGATAGAAGCAKAACCTCAGTTTCCAACTCAGGAGATCTCAGTGAAGACTTTGACAGCTGTTCAGAGCAGTAGAAATGCTTCAGGGTATTTCCACCCTTTTGCACGTCTCTTGCCAGTGTCACATTGCACAGCCTTTAGAAAACTGCCTTTACCTATGCATTTCTATGTAGTATTAACTTGCACATCAGCTGGCAAGGGAGAGAAGTAAAACATTTAAAAACGTATATGGAAAGTTCAGAGTGAAATATAACAAATTAAAAATAAATAAATGTGGGAATTTTATGGTAGGATTTTCAGAACTTTTATGTAAATACCAGAATTTAAGCCTTTGAAATTAAAGTTAAATATCATTGCCACCAGACTGTGGCTGGTTTTACTCTAAACCAGGTGAACAGGCTAAGAAATGCGTGCAGAGAATTTTGATTACTTTATGCATTTTAAAATGACACAGACTGGAAAAAGCTATTAGTAAGTCAAAGAAAACAAGTCAAAAATGAAAGAAGCCAATGGTAATCACTGCATGGGAATATGGGAATCCATGCACTGTTTCAGTGTTAACCTCTTACATGATGCAGTCCAAAGAAAAAGAAAAAGAACAGGTTAGAAATATGGAAGCAAAAGAAAAAAAGGGAAATGAAAAATTAATATCTTGTTGTTCATATGGGCCATAAGACAAGCATATAAGAATACACTTCTGTTTTTTCTATATGTTCTATTTGTTTGTTACACATACTGTAATTTATGCAGTTTAGAATGCCCTCTTCAACCCCATGCCTGTTGCCTCCATGTACAAAATAGGTTAAATGGAAATAGCCAAGGAGCCCTTTACTCTGTTGGTGTTCCTCAAATATGAAAGATGTGATACTCCAAATATTTAATTTACCCCAAGGCCAGTCCCTTTGAGAATCATCTTACGTTAAGACAAATAATGCAGTGCTAAAAAGGAAAGATTTTCTCATATAATAAAGTATTTTAGTGCTCTAGCAAACATAATTCCTAGGTATATTTTACTTTCTCCATGAGAGACTTATTAAGGTTTCGTGTTTACTTTCGACAGTAGAAATAAGATGGAGTAATGATTTACAGTAGTAAATCTTTAGAAATGTCATCATAATATAGAAGCAAATATTATGAGCAGTGAGAAAGTATGGTTTTGGATTTTGTACTTTTTTCAGCTCTTGATCTGTTTACCCTTCTTTTTCTTCTGAGTCCTGTTTTCCTAAAGCCTCACTTTCACAAGTTACTTATTAATGAGTCTGAATTAAAATACATACAATTGCTTATTCCACAAGTAAACTTAAATCACCTCAACGGCTTGTATTTTATTTGACTTGTAAATAGGATTTATAGTACTTATGTGGAAGACTACCTTGACAAGTTATTCTAAAAACACATTTCGAGCATTATTCTTTCTATCAGCATGTCTTGTTTACCACCCCCACTGAAAGTAGACAGAACTTGCTCCATTTTGTGATTTTTTTCCTTGTAGGTGTGTGAGATCTGCTGTTATTTGACACAGGTCCTCCCTGGCTGCCCTCATCAAGGCTGGAAACCGTGATCTCCTATGAAAAATGGTGACTTTTTGCAGTATTTTTGGTAACACCTGCAAGGGGACAGCACTAAAGGAACTGCAGGAAGCTTGGATCAGTCTCCATTATTGATGCCTCCACACTTTCTGTCCCCTCCTCTCTCTCATTCCCAAGCCAGGCAGAGGGCCACTGTGGGCCTTTAACTCTGCTGCCTGGGAGCTGTCAGAGTAGAGAGACGTGGCCTCCCAGTGCCCTTGTGGGTGGAGGGCATCCCCAGGCTGACTAGAGGAATTTGGCAAAACAAATGAACATGGTTTTACCAAGAGTTATGCATGGTGTCTGGTTTTTCTGGTGTTCAGTAACACTGGGGTTCACATTGTAGCGTCCTTTGGTGGGAAGACCCAGCGGAAGGAGTTTCTCCTCCAGCAGTTTGCCAGGTTTTATTGAACTTCTAGGATCTTTGTGTTTGCTACACGTTTGCAAGATGTGGTTGAAAGAAATGAGGAGTTTACACATAATTAAAGAGGGAACCCAAACAGGCATGCATACAGACAGATAAGGCTGATGCCACATCTCCTTCTCTTAGGAGACCGAACTAAGAAGTGGTCTGTACAGGTAAAGCCACAGTAAAGATGTTGTGGTTGTTTATCTTAGTAATTGAGGGAGTGCAGTTTAGCTGAACATCTCCTGGAAGAATGTTCAGGCAAGAAGTGGGTGTCTTCTGTTTCTGGAAATGTCAAGAGTGATGAATTGGCAATTTTTAACGTCATGGTTTAATGGTTCTTATCCTAATGAGCCCAAAAACGAAAAGAAAGGGAGAAATAACTTTCTGATGCTTGAAAACCTATAAAAAAATATTTTGGGTTTGACCAACAATTTCTACTCCTCTTTTTGAGAGACTCAGACCTGAAAGATCAGGGATGACACCATTAAAGCATATTTGGACAAGTTAAATCTACATTGTTCCTGAGCTGCCTATCATCATGGATTCATGAACATTAATTCTGGTGTACTAATGGAACTTTCTAATGACTACCTACTGCTGCACTGAGGATTGACRTGTACAGCCTGATAGTCTTGTTATGGGGTGTTTAGTCAAAGTACTAATACAGTTCCTACCTGCTGTATTACCACATCACGATTTTTTGAACCTATGCAGGTTTTCTAAAAAGAAGCCTGAGTTTTAGAAATGTTGAGCAGGATGATGCTTCAGTGACATCAACAGGAAATAAACAGGTCCAAATCAAGTGCGCTTTTTGAAAGGATGAACATGCTTTTTCTTCATACCTATTACTATTGTCCTGTTCAGCCCACTCAGATGTACTTTATGGCATTGCCACCCTTCACCCTTGAGCTGTATTATATCTGCATCAGGTTCTGCTTGTATCACCAAAGATGCAGATCAATAACATATAATTTAGTATAAGAGTCTACTATTAACTTCTAAGAGTCTCCCTACCTAAGTGAGATAAGCTGGATTTGGCCCTTGGTTATGTTTTAAAATGGATCAAGGCACAGCAAAATGTTTTATATTAATTTTAGATTAATTTTATATTTTGCTATCATGATTTTCTCTTTTAAATAGAAACAGACAATACATAAGCTGAGGTTTGTGAGAACTTAGCACTTCAGCTTCAATGGGGAGACTTAGATGTCAAATGTGTTATCTGGTATATGCAGGGGCAGAGTTTGAAATTTATTGCATCTCATTTTAAAGCCAGAAAATTTTCCAAAATTAGTGATTCAAACTGTAATAAAAGCTGAAGTCCTTGCTAGATCATACATATTAATATGCCATCAGCATAAAATGCCACTTTAAATTCACTGATTCCAGTCTTCATCCCATGAGAATCTGAAGCAGCATTAACAGCTTCTGTCAAAGATTCTAATGTTAAAATAAAATGGCACTGCAGTTGGGAAGAGGAGAGACACAGAAAATACCTTTTTTCTGTAGTAGTCAGACTTTTAAGTTTCCAAGTTTTCTTGCTCTCTACAACATTGAAATTTATCCAGTTGTGTGCTTGAGCAAGCAGTGATTCACTGCTGACTAAGACAGGGTCCAAAAGTGGCAATCTTCTCTGAGGCAAAAGTTAGATGAACATGGTCTTTTGGTAGCCTGCATATCAAGAGCTGCCCTGTTCCCAGGTTCTCAATTGAGGACCTTCAGGGAGGTTAGCCAAATGGCATTGGAATCTGATTGTGTACTGTTTGGGAACTGAATTCAGTACATCACTCTTCAGGTTGGTTTTGTGAACATGACATCCCGAGATTCCTTAACAAATAGTACCGTCTAAAACACCCAGTGCCTTCAAGCAGTGTGATTCAGACAAGAAGTAGCTTTTCTTTCCATTAGTCCCACTTCCAGCTTTATTTTAGCAATAAAGCGACTCCCTCCTTTCCTTCCCACACAAATAATCAATTCCTGAAGAAGTCCAGCTTTTAGAGATTAATAGCATTTTGCAAGGTCTGTCTAACCCTGTAGCAAGAACTGTCAGATTGCCAAGGCCAGAGAGATCAGAGCTCAGGTCTGACTTTTGTTATTCCTGATTCTGCCTCTGACGTGCTTTAAGATCTTTATTAAGTTAATTAACCTCTGTGACTCAGTGTAAGCATTGGTGTAATGCACGTAGTAATGCTTAACATGGGTCCCACAGATGTAAGGCATGATAAAAGGGTAGAGGACTATTATTGTTGCTAATGATCGTTAGTTTGAAATCATAGTCAGGCAAAACCAAAAACAACAAGGTCATTACAATTAGTTGAAAGGTAGGGTTGTGATATTTAATCATCATTAAAAGGGTACATGATGAAAAATGTATTACATATTTTCAATGAGAGACAAGAAATAATTTTGTGGGATATCTGCAGTAAAGACCAGGAGTAACAGCTCTGAAAAATAAGGTTCGCTAAATCTTCTGGTTTTTTCATCCAGCCTAGAGGTTATTTTTCTTACTGTGTCACACACTGTGGCTATTAGACTAAGTCTGTTTTCATACATGTGATATGCTTGTGCACTGAAAACTAACAAGCCACAAGTCTGTAAGTTTATCTCTACTTTTTTCATTGTTGCTATTGTTTTTACTGTGCTTAATGCTAATTGTATGCATTATTTAGAGAATCATAGGCTTGGGCCAGAGCATTTTCATCCTGTGTGCTGCACAAATACATTATAAGATATTCATAATCTCAAAGAGATAACAAAAAGAAGACGACACCTTTATACAGCAAAGCTGTTTATAGCTGTCTTTCCATTGCTTTTAAGCATTGCCTCTGGGATATAATTAGATAAAGAAAAAAACGTCATCGATCAATTAAGATATTAGTGATCAGAACTGAATATTGGCAGTCTCAAAGAAGACATTCCTTTCCAGCTATCAAGAATTTTCCTTTATTGTCTCTTTCAGTCTATCAAAGAAAGTTTTAATTCGTAGCTGAAATCCTGATCCTCTGATGAATCATGTTTTCTGTTGAATGCAAAGGGCGTCTGTCTGGCAAAGTTGGCAGCGTGACCTCTATAAATATTGTTCTATTGATAAAACRAGGAATTGGATATAGAGACTATCCAAAATAAATATTTTGCTGGGATCTTGAATGTCTGAATACAATAGAGCAAAGGGATGTTTTAAATCATTCAGATATAAGTTGAAGTGAGTATTAGTTTTAGTTGAAAAACTGTCAAATGCAGTTTGCACCTTTCATTTTGGAAATGAAAATGGACACCTGTTTAGGGATTGCTCTTTTCATTTTATTATCTGTAGGGATTTGCCATTGGTTTTGTTGGGAGCAAGTCTGGGCTTCTTGATTTCTAGGAGATTTAAAACAGGATTTCAGTGAGGTATTCAGAAACACCAGCCCGTCATGCTCCTGTCTTTAGGGTGGATGTGGGTGGAAAAAGAGCCCTTTGTGCTGTCCCTGTCAGAAGCCTTCCCAGTCTTAGGGCGGCTTCCTCAGCACGCCCTTGGGACAGGTGTGCAAGTGGAAAATCAGCTGTGCATGGTAGGGAGCAGACAGGCTGGGCTGCCTCAAGGATTAAGGGAAGGGAAACCTTTATGCCCCCACTTCGTACTGAGGAAGTACAGAGGCATGATTTCTACCAAAAATGTAATCCCTCCAGTGGCTCTCCTGGCATGGTGCACCTCCTCACTGCTCCCTGACAAGGTTGCGTCCCAAAAGATGAAAGATGTGCTGCTTTGTGCTGGTACACCTCCTCCTTTCTGCCCCTTTTGCTTCTACAAAAACTGCTTACATAAAGCAGAAAGGGTATGCAGAAAGAAGAGGTGTATGGGATGGATTACAGCGTGAGAAGTCCTTGGAATGGCTTACAAGAGGTGTCTCAGCACCATCAGGTCACAACAAAAATGGTCTGACACAGAGGCATGAGCCAGCTTGTGCTGAAGTCAACAGAACCATACCTCTGCCTATCCACTGTCATCCTCCTGCTGCTCTTTCCCAAAAGGAGCAACAGAGGAATTTTTCCCATCAGACACTTTTTCTTCTTATCAATAAATTACGCTGTATAGCTGCTGCAATAGATAGCCTGTGAATAACAGAGGACATATTTTTATTGGCTCATCTATTTAAGAAAAGAGAATTCCTGTCATCAGTGCTGAGCTGTAAACTAAAATTCAAGGATAAGATATGATCTACTATTTCTTTCTCCTGTAACTCACAGCACTGCTGTGACTGCTGTGCAAGCGAATGTTTGTATAAGTGTATGTGACAGAGACACTATTTATCTGTTTCTCTTTTCCTATGAATCACACTGTATGTGTCCTGAAAAGGGTCTCCTATTTCAAATTTTTTTAAATATATGTTTAAAATAAAATCGTAATAAAGCAATACTTCTGCAATAAAAATAATTACAGTATTTATTTGGAATTTGATTCTTCTGTGTGTTCCTTTTTTGTTTATTTTCAAGATCATGGAGAAGCTTTGCATCTATCGCCTTTCCTTGTTACAGGCATATTTCGGCAATGTCACCCTCTCAACGTTTTGAAAAGGATTTCCTTCTTTTAAAAGAGGGTCACACCACTTGCATCCTCTCTACCATTTGCAGGACTCAACCAAAGGCCTTCTTGGCACCAACTGAATCTTAAACATGTGTATTAGTCACTCAAAACAAAAAGTGAGAGACAGGGATGGCATTCTCCTGTGTTGACCCAAATGTTCAAAGAAAATTTAACAAAACCCTGAGAGCACCATCCACACCCAGAACAAAACCCAGAGAACACTATCCACACACAGAATCCACCATCCACAGGCTATTCCCCATCATTCTGAGTGTACAGGCACTGCTACCAGAGCACACTGAAATGCCTGTTTGAAGTCACGCAAGCAGAGCAGGGCTCAGCATGAGTGCTGAGGCTGCAGGAGGCTGACCCAGGAACTCAGCCTTGGGCAGTGCTGACAGTACTCCACACTTTGTCAGTGCTGTGGCACAACTTTGTGCCTGTGACCCCAGCCTCAGCCTGCTCCATCTCTGCCTTAAGTGAAGCTAATGGTGGCTTCCTGGCCGTGCTCCTTGCACAAACAAGCATCACACCTGAGAAGAAATAAAGAACAGTTGGTAAAAGGAGCTAGGAAAAACCCAAGACAAAGAAAATAAATAATGGTTCATGAAAATGTCACACAGTCAAAACTAAGGGCACAGAATTTCTCAGGCAACCTAGAGAAACACAATTGTGTTTGTTACGATGCTGTCTGCCAGACTGCAGATCTTGAAAGCTGTCAGAGCAAGGCTGTGTACCTAATCAAAACACAGCTCCTTCTCCTGGCTCAGCAATCTAATACCATTGCTTTTGGGAACAAAACATTCTCCTAAATACTGCTGGGCTGCAAGTTACAAGAAAGTCTTTCTGGTATATCTGTCAGAAGTCTGATTTCTAAGCACAAGCTGAAGCTACTGGGGAATTTTGCTTAAAGTCAGACTGTAATATGAATCTCTGCATAACTGTTTTTGCCTTGTTCACACGCCTCTTTTTCTGCTTTTGCTCTCCTTTTTACAGCTAGAATTGATGAACTTGGGGGAAGAAAACCAGGAGAAACTTTTTCTTCATTTAGATATTTTAAAATTAAACCCTTTTTTCCTCTGGAACTGCAATGGGTTTTCACTGGCAAAAGTTTTGCACCGGTGTGAAGAGTTAGATTCTGGGACGAAGTTTCAAGACTATGCTGTTATACCAAAAAGCCACAGCAGACTCTGTGTTAGTGCATCAGCAATGCACAAAAGGATCCATATTACATGCTTGCAGTCCTATTTTAGAAGCACAGAACAAATCTAACGTCCTGAATATAGGCATCTAGTGCCACTTGTACATCCTGCCATGTCTCACTTGGTGCCTTGCCTGTCTCTCATGCCAGAGAATGCAGGTTCCCAAGTGCTCACAGCCAAACCTGGCAGCCCCTTGCAAATATCCTTAGCGTATTTTGCCTCTTAGTACCTGTAATCAATCCACTGATGACTGCACGTCCAATTTACTTTCAACCTCTCAAATACCTCTCAGGATAAAAAGACCAGCTTCTTGTCTTCATATGTTTTTTGAGCAGAGATGCTGTGCTTGGGGTTTGTTTGAAAAGAAATTCCCATAGCCATATGAACGCCTCTGTATTCCCAGGAAAGCTTTCTTAAGTTTCAGTGAGCTTTGAACAGAGCTCAGAAAGTTACTCTTAAAATGACAACTAGAGGCCTCAGCTGAGACTGACAAATACTGAGTAAGAGACAAGAAGTTCCCAAAAGGTTTTGAAATGAAAAACATCAAATAGATGTGATAGAAAATAGGCAAATAAACTGCCCATTGTATAAGAATAAATTGATATATTTTTCAAAATTATACTTATTTTATAGATTTGGTTTCTACTACAAACATGTGGAGGAATCCAAAAAGGAGCCTTCTCTTCTCAGGTCCCAGGTCAGCACTTTATCTACAAAGTCATTCTTCTTTACCTGTCAACTGAGATAGGTAACAGAGATTAGGTTAAAGATCATCATTAAGAGCTCAGGAGGTAGAAAATGCATGATGCCCAGGAACTTTGAAACAGCAAGGCAGTGTACATATCCTAGGATGCCATCTTTCATCACATGCTTGTGTTCTTTTTTCCATTCCACAGATTCTTTCTTAGTGCAAAAACCTGACTGTACTCAATTAATGAGTAACAACACATGATTTTCTTTTCTTTCCATTGTTCAGTGCAAGGCTGTCCAGGTTTCACCTGGGAAAGAGTTAGTTTTCTTTCTAGTAGCTGGTACAGTGCTGTGGTTTTTGGATTCATTATGAGAATAATGTTGATACCACAGTGGTGTTTTAGTTGCTGCTGAGCAGTGCTTACCATAAGTCAAGGACTTTCCGGTTTCCCATTCTCTGCTAGGGAGGGGCTGCACAAGAAGCTGTGAGGGAGCATGGCCAGGATGGCTGACCCAAACTGGCCAAAGGCATGTTCCATGCCATAAAACATCATGCCAAGCATAAAATAGGGGTTGGAGCTGGCTGGGAAACACTGATCACTGCTTGGGGACAGGCTAAGCATTGTTCATTGAGTGGTGAGTAATTGGATTGCACATCACTTGTTTCTCTTGTGTTTTATTTCTCTTGTGTTTTATTTCTCTCTCTCTTTTTGTTCTCTTCCCTCTTACTACTATTATTATTATATTTATTATTGGTTTATATTTTATTTTATTTCAATTATTATACTGTTCTTATCTACTCCCATGGGTTTTATTTTTCCAATCCTCCTCTTGATTCCACTGGGGGTGTGTGTGGGTGAACAAACTGTCTGGAGTTAAATCACAACAACCCAGGCTGTCTTTCTTCTCCACTGATGAAGCTGAGCCGTGAAAGTAGGGTTATTCACATCCTCAAGAGCTCTTTATAGTGCCTTTCACTGCAGCATGTGTGCTTCATCATAATTCGTAACCTAGTTTCACAAAGCTTCTCTGAGATATGGACTTTGTGTTTTTCCCATCTTTCAGGTTTGTAAATACAGTGCAGAATAACTAATGTCAAGGTGAACAGCATATGCATGCTTAGGGCTGCAAGGTCCTTGGATGTGCTCTGGAAGCTGTGGCAGGGAGAAGTCACATCTCTGGAGACTTTCATTGGTGAACTACAACTACTCTCTACAGAGAAGTTTTAGACTTCTTCATAGAAATTTAGTATTTCAAAGGGCTRTCTCTTGACCAAAGTTGAATTTTCATAGTGACAGTAAAAGATGAGCTCCTAATATAAGGTTTATCCTTTTGTGAAACTTCATATCATAACTCCAGATATTAGAAGAAACTACAGTTAAAGTAAAAGAAGATGTGAAGTTCTGAGACAGGTAGAAGTATATTCTTTATCCGCTAAAAAATGGCACTACAGTTTTAGCTGATAAATAAAAATAAGCTAGGAAAGGACTTACTTTACTTACTTAAAATAAGTAAGAAAAAAATAAAATAAGTTAGATGGAAGTTAGATGGAAAATTGTATTCCATACAGAGAAAGTTTGGAAGATTTGTGAGAAGCTAAAAATGGGGTATTGCAATAGGAAATGTGCAACCTCAATAATATGCTACTGTCCTGAATGCAAACTTGGAGAGCATTCAAAACAGAGATGCAAAGGAGTGTACTGTAATGCTGAAAAGAAAAGAAATCACAATAAGAACACCTAAGAAAATAATGCCTGTCAAAAAAATAATGTTTAACAGATAGTAATCCCATAGAATGTTGTGTGTATTTCTCTGGTCATTCTTATCCAGACTTGTGGCACCATGCAAATATCCTTTTCCTGTTTTCCAGTGCCAGCTTATACAGAAAAACAGCTTGCTGGTTATATAAAATAGAGGTTATCAGCAATATTGCTAATTAGTGGTGTAGTTGCCAAATAAGAAGTTAAACTCTGACAAACATGACCTAATGTTACACAAATATGCTTCATCAATCACAGTTAAAAAATTACACAACAGCCAGCATTTTTTTTGGACAAGTAATAGAAGCTATTGGCAGTTAGTATAATTAAAGGCTAGTAGGCAGATTAAAATGTTTGGGGGTTTATAGACTTGTGTACAGACAAAAAGGAGAGAAGTGTTTTTAAAATGCCACAGCTTGAACTGGTTGTTGTTAAAAAGAGGAAGACTTTAGTGGGAGCCCAAGGATCTACAGGCAAATCCAGGTTCAGCGTGGAGAGGTCTCGGGTCTCTGGGCACAGTCAGGCTGTTTTGGATCGCCTCTGGTGGACACTTGCTGTTGCTGGCAGTGATCTTGCTGCCAGCAGCCAGGGGTACTGCACTGTGGTACTGGCATTCTCCTGGGTATCTGCCTGGTCTTGTGACRTACAGGGAGGGCTATTGTTTGTCCCACTGTGTCCCTTAAAATTTGAAGCTCTTGTGGAATATTGGTAATGTGGAGAGTTATGAAGGGCTGTTTAGTGGAGGGATTTGTTTGGCCTCTTCCCTTTGAATGGAGCAGAAGTACAGTTGACTTGTTTAATGTATTAAGTGCAGAATTTTTTGAATGATGGCTTGTAACCTGCTGAGGAGTGCAAAGATGGTTAGGGAGCTTCAACAGCAACTCCAAATGAGACATTCAGCAAGCAGATTATGTTCTTAGGCTTAGATGCACAGAGTAAAGACGGGAAAAAAAAATCTTGCATGGGAGAATTCACTTCTCTCATTTAAGGAAGTTAAAGTTTTTACAATTCTGTTTCAAAACAGTGAAATCTAATCATTAGGATGAACCAAACATTCTCGAATATTCACTCTGAATGCTGATTTCCCACATGCAAGAGAATGGGTTGACCTTTTTTTAATGATGTCAGAAAAACCTTACTCATCTATTTTAGTACAGATTTAGTAAATCAAGGATACATTTCACAGTAATATTTAGTTAAGCAGCAAAACATTATTCAGTGACATAGAGAACTAAATTTCCATTTGCGCTTGGCAATTTATCATTAAACTCACTGGATTCATATACCATCCCAGAAAGATAAGGAATGCTATGAAAAGCTGTTACTTATAAAAAAGAAAATCAAAGTATGAATATTAAATAGATTGCACTGCAGTGATGAAGGTTTTGTTTTAATACTGGTGAAAGAGAACAGCAATGTAAAAGCAGAACATGCTACATGAAAAGAACATGGATGGAAATAGTGTCAGTGATAACACTGTGAACCTTTCGTGAACCTGCTGACTTCAGTGGACTTTGGATGAGGTGCAGAAAAAAGCCACATTTTTATATGGCATACAAATTTGATAAAAGCACAGTAAGAATCAGAAACAAAGAAGTAGTGGAGAGCTTTGCAGAGCAGACCATGAAACAGAAACAGAATCATACAGTCCAAAGGACTAGAATTTGCATTCACTCACATTAAATCCACTTGACTGATTTCCATTTAAGGAAATTTGAGTTAGTAAAAAAAATTAGAAATCAGAATTGAAAAAAGATCTCCAATATCTGGGTTATAAATCTAAGATAACCCCTGCCAGCAACAATGCATCTATTATGTGTGACTTTTGGCCCATGCTTCTTATTTCAGTTGGGTTTCACGAATCCTCAAGAGTGTGTAACTTCTTCCTCCTTTCATGGCATCACCTGGCCTGCTCCCCAGTATGTTTCCAGCACAACTAAGGCCCATGAAATGCAACATACAAACACTTTGTCTCCTCATAAACATGAGTAAGAGCTGCTGTTTCCACTGATGTAGGACTGGGTCTCCAGTGAAAGGTTTCCCTTGTTCCTGACGAAATTGTGAAAGGCCCCTGCTGAGATGACAATGCACCTGAAAGAAGCACAAACGTGTAGCGTGGTTTTATAAACACAGCTGCAAAGCTGCCATGCCAAACCCCTTCACACCCATGTAGATACTAGAGCTCTTCAGGTGCCTTGGATTTTTAGTTTTCACAAGATTGTCTGAATAAAATGCAATTATTCAAGTGAATGATTTCAGCAACAGAAAACATAGTGAATCCCTCTTTTTTGTTCCAGCAAGGATGGGATTTGTCTGATCTTGTTTTCAGCTTCAATAGAAGGAGAGACTCTGTCTGGGTCCTAGGGCAGTCAACAGATGGGGGGTTAGGACACTCTCTAAGGAGCCAAGCTATATAAGTGCAAGTTTGGAGGGGAAATTTGGATGAGCCTTTTATTTTCCCGTCACTAAAGTAGTGACTAGAAAGGGAGGAAGAATAATAATAAGTGGTGCCTCCCTGGAACAGAGCGTTAGTGGCTGCAAATGCCAACCAGGTTGTGCTAGTGGCAGCAGTAAATGCCAGATTTAAGACACATTTCAATGCACAGCAGTTCTTTTATGTATGTATTAGGTATTTTCCTGCTGATTGTTTGATTCCTGAGCAGGAACAGCTTATTTTGTGCTAGCTGCAATTTTTGCCACTCCAGAGGCCTTCCCTCTTCCTTCCATGGAGATACTGGCTGTCCTGCAGGGACAGCAGAGACCTAGGTAGGAAAATGTGAGAGCTCTTATAATGCTGTGTTGTATTGGCCCATGGACATTTTCTCCACTTCCTGTCCCGCTGCTGATTGTTGCGTTTGTTACAGGACTTTTTTCCCAGATACCCGAAGAGATCACGGACAAAGAATGGATCTGCAGACAAGTTACTTTATCCTTTAGCAGATGCCCAATGGGGTTTGTCCTACAGGATCCCAAACAGCTCTGCTGTCATGGTGCTTTGGCCACCACACTTTTCCCACTGGTAATCCAGAACATAGGTGTGCTTAATTTAATCACCTTCTTGTGTGCTCTACTGGTTATCTCATAGTCCTTTCTGGGGTGTCTGATTTTCCCCATGCCCCACAGAAGTAACCCGGGCACTACACAATTTTGGATTCTGCATCAGAGTCTAGTCCCTAATTTTAAGGCAATTTAGTCTCTTTCAGTATTTGGCCGCTTATAAATGGTGAAGAACAAATATCCTGTATTCACACATGGATGACAAATAAAGACTTTCTTAATGATAATACATGGCTGCTCGAGAACATCTCATGTTATGAGGTCAAGATTTCTTGGAACAAAGTTCTGCTCACCAATCTGCTGCCTGTGAGGAATTTTTTTGGAAGAAAAATGTGAAAAATGACTTAGGTGTCTTTAGAAACAAAGATTAATGGCTAAAATAGACCATCATTATTATTATTATGCAAAAAAAAGAAATTTTGTCTACAATCTTTACTCTTCAGGCTTCTGCAGTGATGCCTTATTTTACCTCCCCCTCTAAAACAGGACATCATTTGTGATTCACAAGCAAGCTGCTTTCATAGACTTGGAGAGGAACCATGACGATGGGAACACAGTAGAATATTACCAAGCTAGAATGGCCAAACTGCCATAATATTCTATGCATTATACTTTAACACGTTTTGACTGAGGGGCAAACCACATAACATTAAACTAGACTAATCCAGGCCTGAACAGGCACCAGAAATATCTGCAAACTGAAATATGGCATGTGTGAAACAAACTTTACAGAAGTAACTGTGACAGAAATTATATTTGCAAACACAACGCATGTACACAAATGTCTAGAACAAATTGCATTCATAATTACCAAATTTTACTCAAAGCATTGTTTATATTATAAACCTTGTAGATGGGAAGAAAACACATGTGAAAAAATCCACATCTATCACAGCCCAGGAATACTCTAAGTCAGGTTTTAGATAAAGTTGCAGGCACTTTGAGATAAACTGGTACACAAAACATATCTAAATTTAATTGCCACAGGATAAGAAAAAAAAGAAGTACACTGGATCAAAAGATTGCTCTGCCCAGTCATTGATATGTAGTCTCATCTTTCATATTTAAGTATCTGTGCTTTCAACCAGTGATCAACTCAACACCTGTCCACAACTGTTGTTCCTATCCTTCATAATAACCGTCTTGGGAACCCTCATGTCAGCCTCTGCCTTGAAGGAGACTAAAAGAAATACCCCAGAGGTCCCAGAGGAAGTGTTGCACATTTGCCAGTATGGTTCACATATCTAAGTATGTATAGAAGCTGGAAAAGAAAATCTTGGTGATTTTCTCCCATTTGGTATGTCATGTTTTGAGAGGGCTTAGATGCAGACACATTACAACATGTAATGCTAGCACTACACGTTATTTCTGACAATTTTTATTAGTCCTGAATTAAGTCTAGCCCAGCTTCTCTGTTGGTCAGTCATGTGTCTGACTGTCTGGTTTCTTGAGAACACATTTTGCTTTATTTAGGAAAGAAAAATGAGGCTGTGAAAACCTTGAGGACAAAGCTTTGGTCTGCAGATTAAAATTACTGATGGAAATACTTCTATTTGTTAGCCAAAGATAAAATTTAAATGACCTATTTTGTTATTTCAGACTCTTGCATGCACAACATTTCATTTAGGTTTTTTTTTTATTAGAGGAAGAAAGGACATGTTTACAGCAGCATAATTATTTAGAATGAGAGTTTAAATTTTGTAAGATCATTCCTGCTATTAAATTAGAAATCATTTCACCAAGGATATAATTTTACAAATAGTTAAATAAATCCTGAGTAAGCAATAAAATGTCCTTCTGTRGCATTTAACCATTGCATGAAGTCGCATCACACACTTAGATGACGCCTTTTCACTCTGCTGCAATGTTGTGCAGTGGTTTCCACACACATAGTGGGGACTGAGAGAAGGATGACAGACTGCTTTACCTTTTTCACTTCAGGAAAAGAGAAACTGGTTGACAGTATATTCAAAGAGAGAGAGAGAAAGAGGGAAAGAAAKAAATTTGTTTGAAAACCACCAAAGTTATTATGAAATATCAAGTTCTAATCCACATGACTCATACTAACTACTCTCACCAGGCTGGCCAGAAGACAAAGCACATTACAATTATGTGGCTAAGACTGGAATGCTCTGAAAGCCTATGTAACTAGCCTATTGGACTCCAGTGAAACCCACCAAGGGCAATAGACCTCCCAACCGAAGACCATACCTAGAGATTACAAGTGGCAAGGCTGTAGTCCAGTGAAAACATGGTGCTACTTGCAAATTGTTTCTCCCTAAAATGATTACTTTGCTGAATGCTCGACGAGAGTGACATCAGTTAGTGGTCACCCATGACAATTTTACTCCTTCAGCCATTTCCTATTGCTTCAACTGCAAGGAAGAAGGTTTTCTTTCCTTGCATAAAACTCCATTTGGAATGAATAGGCACAGGAAACCTTTTCTAAAACTAGAGCTGTCAGTCCCTGAATAAACAAGAAAATTCCTCGAAGGACTTATTCATAGCAAGATTACTGTTATCAGCATGGATCTTGAGCAAAATGATTTCCCATTGTATGTGAAAGAATTTGGCCAAATGAGGACAAAATTAGAGCACAAACTGCTGGTTTCACTGGCTGGACTAGGTCAGCCTTTCTGATTAGTTTGTCAATGCTTTTGCTCCCTATTCCATGTTCAAATGAAAATGCCACTCTATAATGTGTTTGTAAAAAAGTCTTCTCCATACAGAAAAATTGCTTTTGAATAGCCAGTTCTCAAAGCACTGCAAGGCCACCTAGAGAGTCCTCAAAAGGCAAGGTAAAAAAAGAAGAAAGAAAGCAACAACAAAACAAGAGGAAATATTTTCAATGATCAAAAAAAAAAAATCTACTCTCTTGAACACAGTCTAGAAACACAAATCCAGAAAATTATGCCTACAAATTTCTGCTTTCCTTTACTCATTCAAACTTTTTCCATTGCTCTTCAATTTTCTCAATGATCTTCGTTTTAATGTATTTATTTGCTTCTTTTCTTATAATTGTTTTTACTTTCCCTRTACCAGTCCCAGATTGTCCTTGTTCCAGTCTTCAATATGCCCAGTTCTTCTTTCCAGCTCTCTATCCCTCCCCTTTTTCATCTGTGGCTCCTACATTTTGTGTAATTTTTTTTATTCCTCCTTTGCTAGTGAGGAGCCATGAGCTAATGTCTTCTCCTTGCCACAGAAGAAAGTAGAAAACAGGAGCACATACACAAACAGACTCCTGTGAGAAAGAAGGAAAAGTAGGAAAAAGGGAGTAAGAGATCCCTCATGGAGCTTCCAGACCACAAGAACATCAAGAAAAAGAAACATTCCCTTCTAGCAAAAGAAGAACAGATGTGCATGCTTTTCCATGAACCTTTATAGATATTGCACAGTCCCATCCATTGGAGGAAATAATTCATCAGTTTTCTGGGTATTTTTAAATCACTCCCTTTACCCTAATTCTTCAGATTAGATCATCACCTGGCACAGGCAGCCACCAAGAACTTGCGCTGCTGTTGCAAGTCCCAGGTTTCCCAATGCAGAACTCAGGAAAGTTACAATATCAATCTAACTTGATTTTAATATTTTTCTTTTTAACCATTGCAATGATTTGAAAAAGAGCTCTTAGAGACCTTAGGTGTTCCTAGCAACTCAGTTCAAATGCCAGGCCTGCCATATCTGCTACTTTTCCCACTAGCCTACAGCTGTTTGGTCTCCATTGTGAGACCTAGCAGGTGTCCTAATCAACCTGTGATTTATTTTTGGCACTGGATAAGAATTGTATATTCAGCTTGTGAGATTAGTAAGGAATAGTGCTGGGCTGTTCTGTTTCCCTGAAATCACTGAGAATCTAAACTCAAATACGGTTTACACAGATTCATGATTACTAAGTAATTCTGGGTAATATTTTTTGCTTTGTTTTTAATTTTGGGGGTAATGCTTGTATTTTTGGTTCATGCTTCTTAAGTGAGGTTTCAAAGGGTTATAGTCACTTTCAGTTTACCAGGATGTTGTCTGAGGCTGAAGAAAAGACTTGCCTTTAAAACAATGCATCTTTTGGCTTGATTTTATTGTAATCAACATTGCAATGGCACTACTTGGTTGTTGGTTTGGTTTTCTTTTTTCCTGAACTCATCAGTACAGAGCTGTTGAAAATAGCTTTATTCTGCTCCTTTGCCTCCTGACATTAATCATGGTTAATTAAGTTAGAATAAAGTTTGGGTTAATGCAAACAGGCATTAATTCTTGTCATCTCCCTGCTCTCAGGAGTATACAAATTGCACAAGTAAAGAAAAACAACATTGAAAATATAAACTGGAAAAAACATTCAATTAACATCAGCATTGGAGGTCTTGTCAGAGATCTGTTAAAATATGTTCCCCATATTTTCCCAATAACTGCATGAAGACAAATCCCAATGTCTGCTCAGAGTTAGACATAGGATTGAGATCTACTTTCCAAGCACTAGGATAAAGCTTTTGTATCCTTGCAGCTGAATGTATGCCAGGCAATGTCAGGCAGCAGATATGCCAGGCTCATTTTTCCAGAGAATCTTATCAGGAATACTGAAATTTTCCCTCACGCTGACCAAATGTATAAAACTAAATCAAATTGGGGGATGAAGAACAAGCAATATTTCTTTGGTGGCAAATACTAGATTTAGAAAGAAAGATTGAAGTAAACAGATCTCTCTCTTTTTTTTTTTATTTGGGAAAGAATAATAATTTAAAAATCAACTTAGAAAATCTGAACAACTGTCACTAGGTGAAACACTGTTGTTGGCAGTAGTCCTGAAATGCTTCTTTCAGCTCAGTGAGGCAGTAGTTAGATACTATCTGCTTATGTATCACTCATAGCTCACTGCCTACTCTTAGAGAATTAGCAAGTAGATCTGTTTCTCAAAGGATATGAAATACATGAGGTCTGTTACTACATTCAGCTAAAGCATTCACAGTTCTGTTTCTAGATACAAGACCCACACAATAGCTCTATCTCTAAATATGTTCTCCATGGCTTCTTCATATTCTTCATGGCTTGAGTACAACTCAGCCATTTGCCACCAGCAAAACAATGCTCTGCTGCTCCTCCTCACCTGCTAACCAGCCCTGCACCACTAGTGCCACTGACACTATTCCTCTGAAGTTTGCTGCTGCTACATCCCCATCGCAGTCTCCCATTACTCCCCATCCCATAGAGTTGTTCTCCCTCACAGCACCCCTGCAGCACTTCCGCCAGCTGGCGAAGTTTTATGGCCTATGTGACTGGCTCCTTCTAAAAGCACAAGGCACTATAAGTTTGGATTGGAGCTGCCTTCTTTTATAGCAAAGAAAGTGAAAAGTTAATTTGTAGTAAAAAGACACACTCAATGCTTGAACTGTCCCATCATCTCCCATGGTTCTCCAAGAGATTCTTGAAAAGAGCTCCTGTCTGTGACTTTGGCCACTTCTTAGAAACTGCAACTGTTTTTCAGGTTTGATGTGGAGGCTGCAGCTATTGCACCTGCCAGGACCCCTGGACAGCACATTTATTCCCTCAGTCCCCAAGAGGGAGCAGAGGGATAGGGCACAGCCAGGGAAGCTGTGAACACCCACCCTGGGGTGCACTTCTGGGGCTCTCCAAGGGCACGCCAGCACTTCCTCAAAGCAACATGTGACTCCCTGCACCTCCATGGCCAAGTGGCCTGTCCTGGAGTCCCCACCCTGGGGTGCATCTATTTTCACTCTGAATAACACCAGATAAGCAGAAGCAGAGTACCAGTTAGTGTCTGTTGTGTAGGTTCATGGATGATTTTGTTGGAAGAAAAGTGTCTTCAAAATGAAGTTATGGAAGGACATTTGCAACAAAGAAAATGTGCTCACAGCATTTTAAGTTTCTCATAGCAAAAATTTTAATAAATCTTTTAATTTGGACACTCTTTTGCATACTGTGCTGTGCACATAAGTGTTGGCAATTATAAAAGCAGGCTTCTGTTGCAGTCACAGGAAGAGAACCTGAATTATTTACAAGGGGAAATTTTTTCAGTCTGGGAATCGTAGTCAAATGAAGAAAATTAAAAATCTCAACTACTCCACAATGCAAAGGCTATAAACATAAGATCTCCCATTCCAATTTTTTATGTGGCTAAAGGACATCTATATTCAGCACAAAAATAATTCATATACAAGTGGATGCAGGTAGACCTGCTTTTCCCTGTTTTGGCTCTTTATGCATCAATATGTGGTAAATACACAATTCAACACAGAAACTAAACATACTCTTTGAATTGGTTATCATGGGTTTATTTTTTCATGATTCTGCTGTTTCTATACGATATTGCTACACTTCTGTTATCATCATTTTTGAGTTCACAGCATCACAAACCTGCTGGGTGCAACAACTTAGCTGTTTTCTACTTTTACTGCTGCATACAGCACATATATCTAACAGCARTGAGGAAAGGTAAAAGGACTGGGGAAACCAGATAGAAAGCATGCTTTTTTGTAGGTATATATATTGAACTATTGCATAATATAGATACATAAATACCTATGCTCTTCATCTATGCTAACTCAAGAGATTTGTTTCAAAGATGCATTAGTGTATTGTAACAAAGAAATAGTAATGCATTCTTGTGTTCATATTAGAGAGACACTTACGGAAAAGACAAAATTTACATTCTTTCTGTAAAAAAAATTTGTCTTAAAGACAAGTCTCTTCTACTTCTGTTTATTGGTGTTCACTCCTCCAGAAAAAGCTTTTATTAGAAACATAGCCTTGGCTCTGACATTCCATCCCAGAATGGGGACTTGAGCTCTCCTGTACCTTTGGATAAAGAAAGAGGTGGAGTTGTCCAAGCTTTCAGAGCTGGATTGCACAGAGGACCCAATGTACACATCTAGACTCATGTGCTACAGCTTTTCTTTCTTATGGTAAGCAACTAGCAGAAAAGAAATTTGTTTCCCCATTTCTAATACTGTACAGCAGCTCTGCACTTACTTTTGTTAATCCGTCCCCTAGCAGAGGAACTGAGTCCTTGAAGAAATCCAAAGCCATCAAACATCAGTCTCTTGACTGTACCACAGAGTGGGGAGAAAACCACTGCAGAAGGAGAAAACGCAGCTCATTTCTGTTTCTTTTTTACCTTCTAGACACTAAACCTGAGACAGAGATCACAACACCAGCTGTACTCCTTGAAAAACTTGATTAAGAGGTGGACAAATTATGCCAAGGAGATCCTCCAAGAATTATTTCCATAAAGGCAACACCATCTCACCTGGTAAAAACTATTTTTGATCTGTTAAAAGTCAAAGCAGGAATTTAAGACAGACAGAATTAAAATTTGCATAATTTCCTTCTTTGTGTTCTCTCATATCCACATTCAGCCAAGATCATTAGTGCTTATGAGGAAGCTTTGCTTTAAAAATATTACAAAAAAATCAATTATGACTGCTTGCTGTTAAATAAAGAGGCAACACTTGGGAGCAATCTGGATTGCTCGATAAACTGTGTTCATTTGAACCATATGCACATGAATACAGTTAACATAATGTCATTAACCTTGACATCAAAAATGTAGGTTACTGTTACAGAAGGGTGATTGTATTTTGGAAATCAATAACCATGTTAAGGACTTAAGGGTCATCATTACCAGGAGCTAATCATGCTTTCCTAATGCAAAGCTGATCCTGATTTCACGACTGCATTTGTGCAGAATGTGAATTAACTCCTCAAGTTACTAAGGTCTACCTGAATAAGTAGAAACTCCAACTGAAAGGTAAGAATGAGTGTGAATGTTTATAAATAGTATATTGCTTTAAAAAAATAATAACTTTAATAGTCAACTGCCTTTATCTGGCCTCCCAGAATCATGCAATTATGTCACAAATGCAACTTGCATTAAAAAGTAAACAACTCTCCACCACATATTGCTGCCTTGTTCTGAATGCTAGCGGAAAAAAAATCTGAAAATATAAACTTTGTTTGTATTTAATTAAATCTCATCATGCTTGGACCTGTCATGCTGCCTATACACCAAATAGAGATAACAGAATTATTTTCATTAAAAAAAATATAAGAAGAAGGAGTAGCTAAAATTAAGACTTTCAAATATGAAGATACACTTTTGCTACCAGGGGAGTTTCAATCTTCAGTCTGAGCTGGAGAAATGAAGACTAGTGCAGCAAACACAGGCTGAAGTGGTTTGGCTTATGTATGTCTGTAGATGGTTAGTAAATTGGGATAATCCCACCTAACTCAAGTTTTGGAGCTGTCCATGTTTGGTTTCTTGGCTCCAGTTAGTAGGACAACAGAAGTTCATCATCTGTGTTAGCTGGTAATCAATCAGTGTTGCCAGCTGTCAGCTATAACTGTGTCTCTCCTGAATCTTGTAACCTGAAAGGGTTTTTTGTGTATCAAACCACTACAGCCAGCTGGTGTTTTTAAAACACAGAGATTGAGGCCTGCTTTGGGGGTTCATTAAAATTAGAAAAATTTAAGGTCAGAACTTCTGAACTATTTCTTTGTGTTAAACCAAGTCCACAAAGACTCACGACACTTAGTCCTGGCATGGAATGGTACTTGGTTGCAGCAGTTTTATTCTCTCTAATGAAAAATTTGGGTGACCAGTGTGGACTTTTCCCTGCCAGCCTTGCTTCCTTTCCAAGTCATAGCCTCGCAGCCGGTGATGTGTGCTGACTCTTCCTGGACATACAGCTCCTCTCTGCAAAGTCTCCCCTGGGGTCACCATGCCACCTTCGCAACTCTCTCCTCAAGCAACAGATGAACTCTAACCCTGTGATCCAAAAAAACAAATTCAGCCTGGCACGAGGCACACTACTCTTTTTCCCAAAAGGCTTCATATCTCCTTCTGGTCCTCCCAGAGGTTGTCTAGGTGGTTAACTAGAGCCTACTGCTTCCTCATGCCTCCACAACAATTTGAATTTTCCTTTGGCTTTTTCACCAGAGAGAAGCATTTTCAAGGYTTACAGCATTCCTGGCATCCCTCAGTTTTGACCAAAAGGCCTTTTTTCCCCAGCAGTCCTTACCAGTACTCTTCTGCCTTTAACACACTGTTTCTGTGCCAGGATGGCTTGCAGGAATGGGGCTTATATGAGGATACAATCGCTTGGGAAAGGAATGTAATTAAAAGCAACATATAAAGCAATTAAAAAAAAAATCTGAGGATGCTAAACTGGCACAGTGAGAATCTTGCTGAAAATATTTAATTGTTTGCATTATTAAGTGCAGACAGGTTGGTTTTAATTCAAAACAAACAGGGCAATTAAATAAAAAAACCTGTATCAGTACAACATTATAACTACAGCGTTAAAAACTGAAAACGTAGGAAAGACAAACATTCAGGCTATCAAAAAATGGGAAAGATTTACTGGATTAACCAGATAATTAAAAAAAAAACACCAACCCAGTCCTAAAGTTTTACACCAACTACACTATAAGGAACCGGATAAAACACTGATGCAAGCTGCCTTGATCTTTAATGTTTTTTTTCCTGTTTTTCCAGTTAAATGTGTAGCAGAACATATTGCATCTGATGATATGAAGTGCATGTCATAAGAAACACTTGACAGATGAATTTACATTTATTAAATTTTCTTTTCTACACATCCTGTCTTACCCTTTAATTTTTGAAGTCAGCACATTGGCGTACAAATTTAGGGGTTTCGTTTCCTTTTAGAGAATATATGGACTTGTTTTCATGTTTGATGGAAATGTTTGATAGAAATACTATCAAACCTCAGATAGACTTGTGTGAGGTAATGCCCAAACTGATCAGAAAAAGTCAAAGTTAATTATTTTATAACTGAGAAGAAAATCCAGACTTCCTCTGACAGACACTACATAGCTTTATCTACTGTGTCTCTTCTGTGGATGTTAACAAACTAAACTATTCTCACCTGAGAGAAGTAGGAAGCATTTAGTCCTTTTTGGGAAATGGGAAACCTAAGTATGGAAATTGTTTGACTACCATAAATCCAAACAAGGAAAGTCCTTCATACTATTATTAGATATTAGGCGCTTTGTATTTCTCACCACCTGCTCAAACCTATAGATAGAATGATGTCGTGCACTTCAAAGAAAATACTTCATATTTCATTGTCTGGAATGGAGTATCTTTATAAGGTATATTTTTCCCCAAACTGTCCTGTTCCTCTCTTGGAACCCTTTCCTGAGCTCCTGTATTTATTTCCATTATACCCTTATGCATTCAGACACTGCCTAAGACAAGTCTCAGCAGAAATCAATTTTTCTCTTTTGTCAAAACTAGGCTGGGGAGGAGGGAATGGAGGGTACTTGGATGACAGTGTTGACACTTGAGCGGCTGTGGAGAATCACAAACATGATGCTCTAATACGTAATCCTTGTTGACAGGTTAGAAATCAAAGCTCATTAGCACAGAGGGAAGATGAGCATTTTAATGCCTCTGGATTCCATCCACTGCAATTAACACCACGTACAGCATATTGTTCACCTAAAGCCATAAATCACAGTAAAAATGGTCACAGTTTACACGGATCCTGAAACCACAATAAAGAAAATGATGAATGGCTTAGAAAAACTAGGGAATCTCACATTTTTTCGTACGACCAATTGGAAACAAAACCTAGTGCTGAAAATACTTTAAAATCTTGTAAGATGGATGGTCCTCATAAATATGCCTGAAGGTCTCCATTTACCTGAATAAACTGCATTGTTGTAATGCCTGAGGGTCCAACCCTACCAGGGCAAGTAAGCAAGAGTAAGGCAATGGTACTCCTGAAGTGAATATATAAACTCATGTGCTTTAGTTTGTACGGAACTTGATATAATTTTTGGTGGAATTCTTACTGAATTTTTTTAAGAGAAAATTAGTGACCCTTCAGCTCAAAAGACATCAGAGCCAAATCTGAATCTGAACATGACACCCAGGTGCAGATTATTTAAACTGGTGATTACTTCTGAGTAGTTCTATTTACAGGTGAGTTGTACCCCAGGAGGGGGAGTTGTTAGATTGTTGTTACTGTTTAAACTCATCATCAAATCCACTGTGTTCAATTTTTTATTTTAACCACTTGATGCACTACAGGAGCAGGCAGATCTCTTTACAAGTCCTGCGCCCTCTCTGACATCTTTCCACGCAGGCTGTCACTTAATTGGTCTCCCTTCCGGTTTMGGGCATAAAGCACACACACCAACCAGCTGAGAGAGAGCTATGAATTGTGACGGAAAAGTGTCGGACACGGAAAGCATGSTTCTGATATCCTTTGCAGCCTAAATGCTGAAACATGTGTTTTCAGATAGCAACATCAGTGAAGTGGCGCATGATGCAGCTGCTGCGGTGCCTCCGATAGCATCGAGGAGGCACGCAGCACCCTGGGGAGGCACAGGGCACGCTGATGGCCAGCACGCTGCTCAAGCATACAAAGCATGCTCAGGAAGCACCACAGACCTCAGCCTCTGCCTGCTCAGACATGTCCCAAAGCCGCCACGCTGCCCCTGCAGCAGGTGATATTCTGAAAAACATTTCTTCTGCTGCCCAGCAGCATTGTTCCACACTTGCTTCTTCCTTCTGCCTCAGCTAGGAGAAAAGTAGGATGGCAAGATGGTGCATGGCCCCACAAATTCCGCATAAGCTACATCACCCTTCCCAAAAAGGTTTCTGATAGCCCATCTGCAAGCAGAGATCAGAAACCATTCAGAGGTCATCCCAGGGCAGGATTGGTTTTGCTGAAGGACAATACATCTTATGACCCCCTCTCTTTGTCAGACTCACCTGTCTCCTGGCCTGGCTTCTCTATTGGACCCAATGTGGGTGAATCCACGTCTCGAGAGATCGTGCAGCTGTGCAGTTCTGCAGGTGCTCTTTGGTTGCATGGAAAATT
Organism: Amblyornis subalaris; assembly: GCA_018881555.1. NCBI lineage: Eukaryota > Metazoa > Chordata > Aves > Passeriformes > Ptilonorhynchidae > Amblyornis > Amblyornis subalaris. Next base: position 3,548,420 of record JACAXG010000062.1, on the reverse strand, counting down.
TCCCAATAATCTGGGCTTGGCTGGGTGTGGAGGAGAGCAGAGGTCTCTCTTGGGAGCTCCTTGTTGTAGTAGGAAATGGGCTTGGCACTGGCCATGTATGAAGAGTGGCTCTTTCCGCTGCCTAATTACCATTTTGAGCTGCGGGCCAGGAGAAGTGGGCTCTTGCTGCCAGTTCCTTCATGTATAGCTCCTGCAGAAAGGAGCCATCTGGGTGCCTGCCCACTCCTTGTCAGTCGAAGGAGATTCCTCTGAGAGGAGTCCCACTGCCTGCCCTTCAGCTGGGGGGTGGCTAAGGGACAGCCCCCATCCCATCCTGGGACCCTACCTATGGGACCAGGCTCCTTATCACTTGCTCTTTTCCTGTCCCATGGCTCTTATGTTCCTGTCAGCAGGGGCTGGGGGCTGACAGGAGCATGGGAACAGGTCCCTTCCCCATGCCTCCTCAAGAGGATGTTTTGCTGACTAGTGGTTAAAAAGAGGCATTATAATCCTTTGGAAGACAGAGATTATCCAGATATCTTTCTAAGCAAGGCTGCAGATCAGATCCTATCTGAGGAAGAAGCTGGTACCACCAGCAACCTCAGCACTTCTGCTCCTGTAGGAGACCATTAACCCTGTCATGAACCTCAAGGTCTCCACATTGCATGGACAGAGGAACAGAACATGGCCCTGAAGTAGGTGCTTCAGAACCAAAGAATGGCAGAAATTCAGGTGTATTCCTATGTCTACCATGTCCTGATGGTTGCTCTGTCCCCATCCCTGCTTGACGTGTAAAGCTTTCTGGACCAAGGTGTAAAGGCAGAAATCTTTCCTTGAGTAGGAAATCTAAGTGTCTTACATAGGTGGTCTAGATTTTCCTGCCAGACATGTCTTTCTGCCTGTTATAGGTGTCTGGTTCATGTGTTGCAATCTCTGTCTTGCCCTTAGGCACCAGCAAAAGAAAAATAATAATCAAGTTTTATGTCAACAACTGGTTGGAAACAAACATATTTCTAACACATCATTATGTCTTGTCGGGTGGAGAAGAAAGACCTATAGCACGGCAGTGAGAACAAGCCTCACAGATGCCTCCCCACTTTTTCATGTTCCACAGGTATACATCCAGTTAGGAACAGGAAACGCATAGCAGAGTAAGAGGTGGCAAGAATTTGACCTTCGTGCACATTCTGAAGTGGTCTTTTCCCCACTTTTCTTGTATTTCAACATATTACCTAAAGCACTCAATTACATATCTGAATTTCCTCAGCTTGTCAACAGGAATTTAAGAATTTGGCTCTTCTCCTAGAAGGGTATGGCTGCAGATAAAGGAGAGCAAGATTCTTACCATAGTTTTCCAATCACATGTTCTCTGTGGGCAAATATTCCCAGTCCCACTTTAAAGTGTCTCTGAGAGAAGACACATGCTGTCCCATTCTCCATAGCCATCAATTATCCAAGCACCACCAGCAGCATTACTGAGAAGGAAGAGAGCAATTTCCCACAGATATGTTTCTCATTTGATTCTCATGTAAAAATAAGTTTCAATTAGCCAAGCAAATATATGCCAGAGGGAACACATGAAGGCTGCTGGCCACAGCTCGTGGGTGGATTATTCTGCATATGTGGAGCAGGTTCAGCATGGGCCTGGTAGGGGGCTGTCAGTCAGGGCATCAGAGTCAAAGTCCAGCCTGGGCTTCACACCACTGTGATTAATGAATCATTTTCTGAAGCCACTAGCACACTGTGAATGACCTTCAGCTCCTTTTCTTTGACTCTCCAGCCTCGGTGACCACATTATTTACAGCTGCAGATCCAATGATCRTATGATTGAGTGTGGACAGCCTGTGGCACAAGTCCAGTGCAAAGGTTTATTCATGCTACTGTTCCACAGTGTACAGCCCTTACAGCATCTCTTACAGCTGAATGATCACAGAAGGAGATTATACACTTATCTTGGTGTATTTCTGCAATTTGAATGAACCTGTGGCAGCTGCAGCTGAACAAATTACTCCCCTGCATTACACAGAAGATTGTGGCCAAAGTCCCTAGAGTGCCCTTTGCTTCTCTCCCTGCCTTCTGCAATCATCATTTTGCAGTAGCCACCGCTGGCAGGGGTTAAGCATTTTTTCCTTTCTCTGTCACTCTTTGGGTAGGCAACCTGTTCTCTCTGTCAGTAATACTAATGTACTAAGGGTAGTAGATTGCCCCAAGTTTATGGAAATCCATGTGGAAGAAACCACAAGATTTCTTAGGTGATCCACATGCCTGAATCTGCTGTGACACTTTTGTGGGCACATATAATGAAGCCCAAAACAGAGATCAGCCTGCCTTGACCTGTTTACTACCTTTAGGACTTTCTCAGCAGCCCTGAAGTTTTGCCTGAAGTAACCCAAAACTACCTCTTACATAGTTATACTCGTTCTGTAAGGCTCACGGCAGTTATCTGGCAAAAACAAACCCAAGACATTTCCAACAAATTCAATAAAATAAAACAAGTACTAACAATCAAAGCTGCATGGATTCTGTGGGCAAAACCCATAACAATTTATTGGCTGTTTACATTCCTTTGAAAAACTCACCACTTATTCTACAGATGTGTTTTGATGGCAGCATTTTGGGCAGCAGCCAAGCAAGGATAAACACAGAGAGAAAAGAGACACAATGAAAGGACACAGACTTAAGCTGCACCAGGGGAAATTTAGGTTTGACATCAGAAAAAAATTCTTCACTGAAAGAGTGATTGGGCACTGGAATTGACTGCCCAGGGAGATGGTGGAGTCACCATCCCGGGATGTGTTTAAAAAAAGACTGGATGTGGCACTCAGTGCCATGGTTTAGTTGATGAGGAGATGGTAGGTCATAGGTTGGACTTAATGATCTCAAAGGTCTTTTCCAACCTAGTTCATTCTGTGATTCTGTGATTCTGTGAGACCTGGTGTTTATAGGGGAAACACAAGAAATGGACGAAGGAAACGAAAAAACACACATGCACACAGAAAACCCAAAGGACTTTACAAGTAGATCAGGAAATGGGGAGGGTATTTAGAAACAAGTCTGTAGTCACTGAGCATTGGGAATGATTTTTCTGAAGGGAGCCATCACAGCACCAGAACATGAAAGGTATGACCACCAGTGGGCGGGCAAGTGTGACCTCTGCTGTCCACGTTGACCCAACATGAAGGCACAGGCCAGTGCTACAGGGCTGTGTTAGTATGCCACTGTGCTCATACTGAGGAGCAGCTGTGACGAGAGCTCTCAGGCCAAACCTGGTTTGTGTCTGACCAGGCTGCGGGGAGTGGGAATGCTGGGTTTGTCTGCATCACTGTATATGGACCTGGGTAAAATAGCTTGGCTGAACCATGGACTCCCAAAGGGGCACACTGGTTGATGAATTCGATGAATTGGTTAAAGATTAGGATCTCCCAGAATACAATTGTTTCAGTATCAATTAGGGGGAAAGTGTATTTGTACTTTCAAGGTCCTGAAAAATGTTAAAATTTCTCCAAAAAGGAGAGCTTTGCCCATGCCCTTCTCTGATGATCATTTTCTGCTTTTCCACTACCTTAACTTCCTCCTGTCCCAGTTTTACTGCTAAATTCCTAAACCAGTGCCACAACCCAGTGCTCCTCTCCATCCTGGCTCTTGGGAACATCTGGTTTCCAAAACTAACCTCCCGGGTCTTCTCTGACAGCTGTGTTGCTCGTCTTCAAAAAAGTTCCCAAATCCAAGATCTTTCTCTTCTCACCTTTTCAAAGAGAATTTCTGCAAAAGTGATGGTTGTTGAGTGGTTAGCTAGCACCCAAAATTGTCTGAACAGATACCCAAAATCAAGATTTGGTATTTATATGCAGTATAGATATCTGAAAATAGCCATTGCTATCACAGAACAGCYAGGTGAAAATACATCTAGGAGAGAAACCAAAAGCTAGGATGCTGTGTAAGTAGCTTAAATTTCAGAAGGGCCAAGCACCCAGTAAATTCCACTGAGACCAAGAGAATTATTGTCTGATTGTGGCTGTATTTAATACAAACTCCAGTAAGAGAGACAGAAACAAAAAAGGCAAGATTGCACCGGCTTTGAATGGGAAAGCAGATTAAATGAATTTTCCTCAGTCACTATTTGATGCTACTTGTCACTGTGTCTACCCATTACTCATTCCTTCTGTATATCACGCTTGTGTTTGCCATGCTAAAGCACAGAGTGTTATTCAAATAGCCCAGATGCTGAAGCACGAGCCCATTGCATTTTGTTGGCAAGCTGCAGAAGGAAGAGATATATGCTATGTATACATAAGAGGTACTTTTTCTAATCCTTCTGCGTAGGGGAAAACAATGGACAATCTCCACCTTTTAGTAATAACTCCCATGCTTTTATTTAAGTCTTTCAGGCCCTTATCTGTGAGGAATAATAATTCTAATTCCTTGCATTGCTGTATTATTGCAGGTTGAAATCATTACAAATGGCTTCTGTACCATTGTAAAACACTGATGACAAATACCCAGATATGTAGCTGGTTACCAAGCTACAKAAGTTAAAAGTCACCAACTTGGTTTACAAAATCTACTTATCTGATTACTATAATCTGATGAAAATATAACTTAACCCCAAAATATTTTGCCCCTGGATATTTCAAGATCAGTGACTGATGTTACCTAAAGATCACATACAACTCCTGTTTGCTCGTTAGGGTGTGCTATGGAGCGGACTGCGACACAGTGAACTGCTGCTGGCAGAGGTTTACAGTCCCTGTAATCTAAGCTATAAATTCAGCTCTGGTCCCACACTCCTGAGCTTTGCTTTTCTTAAAACCTTCTGCCTCAGCAATGCTCCCACTGCCAGCACCCTTCCCTGCCCAGCGTATGGCGGGTGTTCAGTTCTCCTTCTGGGAGTTGATGGGGGAGACTCTGGTTAGATGCTACAAAGGCCTTGACTGTCCTCTTTTTCTTGAGACTAGAACTGGAATGTACCTCTGGCTGTTCACAAGAACTTCATTACAGTTAAGTTTAATCTTGCTGGTTTATCCCCCTCTCTCTGGGTATCAGCTCAGAGTACATGTAATGGATATTCAGTATTTCCACAGTCCTCAGCAGTGTACCTTAAGCATAAGTAGGAGGTGTGCAGGGTGTGAGGAATGTATTAAAAGCACATATATTTGAATGCTTAAGCGCCTGCATTTGCCAGCCTTGCTTCCCTGGCCTCCACTGATAGTCGGTGCAGACAGAGCGTCTCCCCCAGCAGGCAGGTCAGAGCCTGTATCCAAGGCTCCTCTCTGAGTCACTCTCAGGGATGTTACCCTCATCCCCTAACTCTGAAAGAGGAGAGGGAGACATTTCTCTATGTAGGCACCCCAGTTGAGTGCATAAACCTTTTCGATGTCACCATCCTCCATATTCTCTGGATATTTTCTATTTTAATTTCTTAAGGGAATAAAAAATAGTGGAAGAAGTGCAGGTATTACAAGCAGTTGAACTAAACTCAGACTAGCAAAAACAGACTGTTGCCATATTGGCTTAATGGAGAAACAAGCCCTGGCCAGGAATGTGTGACAACAATGTCTAAATCTGAAAGGCAGACCGGGATGATACACAGCGAAGCCAACCTTCCCAACTTCTAATGAATCCTACTGCATGTATAGACCCATAAGCAAAAGTTCCATATATGGGAGAAAACTGGTTGCTTTCCAGCGCATCCTCAACTCTGTGTAAACCAGGAGGTGAGCGACTAAAGTAAGATCCAAAACGAGATACCAGATAGTTCTTTCATCCAGTTTTACATATATGAATACATAAATCAATGTGCATGTTTATGTGTCTGGCTCCAATTAATAAGCACCCGTCCTATGCCTCAGGCTTCCTGACAAGCATCAGAATTAATAATTTAATACATGGAAGAATGATAATCTTGTGGTTAAGTAATTTGAAAGTTGGATCAGTTCTTGGCTCTGCCATAGATTTCCTATGTGACTGTGGGCAAGTCACTTAATCTTCTTGGCCAAGTACCTCAAAGGTATGTAGGTGCCTGATCCCACCAGTTAGGCGCCTCTGCTATCTTCAAAAAAGCATTGCTTAGCTGTTCCTTGAGTCGTTAGGTGTCTGATTTCTCTCAGTAGTCATAAACAGGGTTTGCTGACGTCATCCCACAAGTTAATGAGCTGCTTTGAGGCCCTATTCATGTTCAAACTCCAGTGTCCCCACTGTGTCACAGCTGGAAAAGCTGGCTTTCCGCTCAGGGGACCCTGTGCAGAGGTGCAGAGGATGTGTCTGCCTAGCTAGAGAGAAGCAAGCAGTTTTGGCTGGGGAAAGCACTGCCTTTTTGCAAGGACTTTGGCTGCTGGAAGCTCCTTTCTCATCTGGGAAGGTTTTATCCCTATTCATCCTTTTCTGGACCCCTGCACATTCAGTTAGGTAGCAGGGAATCTCAGTTTGAGGGAAATTATAGGAAGGACAGAGGAGAAGGACAGAGGCCCTGAGCCTGGGCCAGGGCTGTTCGTCCTCTGTGCCTGACGGGAGGGGAGGACCCACGTCTGGGCAGTGTCAGCCTGCCCAGGGCAGCCCAGCAGTGCCTGAAGGCTGCGTCTCTTGAGTCACTGTCTCCTTTTTGCTGTGAGCATCCGTTGGCCTCCCTTTCCCTTCTGCCCGGTGCTGCTGACTTTCCAAGGTGGAAAGCTGATGTTCATCACTAGTGCAAGTCCTCACAACAACAGGAATGGTCAGTGCCCTGCTAATTCCCCAAGGGAGCTGGAGCTCTGATCTGAAACTCAGAGCAATTAAAGAAAAAGAATCCACCAAAAACATATTTGCCCTTGTGACAGATTTGGGGGACCAACTCGGTGATAGGAAAGTCATGCATTCCTTCCATTTCCAGCTATTGGCTGAGGGTGGTGTGTGGGGCAACTTGGCATTCAGTGGCCAGGGCTGTTGCTCAGAGGCCCCTGCCTATCTTTCCACAAGGACCTGGAAACCTGAGCAGAGGAGCTACTTCCACATTTTGCTGTACTTTGCCATATTTCTTTGCTAGAATGGTGTATTTAGACTTTTGGGAGTTTTAGACTTTGAGGACTGGATTTAAACAAGTCAGTCGTGTTGTTCAGGTCTTTAGCATATGTTCTAAGCTCAGCCAGTTGTACTTCATCCAAAGAACGAATAAGTAGTGAAATTTTACACAGCAGGAAAGGAATAAACAGAGAAGACAGCACTGAAATTAATTTAGCGGTTTAAGAAATTATTCCAGCTAAAAACTCACTTACCTTTTTAGCTGTTTTAAGACATTGCAAACCATTGAAAATTATATAGAAAATTAGATTTTCCATACGTGCTTTAATGGTTTCCATAACAATGCGTAGCTGCTAAATCTGAGGAGTCATACATAAGAAAATTGTAGATCTCTGAGCACAGCTGAAAGGCATTGAGCTACCAAGTTAAGGAGATTTCGAGCTGATCAAAGCTTTTCCCTGAGGTCAGCATACTTGTGGATGTGCAGGGCTGTCTCTGGTGCATGTGTTGTGGAGGTAGCAGCTTCAGTGGAGGTGAAAGCAGGCACTAGGTCTTATTTCTCCTCGTGTTGAAAAYACAGAGCTCTCTTTTTTACTCCCAGTGGAGTGAACCTGCTTGCTGCTGCTGCCCACAAGGAAGAATTTCCAGCATGGGAGAGGAAGACCTTTCCCAGGAAAGCTTTGCCTGTCATTCCCTGTGCAAACAGATGCCAATTGAACCCCGTTCTCCCCCAGTAACAGCAGCAACTTGATGCTTCAGACTTGTTTTGTTCTCTGTTGTGCAGTTGTAGCTTCTGCCTTCCTACAGAAGTGTAACCAGGGAGGTACAGAAGAATTATGCAGCAAATCTCAGTTGTGGCCAGAAGTAAAGCTTCCCCAGCCTTACAGGTCAGGCTCTGCGAGATGTCAGCTGGGATAACAACTCCCTTGGCTCTTGGGTAGATTCAATCAAGTGGAATGAAAGCCAGCTCTACTGAGTTCATTGCAATGTTAAACAGACCAGGGTGTGACAAATGAACTCCCCTGACACTCATTACAGGAGGGAAGATAGGTTCAGGGTGTCTCCTGTGCCTCCGTATTGTCAAGGAGTGCAGCATGGCAAAAATGAAAATTTAGAAACTCCTTTGTGACTTCTGAAATTACTCAGAAAGTGCTTGGGGTGCACAGATTAGGACATTAAAATAAAAAAAGGTAGGAGATTCATAAAAATAGCACAACATTTAGAAAATAAATATTTCAGAAAGGAAAGCAATTCTTTTATACCTCTGCTGTATGCATTCTCCAGAAGAAATCTCAGCCCCAGTCTGTTGTCATTATAGTCAACACCTGTCACAAATGCTGTCAAGGAGGATTAAGTTTTGTGTCGTCCTTCTGGGAAGGTTTTTTTAAATGGATAATGTGATGAATACAGTATAAAAATGTGCTGGTAAACTCTTTTCCCCTTCAGCCCAATCATGAAAGCTGATGTTTTTGACAGTTGATCCAGCATACGGGCATTGGCTAAATAAATAGTGGATGGAGGTTTAGCCAAGAAATTAATCTGCCTGTAAGTGAAACACTGATCACAAAATGTGGTGGAAAAGCTCCCAGGACAGCTCTTAGACTACCCTGGGCTAAAGTGAAGTTTTTTCCTCTTATTGACTGGTAGAAATCAACTGTTTTCTTATGGCCCTGAGCAGCCTGGTCTAGTGGAAAGTGTCTCTGCCCATGAAGGGAGGTTGGAATAAGATGATCTTTAAGGTCATTTCCAACCCAAGCCTTTCTATGATTCTGTGATAATGCTTTATTGTTGAAAGAGCCATTGCTCTCTCCATGCTGTGTTTTACAGGCACATAAGCACGAAACACTATGTGAGCTTAGTCATTATTACACCTAATGATAAGCATTTAGAAATAGTTTATTAACATCTGGCAGTCATCAGCTTGTAATGAGAGGTAATTTTAATACATCCATTACAGAAAATTACTTTTTGATGCTTAATGGACAGAAATATTAGCATCCATAATTGAAGGATTTTTTAAAACATCTTCATTCTACATCTTTTACTTATTTTCCTTTTTTTAAATGTGAATTACTTTGTATTTTTGGTTGAGCACACATACTTTGCAAAGGAAATTAATAGAGGCTTCCTATTATGAGCCAAAGGAAGTAAAAAAATCAAACAGATGGAGATTTTAAATGGGTATCTTCAAAAAGCCACATAATGCTTTTTCACGTGTCCTTAACGAAGTGTAAATTTGCTTTATCTAGCTTTTGCATGCAGTTATACCACAGAGAAGCGAGGTGATTATATATTTGATATAGCTACTGTTTAATTCCTTTACACAGTTCTTTCAACAGTTTGGATACATAATTAACGTACAGGTCCTGTCAGTATCTACTCACGGGATGAAGAGTATTTTTCATATTTATGCCAATAAATATATTTTTCATATTTATGCCAAGAAGTCATCAGAGAACACTAGGCCAATGAAAAATTGTTAGTTAGTAAATCAAGAATACAGAAATCAGAAAAGACACCACTACTTTCTACAAATAAACGTGAAAAAGGAAATGCTAAAAATACTGATCATATATTGGTTATTTTAGAAAAGGATTTTCTAGATGCAAGATCTCACATTGTATTCTTACAAATGTTCTTTCTCATGAGATTTTTTTCATCCTGTGTTTACTTGCATTTTTAAAGGCCAGAAATGGTTTTGGCATAACATCAACATTATCATAGTTTATATGCAATTATTCTCACAGTAGGTTCTAGTTCATTAATTTCTGAGAAGCTAATCCTGTAAACAAGACTTTGATTTTTAATGATATCATTAGAAAGAATCTTTTTACTTCTCTGTTTGTTATTTCTCCAGTGGCATATTTCACAGTAATAACTCCTTCACTTCAGTTGCCCTGAGTTTCACCTGTGCCAGGATGGTACAAACTCAGTTTCTCTTGAGCAGACACCCCACAGGATTTTACTTTTGGTATAATAAAGTTCAATTATTTCACTGATAATCTAAGTTTTCCAGCATTTCAAGATCTTGAAGCAAAAAAACCCCAAAACACATATGTTAGCTGTCTTCCTTAAGGTACACAGTCTCCCTCAGTTCCCTTTATAGCCCTCGGAGGCAGCCAGCCACCCAGGTGGTCCCACCTAGCTTCAGCAATGAGCACAGCTCTTTGAGGTGAGCTCTGCTTGCCACGAGCAGAGGTGAGGGTGATCGGCCTGTCTCAAGGCTAAATGGCTCACTGAAGACTGCCTGGCTGGCTTCCCATACATAGTGCTGGTAATGGAGGTTCCTGAGTTGGGGTGGAGTAAGTTGGCCATGTATATAAATCCTGTACTGATGAAAATACCCTGTCATTCAACACAAAGCCAAACTTCGGTATATTCCCTCCCACTCTGATATGATGTATTTTAGAATAAATGCTGGCATCCAAATATCTATCATGTTCATTATGAAACTAGATTAGAAATTGTGTGTTGGTCATCAGGTATGCTTAGCTTTCAGAGCACATGACTTCAAATTCTTGAAGATGTCCATCACACTGATTTCAAGTCTTTTTAAATCACTGGAATATATCCTTGATCCTCCAAATCTGATTCAGAGCTTTGGGAAGAAGCCTATGCAGGGCTTGACAGAGTAAAGTTCATGCTGGTTTTACCCACCTCTTTGTTGTACCAGAACTGTTTGTGAAATTGAGTGCTTGCAAAATCTCTTGGACACTTGGATAGTCACTAAGGGACTTTTCCTTGCTTCAGAGCTTGACCAGAGATAATAGTCCCTGCTGATGGTTTTTTATTACCAGTGTTCAAGTTCCTATTCAGTTTTTCTTTTGAGAAAAAGAAGAGAGGAAGTGCAAAAGGGAAGGGGAAGGAGGAAGGGTAGGGAGAGGGAGAGAGAAAGAAAAGAGGGAGGGAAGGAGGGAGGGAGAGAGGAAGGAAGGAAGGAAGGAAGGAAGGAAGGAAGGAAGGAAGGAAGGAAGGAAGGAAGGAAGGAAGGATGGATCCCAGTGCATGCTTTAACTTACTTGCATAAGGCTCACATATGTAAATACATCCATCCCCTGTAGACCCTTTTGTATCATTCCATCATGCACTTTTTACTGGAGATAAATCAGGTGCTAAAGCTGGCTGAAGGGTCTTGGGATTTGATGCCAGAAGAGATATCATCTTGGCGTCAGCGCACGTGTTGGAGGCCTGCAGTGGTACTTTGGTGCTCTGTCAGGGCAGGCTCAGAAGAGCATTATGGAGAACTGGCTGATTTTCAGTAGGTCTTTGAGCTGCAGGTCGATCAAGAGGGAGTCTGATATGCATTAGAATATTCTGTCAGAGTACAGTTAAATAAGGATCAGCAACTAACAGCTTCAGAGTGCTGTCACAGAGATCTGACCGAAGCTTATTTCTTAGTATCTATAGCTAAAAACCTTGTGGGCAGAGAAAACAACATATGACTTCATTAATATTATTGGCATCATAGACTCACAAGACAAATAATATCAGTTTAATGATCTGGCACAAAAGGTGGATCAGCAAAAGCCTCATCAGAGAGCCTTGCCCTAAAGCCCTGCACGCGTCTCCATTCCATTTTGAATTGCAGATACAGATGAATTATAAGGAAGGACTAAGCTTTTGCAGAACTAATGTAATCCTGAGGATTTTAAACCAAAAACTAATAAATCCAACCTGCAATTAGTATTGCCAGCCCTGGGACACAGACTCCTCCACTGCCAAGTGGTTGCAGGGGGCCCTGGCATGGCTCAGGGCTGTGCCATCTGAAAATCAATCCTGGGAGAAGCATTGGCCAGGGATAGTGCATAATGAGTGGTTTGTATGTAACAGCCCTGGTGTGGGTGATACAAGACTTTGGCAGCCTGGAAACACTATTTGTCTCCACCAGTCCAATTTATCTGCCATGTCCCATGAGTGCTTCCATGTTGCAGGCAACTGCAGAGCAGCTGTTCATAGAGAGCTGTCTGGATGGGATGAATCCCCTGAGTTTAGTGCCTCTGGGAACTTGGTATGTTTTAATGTGTTTCTCCGTGTGAGAATCAGAAATGAATGCCAATGTGGAGCTACTGTAGTTACTGGCATTTGAGTCCGAGTTACCACTGCTGTGCACTCCCAAAGGCTTTTCGCTTCAGGGCTCACTGTGTGTTGAAATCCTCCCTGTTCACATCACATGGACCTTAATGCTGGAAGGTATTAGCTTCTCTCCACCCACTGAAGTAGGAGAATTCAGTGGCTTGTGCTGGATGCATTGTTTCTGAAGACAGGGCACTGTTTCCATGTCTGCCCGGAGGCATTGTGCTCCGAGGACAACTGCTCCACGTGCCTGCGTGCCCTCCACTGCCCTGGGGCCACACCATCTGGGTATCTCCTGAAGGACTTAACACCAGCTTGCAGCCAGGTAATGACCCCCTGGTCCATTCACCCCTATGGCATGTGATACTCGGAGCTGCATGCCACCAAAGAGGACCTAAATTTGCCTGGAGCTGGACTATCTCAATGCCATGGAAACACTTCACTACGTGCTGCTTTCTGCAGGTGTCAAATAACTGAAGGGCGGAGGCGACATGGGTAAATAGCTGCCCCATGACAGCCATGAGGAGGGGATGATGCTCAGTCAGTATCTTTCTATTCTCTGTTTACATTTGCCTTTTTGCCAGCAGATGATATTGCATATTGTCATGTCTGCTGCCTGCTTTGAAAGAAACTGTCATTGGGAAGCAGACAGTTAGTGGCTGTGACAACACAGTAAAGACAAAAGGTATCAGGTGTTAAACACACAATTTGACACTAAATATAGACCAAAAGAATCCACTCATCAGTGCTCACTGGGGATGCCCGTTGAAGTCACCACCTAAATCATGAGCTAAGTGTTTTGGAGAATAAAAATTGGCATAATTTCCAGGTACTTTTCATGTGTCTTTTCATGACATTCTTTAGACTTGGTTAATTGGCATCGAGGTAAAAGATGAACAGGTTAGCCTGGCAAGAAAAGAAAAGATAGCGCTACTTCTCTTTGAGATGTGAACACTATTTTTTATTTTTCCATTCATGAGGACTTTTGTGCTTTCTCGCTTTCTGGTTTTATGGAAATAAGAAGAATGTTAAAATGGCAAAGCAAAGGGAATTAGCCATAGAAAAGTTAAACAGATCATCTGGAAGAAATGGAGAAGGGTGCACAAGGAGTTGGGAAGGGGCAGGTGGGACAGCTGACCACAAACTGACCAAAGAGATATCCCAGACCATACATGCTCAGCATATAGAGCTGGGGGAAGATGAAGGAAGTGGGGAACATATGAAGTAATGGTGCTTGTCTTCCCCAGTCACTGTTACCCAYGATGGATCCCTGCTTTTCTAGGGATGGCTGAACACCTGCCTGCCCATGGTGAATGAATCCCTTATTTTGCTTTGCATCTGTGCATGGCTTCTGCTGTTCCTATTAAACTGTCTTTATCTCAATCCATGAGTTTTCTCACTTTTACTCTTCTGATTGTCTCTCCACTCATCATCAGGCAGTGAGTGAACAGCGGTGTGGGGCTTAGTGGCTGGCTGGGGTTAAATCATGACATATATCTACTGGAATAGAAAATGTTACCTGAAAAAATATTCTGCTTGGTTATCTCTTGCTTCCAAACTGCCAAAAAGCTCTCAGGATGCTGTTACTGATTTTAGGAAAATCTTTCTATCTGTATCTCCTATAATCAAAGCAAAACAGCCAGAAAAGCTCTTAAACTCAAGCAAAAGCCATGAGAAGGCAGGGCAGGGATACACAGGACTTCATTCTATCCACGTCTTTACTATCACAGATGACAATATCACTGTTATGAAAATTAGAAAGCTCCAACTCAAAAGACAGTTATTATACTTTGAGTAACATTAATACATTTATTTAATTGTCATTTACTTTTCATTCATAAAAAGGACAAAGCACAGTCCTGCTCTACTCATTTGAAAAAAAAAAGATAAAAAGTAACTAAAAAACCAGTTCAATATTCATCAGTATCAAATAATAGCAATATCAATTTTCCTGAAATATAAAGAAACAACAAATATGTCTATCTATATAAACTTTAATTAAGAACCTTGCATTTTAAAGCAGATGATACATTAGTTAGTTTTTCTTGACAACAATTTGAAACTGGAAGTCCCAGTCAAATTTACACAATTATGTGAAACAGAAAAATCTCCATCTATCTGATCAGCATGTGTGTGTGACACCTACCTCATCTGTGTTGCTGATTTAAAAAAAGAGAAGTGGCTTTCCTTCCCAGGTCATTTCCATGCAAAAATGAAACACTTTTGCTTCTTACACCATGTATTAGAAAAGGAAAAGGCAATCATGCATTTGGCAAAAGATTTAGTTGTGGTTGTATATTATATAAAAATGAGTCATACTGCAAAAGAACAAAACCAATGAAACACAATAAAACACATCTTTTTTGTACAGAAGGCTTACAGCAGATTAGTTTCTTATGTATGAAGACAGCTCATTTCTCTTTCAAATAATTATACAATTTATGAAACTCAGTAGTGTTTGACACTTTGACATTCCTCTATAGGGAAGTTATCACTTTCACCTATTTAAAAAATTTTCATCTTGTAACAAATAGTTAAAATTAAACTAAAACAGTATTATTGATATTTATTAATGAAGACTCTACACTTTTACATGTAAATATATAGTACAAAATTATACAAATAAAAGAAAGGGGTGTAAATTATTAATAGACCTATCCTTGCTTCATGTAAATATTATTATTACGGACCTCTACAGTATCAGTTCTAAAAAGATAAAATCTATTTCTAAGTAGCTAGCAAGGTTGTGCTAATAAAATATGATTCAAAGCTTATAATTCTTGAAGCATCAGACATTGCACTATTACTTGAGCCAGCTGATTCAACATCACTGTGTTTCTTCACCATTCACACTCAAACTAATTCCCAGCATACCATGGAAAATGAAAGGAATGTGCATTTCTTTAACAACTTAAAAAACCTAAACAAACCAACAAAGAAACCCAACACTGAAACACTCTAGACACAGTCAGAACAAAAACATTCTCTATCTCTAATAGAGTTCCCATTTTGCAAAGGCCATAGTAAACATGTAGCTTTGACTAACAGTTGGGATCTGACTTTCACGTACTAACACACAGTTGGATCATTCAGTACTCTCTCAAATAGAGAAATGGTCTCAGAACTTTAAAACTCTTATTTACAACACTATGAACATTAGAATAATATCAAGTTCTTGAAAAAGCATATAGTTCTCCCAAATGTACGCCTTCAATACAGGAAGGTAACACCTGGCGTCTGCAGCATAAAAATGTAAATATAATAATTTTTTTACTGTGCTACTCTGCTTTTGCCATTTATTGTATATCTTTTTCTTTTTWTATATTTTAAATCTTTTCACTTTAAAAAATAACATACATTTCCTACCATTTCATGGTCCACTTGGCTGATCTTAGCATGGACTCCATCTCCAAACTCCTAAATGTTATATTGCTACCTTAATAATAACAATACTAGTAAGACTAAATCAAAACCAATACATTACGCTGCTTCCCTGAAAGCTGACATTTGACTCCTAAAATCAGCAACAATAACCATAACAGAATTTTTCAACAAAATTCTTTTAAGAAAAGAATCTAGTAAATCTCGTGTCAGTGAAGCACAGGTAAGCTCTTTTAAGCTGAGCATGCTATCCATGTCTTGGGTGTTCTGAATATATTTAAAATTAAAAAATCCTTATCACTGACTTTTATTTCAATTCCTTCAAATTCTATCCAATAGCCTCAAGAAATATAGCTCTAAATAATGAAATGTTTTTGCTTTGACTGTCTCTAAAAACCAGTAATCCCAATAAATGATGACGGGGCTATTCAAAAGTATGCAGTACACAAAACATATAGGATAGTACAGACAGACGTAGTACTCTTACATTTATCACATACAATCAACATTTCAATCTCTATTATATTTCACAATTTGTTATTCAAGTTAAAGCACCTACGTATGGTGATTTTACTTTCACTGTACAGCCTATGTTATTGGGTTTTAACACTGTAACTTGCCCCATTGGACCGAATCATGCAACTGTCACAGATCAGCATAAGTGTTTTATAAGGCATATTGGAACAAGTTAAAAATATTTCTTAGCCGTTCAAAAGTTGATTTACTTCATGGAGGAGTTCCTGGATGCCTCAGTCCTCTTAAAGTTCATAGGAAATCGGTAGGGTAATTAACTTTAAAGTGTAATTTATTTGGCTTAGGATGGTGCCACAGGAATCAAAAAGAATCGTGGTCCTCATCTTCAAAGGGAGTCCTTTGTGTTAGGCGGAGGACAAGGTAAATCCAGCTACATTCAGAATCCCGAGCAGGCAAGGAGACCCAGGGCAGGCACCACCAGGACCAGGAGCAGAGTGGGTACTCCAACAGCGGCACCTGTGCATCGAACAGACAACAACATAGTATTGGTCTTACTTGGTCTTACTTCAGCACTATTCTATCTATTGGGGGGAATAATCTTGAAGTCCACAGAGTATGGAGGCTGGAAAACCAGCTGGCATATCTCAGCACAGCCCCTACCTGTATGGATAATCTGAAACGGACAAAGAGACTTGCTACAGTACAGCGGAGGACTTGCTCTTTTGTTCTGCAAGAGCTGTTTATGCAGCATGTTTATACAAGAAACAGGCCATTCAGGACACATCAGTGTATTTTGATTTGGCCAGTGCAACAAGCCAGGAGGTTAGTATACCAGGAGGCAAAAGGTCAAAATAAATATTTAAGCATGTGAAAACCAAATTAATGGAGTCTTTGAAATGTTGATGAAGCAAAGAGATAYCTTTGGAAATGTTAATGGTCATATGAACAGCAATAATCTGAGAGATGTCAAAGAGCCTGGTCCGTTTGTTTACCTGCCAGATTACAAAGTCCAGATGGCTGACTTCTAGCAGTGCGGCATTTACGTCTGTTAAAGTCACAAGGGTCTTTATTTTAAGACAGAAAATATTAATCTATGGCTTACAAACTTTACATGACTCGCTCTGGCAAACAGGCATAAGAATTGCTGTTATTAAGTGGCTTGTGTTGTCATGGTCCAGCTCCCTGTTAAGAAACACCTATACAAGCAAATAACCCAGCCAAACTGTGCTTGGCTGTCCATCTTGAGATGGGCCAAAGGAGCCTAAGGACTGGCTATTCTTTCATTCCAGAGAGGGCTTGTCTATATCAGGATGGTAGATGGGCAGTGTGGGACCCAGCTTACTCGTCTTGCTGTTGAACACAGACTAAGGACAGAAGTGCTTGCAGCTGGTGGTGCCAGTCCTGAGGCACTGCTGGAACAGTCCCACTGGACACCTCTCCAGCAATTGTTGAGTGAAGAAAAACCATACTGAGAAGGTAACACACAAAATGAACAGCACAGATTTCAGCACGCAGCTGTTTTACATAAAAACAAGCACAGCATGACAAACTGTGGAAGTATGGGGGTATATTTATCTGTATTTTTAGTGATTTATGAGGCACATTAATATTTTCTATAGTTTTTATTCCTAAATATCAAAGTAGTGGTTTTTAATGAATGAACAGCCATAGGAAAAAAAAACAAAATCCAGGTTTCATGTTTAAGAATATTCACAGAAAATGTATTCTGCTTTTGTCAGATCAGGATAATGATATTTAAAATTCAAAATATTTACTTAAATAAGTAAATATTTTGAATGCTTCTAATGGAGGAAAACAAGAAAAAAAGGTTGCTGAGTGAAGCTGAATGATGAGCAAGTATGAGGAAACTTCTATTTGCATGTTGCTATTCTACAAAGAGAAAGGAATAATAAATCTTCCCCTGAGATGTGCTTGCTGGCTCCAGAATTAATAGTTAGCAGTGCACCTCATTATAGCAGTTCCTTACAAGGTTTAGGCACTGTTGCAGAGATATATTTATCACCTTTCTGAAATGAAGCAAATCCTACCCTTAAAAGGCACATTAACAGAACATTAGCAGGATAAATGCACATTAAACAGATCATCTCTTCTGTATTTATCTTGTTAGATTACTGACCTACATGTAAGGATCCATACTTTACTGGAAACACCATTTGCCATTGCATGACAGCCAGTACACTCCTGTGGCTCATGAATGAAAGTTAGCACAAGTTTTGCCTTAGAACAGACTACAAGATTTAATTCAGTGCAGTAATGCAATTGTGATCGCTCAGTTTTAACAACCTTTAAAAACTAGAGAAATGCCAGATAAAGACTTAATGGATGTATACAAATAAACGTGGATATAAATTAAAAGAGAAGGATTATTAAACTCCCTCTGAAGTCTGGCCAGGTATGAGCTGGATATATGTAGTGCCTAAAGTTACCACTCTAATACACCGTGTGTGAACTTACTATCAAGAGTCCTCATTTCTTTGAAAGAAACAAAACACATATCTTAAATTTGGTGGATTTTTTTTTCCCCAATAGTCCCAAGCAAAAATTGTGAAATCCTGCACAAGATTTACCACTGTCTGGTATACAGTTCCTGTAGTTGATATATTTAAGTTTAGGACTAAACTATCTACAGAAACATATAGTCAGAATGTAGTTTAACATCAAATAAAATTTGAATGGGATGCATGCAGTTAACGTAACTTTTTTCCTGTCTCCTATTCTCAGGAGCCTTTCTCACAAGTGGTTGACTGAGTAAATGAAGAGAACAACTTGCTTTCCTTCAGCAAGATCTTTATGTATGTCCTGGAGTGACTTCATGATGCTATATATCCCAATCGCCTGCTTAATGAAAAGTATTAACTCTGTGTCTTTAAGCTGGCTTGAGAAGCCAGGAGCTATGTTTTGGTTTTCTTCGAAGGATATTTACATTCTTTCATCTTTATCAGCTCGCTATGTTATGGTTCTGAGGAGAGAACATCTCGGCAGTTGCTTTCTGTAGTTGAAGGCGAAGGGACACTTTTTTACCTTTATCTTTTTTTTTCTTGTGAGCTTTCGCCTGGTTTTTTACTCAGCTGAGGGATATTTGGACGGAGTTAAAACTTGCTTCTGGTCTTTTTCCCTCCTCTGCCTGAGGCACTGGAAGAAGACAGTTTTTTTCTGGGATTGTATTTTCTTTTTCTTCTTCCTTTGGAACTGTACAACAGACAGCTGGGCTCTGTTCTACATACCATCTCTCCAGGGCCTACACCCCCCGGGCCTGGACAGGGCCTGCTCCGTACTCAAGCAGCTAACTAGAGACAGAGCAGAAGACCACACCTGCCAAGGACTCAGGACTTTGATTCATTCAGGTTATCCTCCTCCTCACGAGAGGTTTATTATCTAACATTATTAATTTTTATTTTGATTTTCTTTTCCCTTCCCCTGGTGCCTGCGTGCACCCCTCCAGCAGCTGGGTTTTGCTAAATAAATAGTTTGGGTTTTTTTTTTTTTTACTTTCCTCCAATAAATTGTTAAGGGGAGGGGAAGGGAGTTTTGAACCCTATCTTTTGCACAGGAAGCTCTTCGAGTCTTCCTCCTAAGTTTGTCCAGACCGTGACAATGTATCACAGGAACTCCTGGTAAAGTCCCACTAATCCACAGCTTTCTATTTGTATTTTAAATTCTCTGTTGCCATCTCAATCACATAACGTCCTGGATGAAATCTTTTACACTTCTGAAAGGAGATCCTAACTTTTATTGACATCTTGAACAGTATGCAACAGTCTTCCAATTATAATCAAAATAAATGAAACCAATTTAATGCCTAAATGAAACGGGCATTAAACCAGTTCAGACTTTGATGTATTTCCTAAGCCTTTGTGACAATGCCTTATGTCATTATTTTCTTTAAATCTTACTTATCTTTATATATCATATTTTTGTCCCTTTTCCAAACATCAGTGTCTTTTCATACTAGATTGTGAAAAAAATGTAAAGACCTATTTAGAAATCTTACTTTCATCAGACCTGTGAACCAGGAAATTAGTTACTGGTCATCTGCAAAGCTGTCATATGTGAATAGCTTCTCTTTTTCAGTGGCAAAGTTGGCCCTGCCAACATACATGAACTACAGGCTATTCCTTAGCTAATCACGAGATGATCCTGTTGTGGCAAAACTCTTCCTTTGCTTTTGCTGTCAGGAAAGATCATTTAAGAACTTATTTGTATTAAATTACATCAGTTTTCTTAGTTTCCAGGTACAGAACATCAAGGAGGGTCTATATGACTATTCTAGTTTGAGGAGGACAGTGTTTTTAAAGTGAGTATCTTAGACTTCTGTTGGGGTTTATTTCATTCTGTGGGGCTGTCTTGGATACCCTGTGTAGGAACGAGATTAGAGGTGGTGCAAAGTAAAACCTGACACAAGCATACAGTGTGGAGCTGGATCTGCAACACCACTGCTTCTGTCTACAGATACACTCCTTGCACGCTGTACAAATTGTTCAGGCAAATGCAGACTCACTGCCTGAATGATGCAGTCACTGCAACACATTTTTCATGATACGAGTTATCATACATTTAGTAAGAGTAAGGAAAAGAGGAAGTTTTCTTACCAGGACAGGTATTGTATATGATTCATAAAGGATTTAGGTTTGCAACATAAATTTTGTAACTTGCTAAAGAAATGAGTCTGTGTGGTGGTAAAACCACCCCCATCCCATCCTTGGGCCGCACTATGATCTCAGAAAATCCCTCAGCCTCAGCTTTGACAAAAAGTACCCGGACTAAACTCCTCCTGGGCTTATCAGAAACACTGCTCCCAAGAACTTATGTTGTCTAATGACCTCCTGGTTTTGATAAACAGCCTTGGAAGCTTATTTTTCTTGCCTGACTAACAACCCAAGTGGAATGAGATTTTTGTGATTGAATTTTCAAAGAAAGTTATCAACCCGAATTGCAGTAAGGATAGAAAATTACTATGACTAAAGCCAACTCTTGCAATCCTATAAACAGTGGCCCAAAGTGAGACCTTTTGAGCTCTCCTGGACCACAGCAGGCTGTGACCAGCAAGCTCCCTCTGAGTGGGGCCTCTCAGAGCCAGCAAACTCTCCAGTTTGCTATGCTCAAAAGGACTGCTGATAAATGGCAACAACAGAGGCTGGGCTGATACTCCCACTCTTTAAGGCTCGACCCTTTGACTGTTGAGAAGATGCAAATGCATCTGATGTGAGCTCCTCACTGAACGGGAATTATTCACGTACTCCTTTAGGTCTGTGTGCATGTGAGTGTGACTATGCCATAGCAAATGTACTATGAATGTTGCTCTCTTAGATTCTTAAGTGTTTTAGATTCATAAGTCAGACTGTGAGTTACTGATGTGCTTATAATAAATTCTATAGAATTTTTYCTTAAATTGTTTAAGTTAGGCTATTGATTAAGTGCTGTTAAGTTTAAGTGCTGCTAAAACCTTTAGGCCTAAACCGTTGGTCAAGTCCAAGGATAAGTTTGGCAAGGGGGTCCACTCGAAACCTTGTGACACAACAGGAGAGTCTCCCTTATTCCTTTTTACCCTTACCCTTTCCCATCCTTACTTTTTTCCATTCCCAGCCTCCATGTAGATAATTTTGGGTTGATTTTAGTTTTAGATTGATTGATTGTAGATTTTAGTCTGATTTTTCTCTGTGTTTTGTCCATCTAGGAAGTAGAAGAGTGAACCTTGCCAACAAACTTTGTTGCACTTCATTTTTATGTTAAACCTGCTTTTGCTGATACCTTTGCTGGTGATTCTTTGAGCAACCTAAAAACTCATTCATGACAGTCTGCCTTTGTGTCTGTTTTGTCTTTTTTTCTGAAAGAATGACCAAACTCCTACCTATTTTCCTGTAAATAATATTCTCCTTTTGGTCTAGGATGCAAGGACCTATATTCCATTAGGACTGTCTGGTTTATCTCTCTCCTTTTTACTTTAAGAAAGGTAATTGCAAAGCCTTCTCATATTCTATTTCTCCTTGCTTCTACCTAAGCTTGTCCACTTCCATGGAAAAAAAATAGGCCACCTGAAAAAAACAAAGGGATTTTTGCCTGTTCCAGTCATTAGTTTCTTTATCAACTATTAGGCTTCATTAGTATCTGTTTTCTCCATGTTTTCATTTCTACTCAGGTAGAACAGAAAAACAGGAATGGGGGAGAAATATAATTTCTTCAGGTTAAACTAAACTGCATAAAAGAAAGAGGTGAGTTTGTAGTTCTTTCAACTGGCTTCTGAAAAGAAATTGCTCTTGTCCCAGCTGGAAATACTGTCTTCATGAAAGACTACTGCAAAAGAAATAGGCAGTATCAGCTGACATGATTTAAATTCTGTTATCCCTATTCATGGTAAATGGAAAATAACTGAACTAATTATAATATACTTATCTTGCATCACTGGCATCATTACTAAATCATGGGTCCAACTTTCCCTTGTCTAGGAAACCTTTGTTTGTACACAAGGAAATTTTCTTCTTGCCTGTGCCATAAACCTTTCAAGAAAGGTGCTATGGAGTGATTCACAACCCTGTGAATTACTGTTTTTGCAGCAGAGTGGATGTATGGAATGGAAATAAAGCTGTCTGCCCATCTTCCCATGCTTTGTGCTGTGCTAAGGTTTGCTGTGACTTTGTGGAACAGCTTTACAACTATCCTAAGAAAAACATATTTGAATTGCTGCTGATGGTCTGGGTGATTTCTCCACCCTATGGTGTTAGTCTCCCTTTTCTGACTTAAAAATTCAGAGCCAAGGAAACGTTTTGTTTTGATCTGGCAATAGCACCTGGCACATTGGCATTGTCAGTAGGCAGCAGCTGGGGCTTCTTTTTCATTGACTCTAGCCCTGCCACAGATCTGGGCTGCCAAAATGAAAACATGACCTGGGCTCTGAGGAAAATCAGAAAATTTTCAGTCCGTGCGTTATTACTTAGCTGTTGATAAACATAGCTTATTTCTCAGATACTTCTTCCCTTTCACATATATTAATATTCATTAAAGATTCTTTTGCATGGAGAGTAAAGTAGAAGACCACTGGTATTTTTTTTTTTAATGTACTCTTTTAAATCTGTGCATGCAACAAATGATAGCATGAGGAAGTTCTCCTGTGACCTATGCAGTGGATCTTTGGCCAGCTGGCATGGGTGGGGATTTCTGAGCGAGGATTCCACTCCTCCTTGTTCAAGAAAATAGGGATTTGTGAATGTTACAAATAAATTCAGCCCAAGTATATACCAGATGTGTCACTGTTTTGATTTGCAAATAGTCCTCATTTAAAAAATCACATGGTACAATAGGCAAACAGTTGCAAAATGGTGGCACAGCCTCCCTCCCTCTGCTCTCTGAGTGCTGCAGCACCACAAGGACAGATCAGTGGAAACAAGCAGCACCCAGGGCTGGGGAGCAACATGGAAAACATACAGCCAATGTAAACAGTGGACTGAGACGCAGCAAAGAAAATAAATTAGTCCAACAGGCCAGATCAGCTTTAATATGCTCTTTCAGCAAGGCAGAAACAAATGTTCAATTGGGCAATTAAGTCACTGCAGAAAGGAAGAAAGCAAACAGCTGGCCTAGTACGTGCCTCCCCAGCATTGTCTAAACTCAGCTTTAAGCAGTTGTTCATCTCTTCAGGGGAGTAACTTACACTGSCACATTAAATTCTGCATTTCACTTATTTCTGCTCAGCAGTGTTAGAAAATAATGCTGAGTTACAGAATTTAAGCACAGAAAGGATATTTATGTCTTCCAAGGTATAGCCTTTATCATCTAAATATTGCATCACATACAATACAGTTTAAGCAGCCTTTTACTTAATTTCTCCTGTATGGAGCCCAGGAAGACGGATTTTCTAAAACACACATTCTAAAAAGTGGCTCACAGCCATTTTAGGAACAGAAGTTGAAAAGCAAAAAATCAAGCAGATTTTCATGCTTCTGCAAGAGAAACTTTCAAACTGATCTTCTGTTAGAATTTCTCTATTTCAGCCACTCCATATCCAGACACACAAACACCAAATTTCATACTGTGAAACATTCCCATGAACTTAAGATGAAGGATCCTTCTGACATTACTACTTTGACAGAAATAATATTTCTCCTTCCCTTCCCACTGCCTTAATATAACTGTGTTGAACAGGCACAGAAGACAGACCACATAGCATTCTTCCAGTTATCTACTTCTAGGAACTCTGTTACCAGCTCTTCATCTCTTGCTTCTATGAACAGACATTTAGAATATGATGGAAGTAAAATATATGGTACTAATCTTTAAAGGCAAGAATATTTTGATATTGAAGTCCTTTGAATATTCTGAAAAGGGCATCAAGCATTTCAGTATGTAACAAGATGTACTATTTAATATGTCAAATATATGTATATACACACAAATAAAAGTACTTTCTATAGTCACTGGCACTTAAAAGATAAGTTCAAGTTAGCAAATTTGTGATTTCATCTCCTCTACATATCTGTAGCAACAAATAAAACTACTTATACAAAAATACGAACTTGCCAAATAATCACAGTACAAACTATACTTCTAATGAAACACTTATAATTTAATCTACTGTCAGTAAATCTGAAATTTGGAAGTTTACACAGTTTATATTAACACAAAATGCCTGATTGTACCTGGCTGTACCTCTGGGGCTGTCTAGTCTGACCTCCCGCTCCTACCAGGACTGTCATCAGCACTGGATTTTGTCAGACACAGCTTTGCCTAGCTGAGTTATGGAAATCTCCAAAGATGATTGAATCTCCTGAATCTTGCGAACTACAATTTTTGGCCACTGCCCTGTATTCCCTATATTGTATCATCTGACTTTGACTTCATCATGTTTGTAACCATTCTTTATTACAGCTTTGTGCTTCTGTAAGATTGCCCCTCTCCACTATGCTAAACTTTGGTATTTACTAAAGAAACTGGACTCTTGTTATATCTCCTAATACTAAACTAAAAAGTTGTGCACCTCACTTACTAATAAAGAGCGTTTCTGATGTCCTTTGGATTTTACCACTGAAGTAACTGGAAAACTATCACTGCTGCCTTTGTCAGAAAATCACTGGATTTTATTCTCTTAAGAGAGAGGTTTCATCAAAAGGTGTGTTACAGAAAATGTCTAAGCTAAATCTTCTGAATCTCTTTCCTCACTAAGAAGAAAAGGAGTCTGGCTAGGTTAGATGAATAAAGCTGAAAGGTACATGTACACCACCACTCCAAGGCACCCAKAAAAAGTAAGACAGATTGTTAACCACTGAATTGAAAATACCACAAGAATATGAATAAGGCAGTGCAATGTCTTGCTACTGAAAATTAAGACACCTAAGAATTGTCATGACTAGAAAGTGTTCCCTTCTTCATTCCTTTACCCCTGTGATTATGTCTGCAATCCTCTCTAGATTAATAAGGGAAAAAATTAATGAGATGGGTCTTCCAAAGATTACTTTAAATCACTCTAAACACTTCTTGGCTCACTTTGATTTCTCAAAGCAATTAAGAATACTGTATAAATATAGCTCAGTAGCTAAATTTCCTACCAAAAGGAAAAAGCAGAATATGCGTTTGTATTAAATTAAACCATTATTGCATCAAAGGGATTATACTATTAAAGCAAAAAGCCCAATATTGTCATTCAGTCTGTGAGCTATGTAATTTTTTCTGTGATACCCCTTTTTGCTATTTTGCTGCATTTAAGGATAAGCAAGTTAAAAATTGATCTTTTGTTTTTTCCCATCTTCTTCTAATGATAAGAGTACAATGATGATAAAATACCGAGCATTTTGTTTCATAAAAGGGAAGGAGTACAGTGTTCTTGTGTTGGTGTAATAAAAACCCTGAAAGTATCTGTATGATACATCTCAATGACTGGATAAATTATTGGACAAGTATAGTTCAGCCAAACTGAATTTGAATTGCAAACCTTTAATTCATTGACGAATTGATGGTCCTACTGAAACAGTGGCAATCAAAAGCCTGCTGAAATTAAGAAAAAAGGTATTTCTGACTGCACAGTGGACCAAATTTAGTTTTCTTCTTCTTAAACATTTTAAATTCAGTCATTGTTTCAGGTAACATCTAAACTGCTGAAAATGGTAAAGGGTTTCGGAAGTAGAACTAATTATTTGTCTATAAACTAAATATTATTCAGGCATTTCACATTACACTTTCCTGAAGGTGGAAGTATAGGGTCAGCTGCAGTGAGTCTGACCAAAGGCCTATAAAGCTCAGTACACGAACTCCAACAGTGGATTGTAATGGATGCAGTGAAAAGCAAAAAAAATCATGCCATGCAGAATATGACTTTGTTATTATACTCTTTTCCATTTGTGTTGAAGTAGCTCCTGAAGTACCTTGTAGCTTCTGTTCAGTAGCTCCTGTGTCAAAGGCTGAATATAGGACACAGTTTTAAATAAGGGGCTGATAAATCAAGCCCCTATTTATAACTTTGTCCCCCACAGCATCCTGTCACAGCAAGTTCCACAATTTAATCCTGTGCCATGCAAGAGTATTACTTTGATAGTTTTCAATCTGCTGACTCTTAATTTTACTAGATTACAGTCATACTCATAATTATAATGTGAAAAAGTGAATAGTCTTTTCCTACTTMTCTCTTCCTATTGTTCATGATTGCCTTATTAGCTATCCTTACTCTAGCTGAAGATTCCTTGCCTCTCCCGCACACCTCACTCAGAATTCACTCCTGCTGCATTACTCTCACTGATTTTCTCTACTTTCATAGTATCTCTCTTTAGTAACTCTTATTATCTTCAGTGTCTTTACTTTCTCAGATCCAACAAGAATATAAGTTTTTCATGACAGTCACGACTTCCTGTAGCATTCTTGCAAGCTTGTAGATAACCAACAAAATTTCCAAAATGTAACAAGTTAAACATGTAATAAGGTGTATGAAGTTGCCATAGAATTTGCTATTGTTTAAAGGTACTTCGAGTACCTTTAATACAAAAAAGGTTTTTTGCTACTGTTTAAAGGTACTTCAGAGTTCTTATGCCTTCATGTGATGGTGCAATATCTGTCAGTGGGGATTTTGCAGACAGTTCCCAAGCTCACACAGGCAGGCCTGTGGCCTGTCAGACAGAAGATGAAAACAGGAGGAGCGTACACAGTCTTTTTCAAGAGTGTAGCCATTGTTTTTCTGTTTTCTGATGTATAAGAACTACAGATTTCTGTCTTGTCAGTGTTCTCCAATAAGGAGTAACCTATCCTGGTCTTGTTTTTTGTGATATTGTTCTCTTATAAACCTCTGTCACACTCTAAATCTGTGTATACACACTTCCAATTTCTAGCTATAAAACCTGTCAACCACCATAGCACAGTTTAGCTACAAGTGTTAGGGCTAAAAATGAAATTTTGTTGTACTCAAACCTTGTGTATCCAGGCTTTCCCCTATAAATRAACATAAACGACAAAATAAACAGCATCGGCATTATCACAGGATAATGCAGACTAGGTGTGAAAACATTTCCAAAATCTGTCCAACCTTCGAGTTTTAATACAAGAAAAAGGGGAAAAAATGAAATTAAGGAGAATATGGTTTTTCAAGAAAATGCTAGTTCCATTTACATATTCAGTACATATTACATATTCAGTAATACGTTGTAATGCATGGAATTTCCAAGCCTTATTCATCAAACTAAAAGTTGGAAAGAGGCAGTACCAATAAATTAGAACTGTGATGAAATGAAATGTGATGATGAAGGAAAATCAAGAAAAATGCCAGAGAACAAAATAGCTTGATTTGGGCAGATTTATGTACCAGGTTAGAGGGTACTCTAAGTATTTTCTACTTAATTTTATACTTAATTTCTGAGTAATGAGACAACAGCAAATGCATTTTGAAAATTTCTGTTCTTTTGGAGGAGAGCTCTTTTGGAAATGTACTTTTAGTTTAGTAGAAGATTTTTGCTACATTCTTGTACCGGATGCATAAGAAGTTTCAAGATGAGTAACAAAGTACTGTCATGCCAGCTAAATAGAGACCATTTTCTTCACCATTACTTATGATTTTTACCTGTATCTCCTCCTCTTATTACTACAAACATCTTTGCAACAGATGGACATTTTCAAATAACAATCAAAATATTTTGATTATACCACATGAAAAATGAACGATCACTTTACTTGATACTGGTATATGCAACAAACATTTATGTCCTCTTCAAATAGTAATTGAAAAAATTAAAAGAAAATAATTAAAATGATTGTGTAAGTCAGTACAGGTAAAAATTATTTTAAAGAGCTATGTTTCAAAGGAAATACTTTTTCAGGATCCTAAAACCTGCCTCTGGAAAATGGAATTAATATCTGTATATATAATGYGTGCAGTGAACGCAGAGAAACTGTAATTTTCTCTTGCTATAAGCATATACAATACATAAATTATTCTTTGTCCATGTCACTGTTTAAACTGAGATATTAACCTGATTTCCTATTTGAAGCTGAAGGTGTATGGTATTTTCCTTTTTGCCCCCATATTTTCCCAAATGAGAAATTTCCCCTCTCTCCCACCCTGGTTGAAATTTTACAATTTGAGAGCTTGGTTCTATTTTTCCTTATTCTGGCATAAACCAATTGCACTGAAGCAAGTGCAGTTACACAAGTGAACTGAAAAAAGAACCAAGTACCATATGGTTTTGGTTCCTACTGATTGCAAGATTGCTTTGATTACACTAATATTAGTAATACAACAAAGCACTGCAATCCAAAAAGCATGCAAGAGACAAAAAAAAAATCTCTGCCTTCATTATATTTCAAAGTAAACAGATAAGATTATTATTAACCATTGAAAAAGACTCCTCTGGTTAAACAAGTAGTTCCAACCTTCATTTGGTTGTGGTAACTCAAGAGCGGGTTTTAAATTGTGTGGCTCATTAATTTACTATAATGGGCTTGAAAAATATCCCCAAGCCCCGTACTGTACAACAGGCACTGGCCAATAAAATACAACAGTTCATGGTTGTATTTTACACGGATTATAGCTGTATGCTGGAATGCAGCTAGGCATACACAGAGAGTGATTTTATGATAAGAACTTATATTTCAAGATGTTCACTAAAAAGAAACGCATGTGAGATACGTGGGTTTGTTAAACTTCCATTATATCATTCTCAACTAAAACAGTGCATTCTGTAGGAAGCTGACTGGTTATATGAGATCAAAGTAGCTGCAGGATATTTGCCTTCCCCTTCTGCAGGTGACTGGGTTTTTTGTGAGAAGGAAGAGGATGAAGAAAACAAAAAGGAAGTTTTTCCCTTAAAAAAGGAATTGAGTTAGAAATAACATTTACTTCGAGTTTCTTTTCCGTTTGACTTTCAAATGTAATGTTAGTTAAAACGCGCTACAGTTTTAATTCCTAAGTTAAGACCTCAGGGCCAGTTAGTGTTCCTGAACCTGAAATATAGGCCAAAAGACATCTTCTGGTCTCCTGTCTGGCCTCCACTTGCCAATACAGAAGACCTCAGGTCCCCTGTATATCATGTCATGCCTGCCAGAATTGTGTGGATGTCCCTGGTAATCTGGGGCATCTCAAATGCTACAGGCTTTGTTTAACATTCTGAATTACACYCTAGATGACAAATGATTATAATGGGATCTTAGACA
Organism: Amblyornis subalaris; assembly: GCA_018881555.1. Classification (NCBI taxonomy): domain Eukaryota; kingdom Metazoa; phylum Chordata; class Aves; order Passeriformes; family Ptilonorhynchidae; genus Amblyornis; species Amblyornis subalaris. Next base: position 3,518,882 of record JACAXG010000062.1, on the reverse strand, counting down.
CCTAACTCAGCCATATTCTGTAGATTACTTTGGATTTGATACCCCGTGAACAGCAGGAAAACACCAATCTGGATGACACATTGGTCTTCTAGACACTCCTTTCTCTTTAGCGCATCTTTCCAGTTTGTTTAAGATCTGGCCATTCCTGGTCAGCATACAGGCTATTTGGAACATCTGCCCTAGCTGCTTAATTCTCCCCATTCACTTCTGTAGGACATTAACTAGGTTTGCAAACTCTGGAATCAGATGCCTAAAGGTAATGTAAGGCAATATTCCTCTCTGAATTTGGTAAGATGCTTATGTTTTGCTTTAGCTATTGTTTACATCTCTCTGTAATTATGTAACTTCCATATTGGTCAGTCAAGCACCAAAACATGCATTCCTATGAAACTTCATCTTCTCTTCTTTGTCATTCTCTGAGAAAAAACATAATTTCTTAAAAACTTTTCACCACCCCATCATTCCTTTGGGGCAATTATTCTAAACCCTGATGCATTACTGGAAAATTTCCTTACGAATAAAAATTAGCAGACATAATCTGCCATATGTAGGTGTTAAAACTACACTTTGTTCTGCTTTTTGGAAAACCTGCCTAGAAATAACCTGAAATTCTTGCCCAGTTTGCAGTATATTATGTAATCTAAAGAGATTACTCTGCCTTTTGTCTCTTTCTCAATCTTTCCTAAACTGAGTCCAGGGAATGCTGTCTCTGTCTAGGTCACCAGAGGCACAGTCCCTGTCTGTCTAGCTGGTGTGTGGTAGAATTTATGGATGAGAGCTTGTCTGCAGTGTGGAAGATAGTTCAATATAAAACTGCAAACTAGCATTTGCAGGGAGCTAACTCTCCCAGTGGTGCTAATTCTGTACAGGCATGCTTGGGACAGGTCATACTGCAAAACTGATCAGCTTGGTCTTAACATTGTACTGACAGATTGGCTCTGCTTTCAGTCTGGGAAGTAATCTACCTGCTGTGACCTGAAGGGTCTTTGCACCACACCAATGGCAGGCTGTAATGCATGTGTGATACAAAGATACCTAGGACATGTCCTAAAGATAGCAGTTGCCCCAACTTTTTTGCAGCTCATAAAATATGTTAAAAGTGATTGTCCCAGTGTATGATCATATAACACAGTACATTAGAGCTTTTTTAAAGTGGTTGAGTTAGTACCCCAAAACGCTCCCATAGAACATGGTACACACAAATAACAAGTATGCTAAATGGATTAAGAATTCAGTCACTGGCAGATTTCAAAACACAATTATTGAAGGATGGTCACTGAATTTCTAGTGTCATTCCACACCGAACAGCTGTAGACTGAATGCAATCCATACATTTTTATCAAAAGCAGCAGAAGTAAACACCTAAGGAACCAAAATGGCAAAGTAGAGACAACAACATATTCATATAAAAATTCAGACAGCATGAGGACTTGAGCGACTCAAACCGTGTTTTGTCATAGTCACATGCAAAATTAAATATAAGGTTAAAAAGAGACATGACACTGTGGTGGTACTCAGATAACGATGAGACACTRTATCCTGGAAAGCAAGGATTCCAGGAAGGATTTAGAGCTGGTGTTGGACAAACAAGATGAACACTGTTTCATAGCCCACTGCAAGGTAATAAATGGCTAATGAAAGCCTTTCATGAATAATGCTGGGAGTGTTAAGTGTAGGGAGGCAAGACTATCTCTGCAGACAGCTGAGCTGAAACACTGCTTATAGTTATGGTGTCTACAGTCCTAAAGGAAGTCTCAGAAGCTGGAGAGGTGAAGAAAAGAGCCGATGAAATTATTTAAGACCTGAAGAAAATGTTATCATGAAGAAATTCAAGGCACACAGTCTTTTTAACATTTGMTTAGTCACTTGGCTAATATATATACATTTCTTAATGGGAAGAATGTATCAGACACAAAAAGACTTTTTAATCTAAGAAAAGCAATAAAAGGAAACAATGGTCAGACCCCAAAGCCAGATAAACATAGATAATAAAATTAGGCAAAAAAAAAGTCAACAGTGCAGCTGATTAATCATTAGAACAAAATACCTACAAAATACAAACTTCATACAAACAAAAATGGTGATACCCACGAGTTCACACCATGTGATATAAAACTGTATATATTATTGAAAATCTGCAGATGGGAGGTCCTCTCCTTTGGGAATGGGCAGCTTCCCTCACAGTGCAGATATCATCAGATATAAAACATCATAAGCATTTGTTTTTTTTAAAAGCCACAATAATGGTTGCATTGCTTATGTGACTAGAATATTGTTGATGTTTGGTTACTACTCTCCACATTATTTTTTTAATTAAAAAGCCRAGAATACAATGCAAGTGTTTGAATCATAACCTTGCAAAGACACTATCCAAGAACTTGATGTCTATTCATATGTTCTATTTCATATCAAATAGTGCTAAGGCACTACTTAAAATTAAAAACTAACAGGAAAGAGATGTGCAGACCATGTCTGAACTTGTATTTAGAGTCAACATTGAGCACAATTTGAATCATCCTAAGCCATGCTCCCTTCTCTTCTTTACCAATAATCCAGACCTCTCTGAATTTGAGCATGTGGAATTTCTCACTGCTCATTTATCATTTTTGTGCCACAGATCCCTTTTCACTGACAAGTGGAACTTCCCCAGCAAGTGATCTGTGGATCACTGTGGACCACTCCTTTTCTCTATTACTTTTCTCTTAGTGACAGTTGACAAAGGGACAAGATGGAGGCAAAAGGTACTAGAAACTATAGGGTTATTGCAAGCTGACACCTAGATCCTGAGGCCTGCACCACGTAGTTGTGCTTGTAGGACACTACTAGAAGTGGCAGCCTAACCAGGGCACCAGTAGAAGCAGTCTGATATTTGGAAGATTGGCAGTGCTTCCAGGATTGAGCTGGACTGCTACTGAAGTGTCCTGTGTGTGCTATGAGTCCTCGGAAATGTTTTACGATAAACTCTTAGTACAGTCACTGCTGAAGGGCTACCACTCACATTTTGGACATGCTCATCTCTTGACAGCGTGCAAGAGGAAAATACTCAGTCCAAGATTTCCAAGGAGTGTGGCAAAGAAGAAGGGAAGTTATCTACTTACCTGAAATTTTTATTTGAGCTACTTCTCCATCTCCTCCTTCACTGTGTGCTCGGACCTCAACGACATATTCACCGTCACTGGGGACTGGGACCTCTATCGTGTGCTTTCCAGTTGAAAACAACTTTCCTTCATGTTGTCCATCTGGCCTATAAAGTACCTAGGAAAGTCATGGTAAGTATAGTTATTAAAACGCTACATTTCCACAAAGACACATTAATATATGTACAGTGCGTCAATGAAAAAATATTAGGTTTTTATTTATATGGAGCCTATACATATATATCTCAAAACTTAGTGGCTAATACCACTTTTCCCATTTTTACACAAGGTGCATCTAGACAGGATGTTTCCTCATTTTTTCCTCTGTTACAAAATTATGCCACCTTTTGAAAAATAATTTCAGTGCTTATATTCAAAATAAGTAATTAAATGATGGAGAATAATAATGCAGGGTGGCAGAAGGCATCAAATAAAAATATGAGAATTCATCTGGGTTTTCTGACATAAAATTTATAACCATTTTCATAAATGAAACAACTATCAATTTTATTATTAACTCTCAGTGATGCTAAACTATTGCAAATGTGATGGTATATGTCTTGTGGGACCTTTAGAAATGATCTCATTTCCTTCTGAAATAATCTCTGTGAAACATTGTTAGCAATTCCCAGGAAGAAGTTCAACTCCTCAGTCAAATTTGCAAACGTAGAACATGATACTAATTTTTTTACTGCCAAACAAGAGCAAAATTAAACAGGAATTACTATTTGAAGCTTTCTATATCCCCTATAGTTAGTACATACACTCACTCTAGTTACAAGAGTAACTGCATCTAAYGATATTGGAGGTCTCTTCCCTTCCTCTACCTTCCCAGAATTTAAAGACTTCATGTTCCAGGAACTGTATCTCCCATGGAGATGAGAAAGGAAAACTGGAACAATGCATACTGATATAAGGAAAAACTATAAAGTGTACAATGTTTTCAATGCATTATTTTAAGCCAATAGACAATAAATGTGACCATATGGGAAATGAGGTAGCTGCAGTCACTCCTACGAACTTTCCCATAACATGGTTTACCACCCAGATGAATTTCAGTGCTCCATTTTTTTCTCATTGTATTGATTAAGCCCACTGGCTCTGCCCTAAGCCTACTGCATGATTGTGATTGCTGAGCATGATAGCTTCCTCTTCAGCATTCAAGTATGTTTAAGTCTGATGAGGTAGAAAGATTTGACACTGTCTATAAAATGCATTACATGAAGCATACACAAAAATATTTTCAGTTATCATACTTTGTATCCTTCAACTGCAGACTCATTTGACATTGCCTTCACGTGATCCCAGGTGATGATGTACCTTGAACCAGATCTTACAGAACTGATAATTCTTGGACGTTGGCTTGGAGCTGAAAAGCAACATACGTATAATGTACATATAAATGAGATTTCATAAATGTTCAATAACATTTTTATTAAGACATGTAAAAATGTAAAACTGGAAATCAGGCTAAAGTTTATATAAGCAAGGGATAGTCTCCTTCCTGGAATGAACTGCTACAGCTCCAGCCAGGCAATTTTGGATGGCTTTGTGCAGTGGCTTCTTCATGGGTTTGCCTTCCTGCGTTGCCATAATGGAAGCGGCCAACATTACCCTTCACCGTGTTGCTGACCATGTGTGTTTGCTGGCATGCAACTACGTTCAGAACCTCCCAGAAACGTGGCTTAAGTCATATTTATTCATTGAGATAAAATATTTAATTAACCATTTACAGCCATTTCTACAGCATTTAACTCAGTTCAGTAGAAATAGAAGTACCCCACTACAGAAACCATTAATTATAATTTACACAATAAGCTTATGAAATGAACCCTTATTCAACACAAATGAACCCTGCAGGTGCAAGTTGCACAATACACTATTTACTGACAGAAATCCTCAAATTAGTTGTATGCATTTTTAGCCCAGACAACTGTGTTTTAAATACACAAGATGTATTTCTTACATTGCTCAGTCAATGCTACTGCTAGATATCCTCATTAAGTCAGGAGAAATATTCAAAAACCTGTTATGGTCTGTAAATTCTAGGGTGACATTCAGATCACCCACTTTTCAAGGATGCCTGATTCTGCTGCTCTGCTGTTAATGAAAAGGGCAGTTGGTCACATTTGAACCATCAGAAACCTTCTTGCTATTGACTAAACAAAAGGGCAGTGTATAGCTGCCTAAGTAATAGCTGGTCTCAACTGTTCATCATTTGGAATAACACGTCCAGGTTTGGGATTCCCAATACTTGAAAGACACTGGAGTGAGTTCAACTGAGGGTTACCGACCTGGTGGGGAGCTGGAGCACTTGATCTGTGAAGGAAGAGTGAAAGAGCTGGGCTTGTTCWCCCTGGAGAAGAGGCTGCTTTGGAGGGGACCTAAGAATCCCCTGTCCTTACAGGGGACTTATCAAGAACGATCCAGGCCCTTGGGTGATATGGCAGGAGGATCAGTAACAAAAAGGCACAATTTTGATTAAAAGTCTCAGACTAGATGCTCAGAAAAAATCAGGGAGTGGAATGGGTTTCTCAGAGAGGTTGTGCAGTCTCTGTCCCTGGAGGTTTTCAAAATCCAACTAGATAAATCCCTGAGCAACCTGATCTGAGTTTGCAGGTGACCCTCCTATGAGCCTATAATCTTAGCCTCTTTACTGCCTTTTGTAAGATATCCACATTGTACATGACAACAAAAGAGAGGAAGGAGAATCTTAGCAGAAATTTTCAGACGAAGCAGCAATACCATGTGAAGAGAGAACATTCAGTATATGAATGAGAAGCCATGTTTGAAAACATGATGGACATGATTATACTTAACCTAATGCTCCCTTTACTTACGTGCTTTCCTGGTAACAACATCAATGGTGCTGCTGGGAGGTCCATAGCCTGCACTATTGAATGCAGAAACATCTACATGGTAGCGAGTGTTAGGCTTCAGGTTTTCCAATTTGGTTGAATACTCTTGATTGCTCACCTGCACCCGCTGTGCAGCTGCTTCTTTATCATGAGCAGCCCAGTAACGAATCTGTAAGCAAGCCAATTGAAGGATTAAATTTAACATATTTAATCATACAGGAATTTTATAAAAAACAGATGTATTTCTATACTACGTACTGTGGATATAAGCCAGCTAAAAGAAACCTAACAGCAATAGCATAGAATTCCTTCTGCAGGCTGTGATTTTAACCAAGTTATGTATGGGCATAAAGAAACAGAAATAAATGCAGAATTTATTATGTAAACGTTTCTCACAGTGGTTTAACTCGTTCTCAGCTAAGTCATTAGAAGCCTGGCAGCTAGATAATGCCTTCAAAGAACAAGACTATTTTCTTCTTGCTCTTTTGTTCTTGCATTTTACTCTGAACTTTAATATTATTTTCCTCCACTAGTAGAGATTGAACTCTGATAATGTTTTCAGAGTATTTGGTTTCGAATGTCTTACAAATTTAGCCTTTTTGTACTTCTGTCTAGGGAATGCAAAGTATTTGGTCATATTAGCTGCATGTGTAGGTCTGGATAGGTGTACCTAACCATTTTTTAGAGTTCTTCAGCTAAATTCAATCAGATTTCATAGTACAATGCAACATTTCTCCAAGTAGATGAACATGAAAATACTTAAAATATGGGAAAAGCATGACTGTAAGCTTGTAACATCTTAAAAACCAAAGCCAATTAAGAGTACAGAGAAATTCTGAGAGGCTTTTTTTTCCCCCAAGAACTTGTTCCATCCTACTTTAATTCATTATGCATTACAAAGCACCCTATGGAGTGATGCCATTCCATACAGTTCCTCACATACACAGGGTCCTATTTTGCACGGCTTTGTGAGATGCAAATGAGAGTGAAACACCGTCAGTGTCTGGGTTTTGTCTGGTTTATAAGCATTTGCATAAGACTAAATTGCTGCACCAACCTGAAGGAGTGGAAAGCCCTGCCCATTCCATTTTGATTTTGAGTGTTTTCACACTCAGCATTTCTGTTCAGCTTCTGCCTGACTTCATAATGATTTTTGTGTATCTTACATGAAGGTGTTTTAAAATTTTTTAGGAAGACTATATTGTTGGTAAATTCAGGCTCTAGGAAACATCTTGCTTTGTAAGACCTTACTGGTGACATGGGGTATCCTGTCACCTTTTCTTTTAAATAGCAACTGCTTTAACCTTCTGTTCTGCTGACATTAGTTGTCTCTGAAAATTTAATTTCAGGAATAGGTTAGAAGAGCTGATAGTTTGTTATGGTGTTAATATTACAGTTCTCCTATTTACAAGTTGTGGGTACAACTCTCATTTGGTGATGCTTTATTTTCTCCTAGTCACATTTAAATGACAATATTTAATAAAAATCTTTCTTTTATCTCAGAACATGTGCTGTGGCTGAATGAGGAGATGCAGGGGATTTAGTAGCGAATTTCTCTTCACCTACTTCAAATGTCTTTGGACATGAGAACAGTATCACTACATAGAGGTTACTCCCAACTAAGTACTTCTTGTAGCTTGCCTCTTGTCAATGTTTGTTGCCACAGTCCTTCCCACCAGTGTTACAGGTTACTCCCTCTAATTATTATAAATGTGACATCTTAGTGGCCTTTGTCACTCTTTCCTGGTGCAGGGAGAATCACACTGTCTGCAGAACAAACTGGCTTCACTTTTAAAACTCAGCAAGCATGCTTGACTTTCAGCAGGCACAAAAAAGTAATTTTTAGTTTTATAAATGTGTCCCGCATTCTGTTTAGAAAGTATCATTCACTAACATCCTAAACATCAGTTTACTGTAATTCAGACAATCACACTCATGAAATTCCCACTTATGAAGGCGGCTGTTTTCCTGAGTAAACAGCCTTTAGCCCAAAATGAGTGAGGACTGTGCACCCAATCCCTTCTGCAGGCTTCGCCAGCAGGGCGGTAACCTCCAKCTGATGAATGGTTTCAAACTGGCATGGATCTGAAACTGTTGCAGCCATTTCAGCTGAAGGTCTGATTATGATCTTCAAGTCAGAATTTCTTTTCTGTGATTATAACTAACATACTGTTGTAGATAAGCTGCTCTTGTTGAATGCAAGCAGCTGTACACCATAAGGTGTTAACTGCAAGTGGCTGACTCAGGTGTGAGAGGGCGTGTACATCAGGAGCTAGAGGACGTCATGTCTATCTCTGTCTCTAAGTTCAAACAGGTTTCTAGCCTGCAGCAAAAGGATGCCTGTGAAGTTCTAGGTGGCCAAAAGTTTATTAACCATGACAGGACCAATAGCAGTTTTGTTGTTGATATTAACTGGCCATTAAAGACTAATTAATTCTTTTTTAGTTTGATCTACTATGTTAATTAACAGCTTTACCTAAAGATAGAAAACACACTTTACATGAAGCCTTTATTAATCACGTGGCATATACTAGAAGCCTTCGAATTCCTCCGACTTGCAAAGCTTTTTACAATCCTAATGTTGGTTTGCAGTACAGGGATTCTAAGGGTGTAATATACAAGTAACACAGAGCATCAAACAAGACAAGAGAGAACAATGAATGAAAATGCAAACTATGTCACTGAGAGCATATTACATTTCAGGCAGAAGTCATATAATTTAAAAATTAAATTAAATTTAAATCCCAAATACTATTTTTCTTGGCTGCAATGTTGTGGACGTTACTCCTAGTGTGTGAGCTATATGCCATGAACACAGAAAGTTCTTTAATACACAGCCATATTTACATATTTTGAACATTGTAACTACTCTTGGAAAAGAAAAATAAAAGAAGATTACTTCCCTGAGAGCTAAGAAAAACTGCTGTCTTCTTTATACTATTCCTATATTTCTCACTTTATATTTAAATAAATTCAAATTCTCTTAAAATAACTTGGAAATATCTTTCTTGTCTATGGGGAAGTGATATCTAGAATTAAATGCCCCATTGCTTCAAGAGGTCACATTTCCCTACTTTACTGAGTAGCCCCTCTCTCTTTTTCTTGAAAAGCTTATACAGTAGCCCCAGACAGCCTGCTTATTCCCGATGCTCTGCATTTACTTTATTAGGGTAATCCGTAGGTAATGAAACCCCAGAGGACACAGAAGGGGATTTCAACCAAGCTCTAGAGTTTTTGTGGGAAATAACCCAATAGTGATTTGTGTGAAGGAATGCCCTAGCCATCATGAATTAGTGCAGCCCTCTGTGTTAAAATCAGGGAAAATAAAGGTCTGTCATGGTCCTCTCCTCTATTCAAACTTTAATACACTGAAATACATCAGAAGCTGCTTCTGTAAGTGTCATGAAACAATAGTTCCCATATGCTTGAAAGTTTTACATAGAAGTGACAAAGAAATACACTTTACTCATATTAAGAAAGAGGGCTAATAGCATATTTCAGTCAATGAGAGACAATGGTGGTGAGTAGTGATAATTTTTTTTAATAAAATAAGCCGATATCAATTGCATAGAAGCAGCATGAAATATCTATAGTGTTGCTGGTGCTGCATGCACTGCAGAGATGTGGCTTTTAGCAGGCTATTGTAAGAACTCATGAATCTTAAACTCTCTGTATGGATGGAGATAGTTTTCATACTTTATCTCTTCTTTAAGTGTGAGCTGAGGATACTGCTCCATAATGGAAAAATGTATCAGCTCACACTCATCACCATGAGGGCAGTCATCCTGACAGTATGCATTAGTGTCAAGAAAATCTGACTCCTCGTGGTGTGAGCAGTGTTGTGTCACAGGTGAAATACCTACAGGTTCTTTGCTCAGGGTACTCCCACCTCTTAAAACTCTTGCATTCAAAAGGTCAATTATGCAATTTTCAGGTAATAATAAAGACCAAAATGAAACTGAGAAGGTGTTCTGGTGAATGATGGTTTCTACTAACCCGTGTTACAGCTGAGCAGTAACTAAAAAGATAACTACTGTAATATTTATTGATGCCAATAGACACAGAGCCTTCCCGAGATAGTCACTGGAATTTTATAATGCGTTTTGAGTACTCCTTCCACCACAGCTTGTATTGCAACTTCACAAAAGCTATCTGTTGCCTTAACCTTCCAGAACAGCCCTATCTATTTTTGCCCTGTCCTACGGCTCCTTCAGGACTGACGGGAGTTCTGATCTTTGGGAACACAAGACTTTTTTATTTTCAGTGAAGAAGCATGGGCTTTCCTTTTGCTGCTTTCCCCTCTACTAGAATGAGACTGGTGATTGCCCTGGAGAAAAAGATCTCAGAATTAATAACTTATTGAGCACTGTGGGGCAGTAATTCATGACTATCAGTCTGTTTATCGTCTAGCCAGATGGAAATTTTGTACACAGTCCTGATAACTGGAAGATTGTTTTAGAAAAAGAGAAAAAAAAAGAAGAAATTTATGTTCTAATGTAACTGCTCACTGTACACATGCAAACCAGTCAGTTCATGCTGGATTTGTGAAAGTGTATGGAAAGTGTATCCAGGAATACATGGATGAAGTTACACTCCAGCTATCAAAACAAGGCCACACCCCAAATATCCATAGTCCATGTAACAGACAGTCCATTCCCAGGATATCCCACCTTTCTAACAGATATTCTCCTTTCAGCCCAAAGATCCCCTACATTCATTTCTGATGTTTTTTCTTTTTTTTCTATTGACTATTCCATTCATCCTGGTCTTTCCTTCCAAATCCTCTCCCCTCTCTTCTTCCCCTGATGTCTCCTGACAGATGTCCCCTAACTCAGATGTCTTTATGTAAAATAAGGTAAGATTTAAAAAAAATGGCCAAACATAGGTTGCCTATGGGCATGTTCTCCCACCATGTTCTTTCCACATTTATCCTTGCCCCTCCTGCCTTCCTACCCCATTCCCTTCTACGACTCTCAACATCCATCTTCATGGTCTATCACAATGGTAATCTCAACCTCTGTCAGCACTCCTTGTTGCTGCTCTGTCAAGTGTGTGTTCTGGTTATTCTGGGTGCAAAGGCTGCAATTTCTGGGCAGACTGTCCAGCTCAGGAGTGTAAAGCTGCTACAGGACTGTCTGGGTTGAACTCACAGATCTCAGCTATGACCATCAATTTGTCCAGTCTATTCTGATTGCACAGTCCCTATAAAACACCAAACAAGTGGGCTGCTTTAGTACATTAGGAGTTATCATTGATATTAGTGTCTTAATTTTAAACCCCAGTGTCCTCTGTGTGTAATTTTTAAATTTTATGTCTGTACTGTACAAAATCAAGCTTTACATGGGACACCATGCTAGTTCTTATTGCGATCATCACAATGATCTTGTTACAGTATTCTAAAAGGTTTACATAAATCTCAGGGAGACAGAAATAGAGATCAGGAAATATAAAACCAAGTACTACTGATTTAAAGACCATTTATTCATCGATTTCAGTTATAAAAATACATTCTCTGAGATTATTCCTCATTTGTAGGTGCTTATTTTGGAACATAGAGAATATCATCAAGCAGCTGAAAACTTAAATCACAAGGCAAGTCACTAACAAACTAAAGACCCAAACCCCTACTCTACTTTGGGGTGCATCCAGAGTAAGCAGGCTGTACACTGCAGAGTTCGTCAGCATCCACTGTGCCTGGATAATGTTAAGACTTCCCTGCTAGAGTACTACATGGCCATTTCTCATTGCACCCAGCCTGCGGTTGTTGCCATCTCTGCAGAGGGACAAGAACAATTTTTACTGGTAACACCACTTAGATGGACCAGATGGAACATGCCCTGAAGCTCTTTTTCATGTGGAGAATAGAAACCATGAAGAAAACATCACTGTCTTGCACAACAGCAGTGTCTCTGTTATACTGGATTCCTGGCATTTGTCACGTAGTCCCACTTACTGTAGGGTTTGTAGGTGAAATATATTAATAACTGCTGGTCATTTAAGTAGGCCAGAGTTAGTTTCAATTTCATGGATGTGTTGACAATTTCACCCAAAATTTAATTTCAATGTGTTTTGAGAAGTTAGATAGGCATTCAAATACATAAAAGAGACAAGATGCTTTCAGAAAATAATAATGCCTTTTATCAGCTGAAGAGTGAGAACATTCATTTCTTAATACATTTTAGTAATGAAGTACATAACACTAAAAATAATCTGTTTCTCAGGATGCAAAATCTGCACAGAAAATGCTAACTGAAGAGAAGTGAACCCTAAGAGACAGAATGCTAGAGTAGGAATTACTGTTGAATTTAAGTACTGAAAGTAAATGAATAAGAAGACAGGCAGTGTCACTACTAAACTCACCTGGTATCCTTCCACAGATTTATCAGAAACATGGTGCCAAGAAACAGACATTTCAGAAGATGACAAAACTTTTACACTCACATCTGTAGGTATTTCAGTTGGAGCTGGAAGATGAAACATATGTTAAACATCCAATCTGATCCTGTGATATTGCTATACTTATTATAGTTTTTCTCACTTTAATATTTTATATTATTTTCAGTTTTTATATCATTTTCCTGGTATCAGTGAGCCAAGTGTTAGTCTTTAATCTGGTTTTATTTGAGTAAACTTGAAGTCCAGTGATGATCTGTATGGAAAATGGCTCTATAAAAACAAAGCAATGATCCTGTTACTTGGCTCAGACTATGTATTTTTACGATTTAACAGATTTCATGCTGAAATTTCTGTAAACTGAAAACAGGCTTTGATAAATGGAAAGAAGCATCCAATGATCTTTTACTAAATGGGACACATAATACATCAGATTTTTAAAATTAGTTACACACAAATACTCATGTATGTCACTTAGTCCTGATGATGCAAATATTTTCTGAGAGCAGATATTAGATATAGGCCTGTCCAGTGGCACATACAAACCTGAACATAAGTGTGAAATGATCCAAAGCACCCTTCTATAAGGCATACATCACACAGTTGATTCTGTTTGTGTTCTTAGATCTGGACTGCAGCCAACGCGGAGTACAGACCATTAGAATGTGATACACTTTTTTTAGGGCTTAGAATATTAAGTTCTAGTTTCATTTTAAGAAGCTGTTCATTTCACTGCTCCTTGAACTTTAAATGAGGTAAGGAATTAAGAAAGGCATAAACTTAGCAATGTCTGTAAAAGATAAAGTTTTCCAAGCTCAGAACAGTTCTCTGTCGTGGATCTTTTGAAACAAGTTGTAACAGACAGGCATGGCAGCCCTGGCTGAGGAAAGCTCTCATATACTTAATCTTCCAACTGGGCATTCAGTCAACTATGCATCAAAACAGCCACTGTTAAGAAAAAAATCAGTAACATCTCTCATGAAAAGTATCCTAGGTAACAAAATAATCTTATATGCAAAGTTACCTTTTGTAATTGTCTTTCAATGGCTGTTAATAATGCAAATGTCTAATTAAAAAATTATACATTATTGCAAAATTGTTTTCACAATGACAGGAATTTAGATAARCAAGAGGCCTGTGCACTCATTACGAGCAATCATTACTCACTACTAGCAATGGCAGATATGACTAGCAGTTGTCAGACATGGAACTTGGCTTATAACACGTGGGAACACAGAAATTCCCCAGTCGCTCAAGTGAATAACGATGCCCACAGTTACAACTAGACAAACACGGATCTATTATAGAACATAATAGAACACAACTTAGTGGAAAAACTGTCACTATATTTATGCATATATGTATATTTATACATATCTGCATGGAATATTGTATGACCATATTGCTTTAAGATCTCCCTAATACCTTTGAGAAATTTTGTTGTCTAACAGTAATAGTATCACTTGCTGACTCAAAGGTACAGAAGTACAGGTGGAATAGTTGTGATCATCTAACCTATTCCCAAATCACTGTCAGACTCTTCCCTATTGTATCAATTACAGAACTTTCCAAAATATTTCATATTGAAAAGTTCCAACTGCCAGGGATTTTGCTGATACAATACTCTAACAATATTTCATCTGCTTATGCTTGTTTATGAACTGCAAATAATTTACATCCCTATTTGTCATTTATGTTCTATAAAAATTTTGCAGCCTCTCCTGAGCCAGAAAGATGGCATTAGTTGCTTTCCTCCAGCCTTCTAATTCAGTAATTCTACCAATGAAAGGAGCAATCACGTGGTCACCACAATATGTTCTCTTCATTGGAAACATAGGGGTCATCAAACAATTATTTTCAAAGCATAACTATATAAAGTTCAGGCTGGCAGCCAGTAAGCACACTACAAGGTAGGGAGGTGGTTTTGTTCAAGTCCTGATGCCAGGAGACAACACAGCTCTTTGGAGTAACTTCCCTTACATCTATTGGAAAAATTCCTTCTAACCTGCCTTGAAGTTCCTGGATTGAATAGTGGCAGTAGGGTCACAGCTCCTCACAGGAGCTGTGAACACTACTGGTAAGGTTTGGACTCTTGTGCTTGAAATCAAAGAAGTAGGTTCACTGAGCTTCCATCTCTTTTGCAGTCTGCATCTGGCACCATTTAACCACAAATGTTTTTATCAGGTGTCTGGACTTTGCTAGAGTCTGTGTTAGAACATCAGCAGCCACTCAAGTGACCTCTTTATCTGGAAGCTGGCACTACTGCACATTTGCTTTTCCTCAGGCTTTTTGAGCTACTAGGCTCTACCATGTCCCTGAACTTAGAGAGTTATACAAACACACTTGCCACCTCTGACATGGTAGGTATAATCCTAACATAAACACATGGGAACTTATCAGTCAATTGTCGATAAAGTCTCTGAGCAAGGATGGATAGTTAAGTATTATTTGGCAGATACTGCTTTCATTACACCATAGCTATTTACTAACACATTTATACAATTGCAAAACCCCACTTTGTGTTTCTGCAGCAGCTGTTGAAGATGATTTCCTAAGGTACACTTTTCTGAGAAAAAAGGTTAGTATTAACCTCGTCAGCTAGCTTGGTATTGCTAGCTTAAATTCTGAATTATCATAAGAAACAAAAGGATTATTTTATCTTTCCTCTGTGTGTGGCCGATTTGTGTGCAAAGTTCCCATTAGTGCTAATGGGAGTCATGAACATAAATCTTCCACAAAGTACACAGAGTATAGAACAGAATGGGAAGTGTGAGAATGTGGCCCTGTTCCCATATCCCTCCTGTTGGCTCTTTGGTCTACATCTGTTGATTTTGTGAAAGAGATTTTGCCGTATGGAAAGAAAAATATGAGAAATTCTTCATATTAAGAAGAAATTAATAAACTGCATTTTTTTAGAACAGGCTTGAGTGATGATGATGCAATTAAGGACACTGTATATATTTCTTCCGATTTAAGGTAAACTTTCTTCCAGTACTTTCTCTCTTCTGCTAAGTTTGGAAATGTCATTTAAACTTCAATCCTAAAGATCAGAGCAAGTGAAATAATTACAGTAAGAATTAAGAAAAATATTTTAACGGAATGTCAAAGAGGTTTCCATTAAATTACTCACTTGATAGCTCTACCATGCAAACCAGAATAAAGAATGTGACAGGGATAATTTATATTAGACTCT
Organism: Amblyornis subalaris; assembly: GCA_018881555.1. Classification (NCBI taxonomy): domain Eukaryota; kingdom Metazoa; phylum Chordata; class Aves; order Passeriformes; family Ptilonorhynchidae; genus Amblyornis; species Amblyornis subalaris. Next base: position 3,503,301 of record JACAXG010000062.1, on the reverse strand, counting down.
AAACATGGTGGAAATATAACTAGATATAATTGAGTTATCATTCCTTCAATTTTGGGATAAATTCTAATACTGATCTACTAGAATAATAGACTTTAGTGTGGTCTGTTCAGAAGAAAAAAATTAAGTATATATCAAATACATGTATTAAGATCACAGAGACATTGCTGGATACAGATGTAAATGTTTTAGGTGACCAATATGAAGATCAGAATTTCTTTTTCTATACTCTTATATCTTTTAAGAAGCTTTGTGAAGAATCTTGCATGCTGATGTGTATTGCTCACTGACAGCAAGTACAACCACGAGCTCTGCATCACACAGAAAAGAGAAAGCAGAAGTTGGCTATTCAGAACAAGTGTTTTGTGTGAGCAATGCACATGCTCCCTGCTGAAGATGTATTCTGCTATACAAATCAGTGTCAAGGACCACATTCTCGTACTGATGTTGGTAGTGCTGATCTGGACCTGCAGTGTAAAACTTATTTGGAACATTTACTCACCATCTTGTGCTGAAAAAATGACAGCAGTGAGACTGAAAGGTCCATCCCCTTTGTTGTTAAAAGCTTTCACTTTTACTTGATACTGAGTTGAAGGTGGCATTGATTCATCTTTGTGGACATATCGGCCAATTTCAGGATTAGTAACTGTAACTCTTCTCCATTCTTTCTCACCAAATGGCTTGAAGGCCACTATGTAACCAAAGTTATTGCCATAGTGGTATTCTCTTGACAAAGGCTGAAGAGACAAAAGATAAAACATTAATTTTTGTAGCCAGCTGAACAAATAAGTCTGGAACGAAATATAAATAATGCAGAAAGCATAGATATGTACATTGTAAAAACACTGAACTAAACCTCCATTTTGTCCTGGTTTCCTTCAATGGCTTGCTCCTCCCCCCTTTAAAAATACACTCTCCTAGATCTGCAGTATTAGCATATTTGCTAGGAAAACATTTTAAGGTCTTTTTCCTCACCTGAACTCAGCGTAACACATGATGTTACCTCCCACAGAAAGAAACCAAGAATGGCTGTGTACTAAAGCAGCTGTAGCTAGCAAAAAAGACTTAAGGAATGTGGCATAGTAGATATGTAATGCAGACACACTACGCCGATATATGGGTCCATGTACAGTGGAAATAAATATTCTTGCAAAACAGAAAGAGTGAAGAGAAAATCTGTGTGGCTGGCCCAAATTGTAGTAATTTACCTAAAGTTCATCACTTAGGCAACTGGCACAGCTGATGAAGAAAGATGGACACATTCAAAGAATGACTCATCCTACCACTTTTCACTGATGATGGAGGGGATCCAGTTGCTGATTTAGACTACCTAGCTTCTAACTTCTAAGTCTTTCAGTGAAATGACTCCCACTTTCAGTATGAGCATTAAAGGTACCTATCCAAAACATCTCGTAAAAACTATTGCTAATTTCTTGTACTAGGAATGCTGGAAAATATGAAGTTATGGAAGACAATCTGCCATATTGAATTTTGCTATTTTTACCATAGCTCTACATTCAGTGATCCCTCTTCAGTCCATGGAGCCTTTACAACAACTATTAGACACTGCCAAAATCACATCATTCATCTGTGCATCAGGAGGTTGACCAGAAGCATCCTTTGAAAATAAGCTTCCTGCATCACCTTTTTCCCTAATGGAAATGTCACAGAGATGAAATAGCTTATCTTGAGGCAAAGGTCTTGCAGCAGTGACACAGAGAGTAATTCTTCTCCTTAGGTGTTTGCCCATTACTGCAGCACTTTAGCCAACATGTGTGGAGATTTTCTGAGCAAGAATTTATGAAACTTCAATGTAGCTCATCTTCTGAATCTATCACTGTATCTAGATGCTTAAAATAAACCAGAATTCTATCTTATATGCCAAAGTAAGTAGCCTAGATGAGGCCCTAGTCTCAGAAAGATTTTTAGCCAGAGCAAATTTTAGAAAGCCAGGACTGGCACTTAAAAATTATATCCTGGAAGGTTTTATGTAAAGTATTAAAAGCAGCTTGCCCTCCAATGGCTGGATATAACAAGTGGGTTTAAGTAGCTGAATAGTTTGTAGTATCCACTAAAAACTTTGAAAAAGCAAAAAGGAGAGGGAAAGACAAAGGGGGAAAAATGAGGAAGAATGGGCATGCCACTCCCAGCTCTCCTTCTCAGTTTTTCTTTCAAAACAAGACTTAGAAGAACTTTGCATCTCTGGCTGTCTCATTCAACCTGGGCTTATGAATCATAGCAAAAGCTGAAAAGGGGTTGACAGCAACATGTGAACCTGCCATACATTTTGTTCTTCTCTTCTTAATTAAGGACTATTTAGAGTAGCATATGCAAATGTCAGCACATTTGGGGGGATCAATATATAGTTTTATCTTAGCCTTGCAGATAAATATATTGGCTGTCAGACAGACTGTGAATCTACAGCCTCTATTCAAAAACACTTGCTAGATGTAGTATAGAAGATTCTTGGGAAATAAATACTTGAAGTCATGCTTCATTTATGTGACTAAAGGAGCTACTCAAAACAGATGTGAAAAGCATGACATTAGGTAAGAAATAACGAGAATATAAATCTACTTGGGCGTACACGAAAAACTGAAGTGGTCTTGTACTTCAGATCTTGCATTAGCTACTATTCTTCTGGTTATAATCTTCTTTTTTTAGCTTGGTCATAGCCAAGTTTCCACTGTATTGGAAATGACATGAGTAACAGTATTTACATGCAATGCAGGAAGTAGCTCTGTAGTTTGTTAAAGTTTTTATAAGACAGCATTTGTGAAGAAATAATAAAATAATCTAGGTCTTCTGCAACTGTCCATTGCATGTGTTCTTTTGTTTTTCAAAAACAAGAGACCAGAATCAAGCCAATTAGGACACATCTACTTCCTAACCTCGTCAAACTAAGAAATAACCTTTTCAATATATTTTAACAGAACTGTGGACCTTGTTTTTTCAGAAACTTATAAATCTTTTCTTCACTGCTAAAATACTTAGGAAGGCAGAATAAATATTTTGTACTGAATTAAAAAACAAAAAAATGCCAACACCCCAAAACCAAACAGACCCAAAAACCCAGGAAACCCCCAATATGATAGCTCAAACATATGGCTATCTATTTCTGTGTCATGCTTGAGAACTTTCACAAACAGATATGATCAACTTTAACTACAAAAAGGACATATGCATATGGATTAAAATTTGTACATTCATAAGGAGAATCCCTATGAACAATAAGAAAGTTGCTGTTGGAATTATGACATCTTTACATTACTTCCCACAAGAAAAAGCACTCTTCCTAGAGGTAATTAAGCTGCTACGTGTGAAACAACCATTCCCTAAAAGACACAAATGGCAAAATATGCCTTATGTATCTCATAGCCTTATGATAGTGAACAGAGAGGTCAATAGCAAAACAAACTTGGTAATTTTTTCAAGCATAACATAACCACCTTTCTTTGCCAGAGGTAATGGTGCTGTAACTCTGTTTTTGCTGGATACTGATAGACTCTGGCATGGATCTGACAGTCTTTTTTTTTATTTCTCCTCCCTAGCTTCCCCAAATACCCTGCAGAAAACTTCAATTCTCTCTTCCATGCTACTTTTGCCTATACAACTTTGCTTATAAATCCTTATCCTCTCTTGTGCTGGGTTTTGCTTTCCTCTTACCTTGGTGTCTCTTTTCCCTTCCCCCTCCTTTTTACCCACAATTCAGGTAAATTTTCAAAAGCATTGCTTCAATAGCAGAATGAAGACAGCTTTTATATATATAGCTATATACAGTAGACTTTAAAAAAACCAAAAAAACCATGGACTGAATACCTGTGCTCTATGAGACAGATGGAATTTTCAGAACACTTTAGTTACTGAAAAGTTTTTTTGGTATCTGAAAATTTACAAATTTTTATTCCATTATTTCTGAGATTAACATTATCTTTGTGCCTTTTCCTTTCTTTATTTTCTCTAATACATAATCACTAAAGAAGAATTAGTTTCTTGGAGCAAAAGAATATTGTCAGAATGTAGATATCAATGAATGGCTAAATTGTGGTATGAGGCAACATTGCTTTTTATTAGCAGTTGTGTTAGTATAAAATAAAGGCTATAAAATGTCAATATGTAAGAATTTCCTTAAAACTCCAGTTAATATTTATGACAGACTAGTTTACAGAATGATGATACATTTTCTTGTTTTAAAATAAGTCCTGTAAATCTGTGCACAGCACATCAATCCTAATGATGTTACACCTTTAGTCGTAGCATAAACCACTAAGGTACTGTCTTCCTCATTCCTTTTCATGTTTTTTTTAATAAGGAAATCTAAAAACCTATATATTGTGTACAAATCCTGCTCTCACAAGACCCAGTGACAAACTATTCATGGGTTTCAGGAGGAGCAAGATCAGATATAGACAATATAGGTTTCATGCCATCTTGCATGTGCAATACGTACCATCCATGTTATTGTCAGCTCTCGATTGCTTCCACCCCCTCCTCCAACATCAGAAGGAGCCACATTAGGAGCTAGTGAAAGAGAAGAGACAAGAAAAATTACTACAAAGTATGCAGCAGATGGCTACAAGGCCGATGAGCACACGTAGCACACACAATTAAAATAATGATAGTCTGCAATTGCTGTGAGAGCCTGTGGTCTTGCCAAGACTAATGTATGGCTACTGCTTCAGGAAACATGCCAGTTGTAACCATAGCTAGCAATCATTCTTCTTTTTCCCCATATTGCCTACAAATATTTAATTCCATATTCAGGAATGGAAAATATCTCATAAGAGAAGCACACTGGGTATTGTTCTTGTGTTTTCTCAGATGTTGTTATGCCAACGGCACAAGCACTCTGGACTTGCATGTGTAATTACCTTAACACACAGTGATCAGTTCTATCTACTTCACTGGATTTATTTGCCATGTGTAAGGTTAAATCCATGGGTCTATTTTTGAAGCACTGGCATCCTAATTCTATTCTAGACTAGTGGCACATGTCTTCTTGATTGTCATGTTCAGGGTGGGTAAATGTACATAAGCAAAGCTGGCATAGTAGTTAATAATTTACTAATTGCATTTTACACTGATATTCTGTGTAATGAAATACGATCTGTTGATCTATCATTGGTTCACAGCTGGGTGGAAAAGCAGGATGCTCTCAAGAACTCCATTATAAATCTATGTTTCCATTTCTGTAAGACTCTTTGCACTCAGTGTGATGATTCTATTGCTATCCTCTATGGTACTTGTGTGTTTATTTGGTGTCACTCAATACTGAGGATACACAAAGTACCACTGAAAACTTAGGACATGATGGCCTACCTACACTGCATTAAATATGCCTCAGGCGTGCATGCCCTACCTACACTAACATGTTCTTTGTGTTAAAAATTCTGATAGGCTCGGGCATTTTCTCCACTAGTCAGTGAAAGTCATAAGTCATAGTGCTCTTGCACTATGTAAGTAAGATGTTTGCTGAGGCCTTCTCTGAGGGACAGCTGAAGAGAAACACAAAGCAGAGCAGAAGTAATGTTTTCAGACAGGATAAAAATATGTAACAATAAATTTGAAATTCAAATCAGCATTCAATGCATGGTTTGCACTACTTATTTCTGCCCTTTCTGAAAACACACTAGTGGAGATCAAGACTAGCCATACATATGACTAAACATACATATCTGAGAGGAAGCTAGAGTTTATTACCTGACCTTGTAGTCACACTATCTATTATCAGTATATAGCTTTAATGCTAAGTTAGAAGCAGGGGGTTGCCAGAATGCTTAAGTAGTCAAAGAAGATAGACAGGCTGCCAAAGAAGAGAAAAACCCAACTGTTTAACGTCCAACAAATCACTCTTTTCAACAATCATGTTGATTTCTGGACCTTCAAATGCAGCTGTTGAGTTGTAAAACATATGATGCTAGTAGCTGATTTTCTAGGCAGTGATTATCTTTCACTTTAGTATTAAAGTTCTGTGGCTTTTCCTTCCCTATCCAGGATAATTTAACCAATTGTTTTTTCTTTCTCCCCAAGCAACGAAATTTTAATGGACCAAATTTTTCTTCAATGAATATTTTGAAATTTACAATGCAAATACATTTTATTTTGAAAATACTACCAAATCAAAGCTATGACATAGCAGGTGTAATTGCAAAAGTTAATTTTTACACTTTGGTTTTTCATTTTTATTTTCAAATCTCAAGCTACGGGACAACAATTGTAAATATATCTAGATTGCAAGTGGGTGCTACTATGTGGTATACAGGCTTTGTTGGATACAGTTTTTGTGCAGCGATACATTACCCCCTAGAACACTGCTCTTATCTGCTCTGTACAGTCAAACCAGAATGTATTATCTAGAATAGGAACATATAATTCCTCATTTTAGAGAATTCATTTTAAAAAAGATGTGCCTGAGCCTAAAGAATATCCTTAAATATGCTCATTAACAGCGAGCAATTAGACTGATAAGAGCGTATGTTATGTTGGATAATGTCACATATATGACATGCAATAAGGAGACACCAGACCAAACCTTCAATCACAGAAGACTGGCATTATCCAGTATAACACATCCTGTCATGTATTCTTTAGCTATAATACAAACCAATAGCAAATGGACATTTTCCTTGTTAAATACACGCATGTTTTTTCCCAAGTCCTGAACCATGGTCTCAAACATGTGTATGCACTCATATACACACAATCTAACAGAACAGTGGAGGATCTCTGAAAGATACAGTATGATTTTGTTTCAGCAATGGAGACCAATTTGCCATATCACGAGGTTTCTTTTCTGCCTGCTGTGATGCTATCATTTCTTGAYAGTTTGGTATTTGCTTACTGAAATCTGAGGTAGTGGGTGGCTGAAAATATATTCTCTGGACTTGGATCTTATAAACTGCTTTTTTAAAAATAAACCCCAAAATTACCAAACTGGTGAATAAAAATGTAAAAATTAGGAAACACACTAAATGAACTTGACATTTTCTGTTTACGTACGAGCGCCTTCAGTTCTAATCCTCTGTGATGGCATACTAGGTTCTCCTGTCCCCAAAGTGTTTGTTGCTATTATCCGGAACTCGTATTCCATCCATGGAATTAAATCAATCACTCTAGCAGATTCCATATTTCCTTCAATATCTGATGGCTCTAAAAGAGAATAAATTCTTTAGAAAACAGCATTTTCACACTAAGGTCAGCAACAATGTGGCCGATTGCTACAGAACTTGCACTATTCTGCAACCACATATAGACAACTAAAGGAAACTTGATGTTGTACATTAGGAATACCACATTTTACAAGGAGTACTCGTGGCAGAGACTGGGAATTTGGAAACTATGACACTATCTTGGATAAACCCTTACAGACTTTTAACTGTTTTAACTCAGTGTGAGCTACTACAAGTAGTTATGAGATTTCCTTACTAATTACATATTTTAGCTGTAGAATTGCATTTTATCTACAGACAAATGCAATGAGAAATCTGGAATGCAGAAGCAATAAAATAAAAATTCATTATACAGATAGACAAGGGCTAGACATGTAGGGTTCAATCAACTGATAAAGAGTRGTTTATAAAATGTGGTCCTAATTTGGTGCACCTAACTAGTGAGCATGTTACAACTTGCTATCTAGTTCTGATCAAYAAAGGTAAATGTTCTTGTAATTCCTGTGAAAAGACTTGTTATTGTCATAAGGATGAGCTTCTTTACCATAAATAAAATGAGTAACTCATGACTGTCTGCAATTCATAGGCAATAGGGGTTCTATCTGTAGCTGTCTGCAGCTATGGAAAGACCGAGGATTTTCATTTATTGTGTGGCCAAGAGTTGTTTGTCAAATTAGAGTCTTGTGTTCAGAGAAAGATGAGAAATGAGATATTCTGCACTGGAAAGGTAGCTGATTTGGAATTAAAATATAAATGCAATGCCTGCAAAAAAACCAGGCACAACAGTGTAAGCACTAGATGGTGACACAACTTCCCTCTTCCTAATGATCTTTAAATTTTTCATTCCAAAGTGAGGTCCTGAAGGAAGAAGAAACACACTTTCCATTTTCCTTTCTACCTGCCTACCACCCTCCCTCATCCTTACTCAAATTATTTTTCTGGTCAGTCAGTAGAGCTATTGCAAACCTCCTATATCATTCAAGCTGTGATATAAATTTGGCATTCCTTTCCTGAGCTACATCCAATCTCTTAATTTAATTTTACTGTCCCACAAATTCTCAGAATAATTATGGCTACTTGGCACAATGTGAATCTGATCCCCTTAAGTGGAAAGAGCAACATAAATGTAAATAATATATTACATAACCCATTCATATATATTTGCATACTGTGAAGTATAATACACTTCTTTCATAAAACACACACAGTATTATGAAACCTGAGATGAATGATTTGGTTGGGAGAATAATGCTAGTAGTAATAACAACAACAGTATTTCCAAAATGCAATGCCAAAGTATATTTTCTTGTTTCACACATTGAAAATTAGCAGCATTAACTGATAGCCTAAACATTTGATGACAGATCAATTTGGACTGTTCATCRTGCTTTATTAATATGAAAGTTAACACTGAGTCAAACTGGGAGCACTCTGGCAATTAAGTAAAAGCTTGCAGTGGTGTCAGTGATGGTTACTATGGTGATTTTGCCTATTTTTGAGAGAATCATCTCTTTATCAAAATTCCTCAGTGTGGCTCAAATGAAAAAACAATGATTTTGAAAACACCAGAATAGTTACTTTCAACTTTTCAGGGATTAGTAATTTATATATTTTGTGTTAGCTTCTTTAAAAGGGAATTCAACAATCTAGATTCCTCCCTGTCTCATCCAACATGTGAATCCAACTTAACATGCTTTAGGGTAAGATTCAAAGCCTGACTGCATGTCTCAAAGACTATCTCAATAATTCTGTGAAGCAGAGAACTTCAGAAATGCAGAGAAGTTCATGTCATCATGCCTATAACACTGCAAGTATGGAGTCCTCCTGACAAGTGAGAATGGTTGTTTCAAATGTCTGCTCTGAATCAGAGTGAAGATCTGAAGCCAACACTTCTGTTATCTCCTACACCTACATTTCCAATTCCAGTAACACACAGCCCAAAAGAAAACAGTACCAGTTGCCATATTTCCTTATTTTTTTTAATTGAAAAGAAAAAAATGAATAGGARATAAAATATAATTTCTCCTGAAAAAAGCAGAGGCTAGTCTAAAAGGATCCTCCCTCCTGCATGTATTGTTCCTGAAGCAAATCATCAGTTATTTGAACGGCTCTAATTTCTACATTAATTATTTTTTTTAAAGTTCAAGGAAATCTATTCTACAGAAGCCGTTCAACACAATACAGAGACAAGAAGGGGCTGGGAAACCTCCTTTACTTTCCAACCTACTTTGACATAATAAATAGTCGTAAGTAATAGTGCTGGCTGATGGAGGCAGTTATATCTAATAGAACTACATATACTACATAGTCTGAAAGAAAAATACTATTTAAGGCAGTAGGCCTAGTATTTCTAACTTTTTACTCTAAAAAATGTAACGGATTTTCAGTTCAGTATGTCAGTCTATTTCTTACACATCTATCTGTAGTTTCACGTGTTAACTTAAATGAAAGACAATCACTGAAACTATTAATATCCTTGTATTTAGAAATGCTGACTATGTGATGTCTTAATTCCACAGAAAGACACTTAAGTTGCAATTTATTAGGGTGGCATAATGAAACATATTGATAGGACAATTCTGTATAGATTGTGACAATTCTATCCTTCATAAAGCATTCAGAGATACTAGTATCTTAAGAATATTTTAAAATTTAGGCTTTTATGTTAAATCTTGCAAAAAATTTTACGTTTGCATGTCCCGTACTCAGGTAGGTGCCTCCTTAACTGCAAATTTGTGGCACAATGATGACATCCAGTGGTTAGAAGGATAATTTTAGCTATCTTTTCTCTAGGGCCAGTTTTAATGCAACTGGAACTTAGTCTGCTCCCAGGAAAAACCAGACAATTTTAACCAGCTTTCTCCATAACAAATACAGAAACAAAGACATCCACTTGTCATCCAAATTAACCTGTAAATAAATTTTTAGGATTCCAGGAGTTTATGTTGAATGTTTCAGGCAAGAAGGAAAGAAGCAAAAAAACAGGCAGCAACTCTGGCCTGTTCTTTTCAGTATTTCTTGATATTCAGTTCAGACCCTTCAAGGGCTGGTAACAAACCTGTTGACAACACACTGGCAGGACAGTAAACCTGCAGCAGACATTAATAGCATCCCTGTTTTCCTTTTATTGTGACTATTTTCTGATTAGTCCAACTTTCTAACAATCATACTTTAAAACTTATTGTCTTTATTACTTCTGGCATTACTTTTACCTGTTTTGGCATCTTTCCACTCTTCAGATAGAAAGGTTTTTGACTGGATAGTGTATTTAGAAATAGGACTATGATTGTCTGTTCCACGACTCCAGGTAAGTGCTACAGCAGTGTCTTTAATTTCTTCTACTCTTATACCTCCAGGGGGGCCTGGAGGGCCTGCAAAAAATAAAATGGTGGTTCAATTAAGAAATTAAATATGCTGAAAATGAAAGTTCATAAACTTTTAATACTCTGCAGAGTGATTTAAAGCACAGATGCTCTTGCATTTTATAACTACCAAATGAAACTTCCATGATTCTTGCCTAAGTAATATTGAGAGATTCTTAAGTGAAAAGATGATACTTTGAAAATGTCGCTGCTCTTTTTACAAAACAAAATTAAACTCAGAAGATATACACAATATTCTCCTCCTTAAATTCCACCTAATCATGACCTTATTGGTGGCCCACCTTTAACCTGCACTTCTACTTGTGCCATATTGGCCCTGACTGCAAGTTATATGGAAAACCCTGTAACTTCTATTGGAGGAAAATCATACCTTAAAAGAAATTTCTATGGGTCTCTTCATATTTTTCTTGGCCTTCATATTACCCCAATGTGGTAAACCCCCAATCTGATTCAAAGTTCCTATGAAGTTCTGGTTTTGTTATTATGCTTCTGTTTTATATGATACACAGTTATCTGATATATATTAACTGTTGTGTAAAAACAGATACAATGCATTGGAACTATTGAGAAGTATTTTCTGCATCAACACTGAGATAATAACATGTTAACATGATTCAGATAATTATCCAAAAATCTGATTGAACAAGTCCCAGGGAATATTAAAAAACCCCAAGAATAACATTATCTATTTCTCTGCACTGTTTACAGAGAAACCACAGAGAATCAAACAAAAAAAACTCAAGAAAAAAGAATGAAATGAGATTTCTTCATCACATCTGAACACACAGGGTGCCAAATGCTTCTTCAGCTCTTGAGCTCTTCATTTTCTCTGAGAAAAWGGACTCAAATGAAATTAACTGAATCAAAAGCATATACTACCATATATTGTTGTTCCTTGGTTTCAATTAATGTATCCTTCTAACAAGCAAGCAATTTCATTCCTTGGACCTCCCTTTCAAGGTAACGACTAAATACCTCACTGCATGTGGAAACAGCCTCTTACTCTTCACAGAGGATGCACAAAGTAGAAGTTGTTATTAAGAGCTGATTTTTAAGATGAGGGTTGTTGGTCAACTCTCCACCCTGGTAACATGCATATTTGCTATCCCAGCTCCAAGGACACGAGTAGTTTAGGTCTGATGAGAGACTCATTGTCCTGCAAGACTGTTCACTTCAGAAGCCCTCAGGCTGGAAGATATGGAAAGGTCCATCAGTCCCAACAACTTTCCTTCTTTCTTCAGAAGATACCACTTACAGCTTCTCACCTCACCATCAGCTTCTGAAAATGGCATGTCTCAGGAAACACCAAGGACCAGCTGCTCCCTCAGGAAAGCTGATACAGAACCCACAACTAATCTCAGGGTTGGTAGTTCCCTCGGCAATGGGGCACAGTTCCACAGGGTCCAAATGTAGCGGGACCAGGTGCTGATATGGCAGTCTCAGGTAGCAGGGGCAGTGAACTGGGTGCATCCACGTGACAAACTGCTGCGTATATCCAAGCAGTCCATCCAGGAGACAGCTACCCACAAAACAGGCCTGAAGCACATCCAGGAGGCAGGGCCAGAAACAGAGCTGGAAGCAGGCACGTCTGTAACACAGCCCCAGTGAGGGCAAGGCAGGGCCAGTAAGGTCTGTTGGTGCATGCAGGGGCTGCACAGTCTTCAGTGTACTAACATCACTAGCAATTCTCCCAAACACAACCGCAATTTATATAAGATCACATAGAAAAATCCATATGAACTGTTAAATTGTTTTGTGGACAGACAAAATATCCCCATGTGCCTGCAGCGACAGTGGCTATGCTTTAGCGCTTCATTGATAAGATGCTCTGGAACACAGCTCTTTGTTTTCATACTGTGCTGTTGCCTCTTCCTCACCAATGCAGTGAAACTACAATCCCACCTTTGTCATACTTCATAAGATACTTACTCTTGGCCTGGTAAGATGCTGAGTCTTACACTGACCAAAAAGGCAGTGATAGTTACTCAGCCATAAGCAGAACTGTGGTGTTGTTTTAAAATCCAAATGTTTAGAATAAAATGAATGCTAATTTCTTCTATAACAATCTCTGAACAATGACTTTACTTACTGGGTTGGAAGGGGAATCAGAAGCTTGATAAAGCACCTTGTCTCTCTTYTAATTTTTAAAGGAACTGCTTACATAATACTAACGCACATGAACAGATCCTACTCTTTTAGTTTGCAGATATATTGGGTAGTTTCATCACTTACTATATTTGCTTTGACATTTTATCCAAAACTGATGACATTTCACGGGCTGTTAATACCCAGCAAAAATTAAATGCAGAAATATTCAACTGCACAACAACCTGAGATGGCTGAAGTTCAGACCCATGACACTAGCTATACTCCAGCTGCTACACAGCTCTATGGTATAACTCGAATGTGGGGCAAAACACAACAGCAATGCAACTCAAAGTACAAGTTATATTTGAATTGTCAGCAAAACAGAGCATTAGCACTTCAGAATGTGTTATGCCTACAGGCATAAAAGAGAGTAAAATGCCTAAAGCACATTAACTCATGCTATTAAAACTTCACATTATAACAGATCTTGTAGGATACATACCGTGTGAGCAAGAACAGTATTTTGAGACTGCAGTAACACTTAACAGACATGAATCTGATAAAAACTGAGTGATAAACTTAACCTCAAATGTCCTGGTTTCTGTAATTTGAAAACTCAGAATCCTTTTAATGTAGGCCTAGTATTATACACAATAATTTAATATAGAAAGCTTTATGAAAAATGAGAAGTGACTTAAAAATGTATCCAAGAGATACAYTGAAATTATCCTTGAAATCTATTTTTAATAATGAGCACCAAATTAAACTATCTAAAAATTGCTTTAACATAAGGAAAATACCCATGATAAAAAAATCTTTATTGCTTTTCAGGAAAATGTATGCTCAGATAGTCCTCTAAATGTCTGCAACAGAATCAGTACCCTGAGTAGACTTTTATGACTTTGCATGTTCATGCACTTGTCATTTTAATTTCTGCCATCTATTGATGAGAAATAACATATTCTAAACAATCAGAAACACTGCCTGTCTAGGTGAAGACCAGACACATATCTGTATTACCTGGAGAACCTTACCTCTTACCACAAGGTCAGCTGAAGCTGAGGAGTTGTCCACAATTGTCTGAGCGGTGCACATGTACCTCCCTGCGTGCCGCAGCTGAACATTTTTAATGAGCAGCTCACCATTGGATTTAATCTGTCACAAAAACAGCACTTAGTGAAACTGGTAAACATTCCTGTACAGCTACATGATACCTGTCTACACATCCCTCCCAACTGATTTACAGTGGTTGCTATTTCCAAAAAGTAAGCGCTTACTTCGAGAATGGATCACCCTCAAAGATACACCTGATTTATAGGATAGCTGTTGAAAATGTCCTGTGTTTCCTGAGGAGCAGCAGCTCTTTACTGGACATGAAAAAACCAAACATCTTAGTAAATGATTTCTAACTTGTCAACATTTCCCTCTTACTTTTTGAAACCCATATCTGAACATGAAATTGAGTCAAGAATTTGTTCATAAACCACAGTCAGATGATTTTTCTGCACCATTACTTGCTTTTTTTACGCGCATTGGCAGGATAACGTCATGGAGTCCTACTAACAGAGCAAGACGATGTTTGGCTCTTCTTTTATAATCCTAAAGCAGTACACAAGTTTTTATCTCAGAGGGGCTACAATCAGCCTAAACAAAGGTGCACCAAGACCTGCCCTGCACTCCTCTGCCAACCCTTCCTGCTGAGGCCCCTGTCAGGCTGTACATGCTCCTCCCCTGTCTCAGCTTTCACTGCTCCTTGGCAAACAGCAGGACCCTCAGGGAAGCAATTTACCATTCAACAAGGCTCATATGCCCATCATTCCAGACCCTAATCCTTTCTTAACACTCTTCACCAATGCCAGACTATTGGGAAATATACAGCTATGTTTCCAGATGGCTATGCGGTCCCCGGTCTGCTGCTACCTTTGGCTGTACACAGAGGCAAGYAGAATAAAGTATTTTTGTCCTATGACACTTCTGAGTAACCAGATGTGCACCCATAAAACAAGGAGTAGAACAGAGACCGCTATATGCACCACAGCGATTCTTAATGAAAAACACATTTTATGTGAAGACTTTTACATGAATGTTTAAAAATAACACACTTGAAATATTTTGCTTATCTATCCTGCATTTTATTTCAGAAAAAGATTACTAGGCTAAATCACTGGGTTATACATGTGCTGGTCTTACAGGGATTTCACAAAAAACCCAAACRTTCTCTCCAAAATACATCTGACGGATTTCTACCACACTGTATCAATAGGGGCAACATTCATATTTCCCACTTCACTGAAAATTGTTCAGAAATACAACTGAAAAATCAAAACCAAACATTGAGAAAACCTACTGCAATCCATAAACCTTCACATGCAGGAACAAAAGGAATTCAGACACAAAATAGTATGTACAAAAAGAAACTGCAAAATATATAGGTGTAAGATCTAGTGCTATCATCATTGCAGGTTCTGAGGAACAACAAAGACCTTCAAGGCAATATCAGATATTATGGGCTGTGTCTCTGCATTTAGACATTCAGAAGAAATGAAAGCAAGCTATGCCATCCAGTTTGTTTCCCAATTGAAAAGGATGGAGGGAAAAAAATAAGGTTAAATCTTTTCCAAATGCTATGAAACTAGAATGCGAGTTTAGAGGTTATATTCAGGGGAGATTAAAATACCCAGATAACACTACCCTTTTCATTTCCAGACTCCAGTGAGGACTTTGGTTGCCAGCTTCAATTTCTGCTGGCGTAAAGTTTCAGCACAAACTGAAATCCGTTAACACCAATTCTTTTTGGTCCAATGTAAGAATTCACATATTTAAGAAATTACTGTGGTAAATCAATGATTGGATAAAAGGAGAATCAAGCACACATGAAAGAAAGTGCTTAATTCTGGCTAGTGATACTACAACTGATTGCCTTACAGAGTTAGTGAGAAATGCAGGTTACGCTGTACCTTCTTTGTTTTTGAGTGACACAAGTGCTGTTAGCAATGATCAAACAGATCAGCTGGATCAGTGAACGGTCTTGATATTTCTTGATATATTCCAGATCATTTCTCTCTTAGTTATTATTAAGGTATGTCCATGTGTGTATATATATATATTTTCACACTTTTCAGTCAAGGCTAATATGACACGGCTTTTAATTTAATTTGTCCAAGTGCAGCATACAGACACGAGGTGAGTCTGGGATAGAGTAATTTCTGTGCTCGTGCCTCTCAGTTTATTCATGAGAACTCCAGGGAGACTGCTGTCGCAGACAGCATCCTTTGAAAATCTGCTGGAATTACTGCATAAGTGAACACCGTCTGGCTGCCTGACTAATCACATGTGAGCCCTACAGTGGGCTGAGCAATGCTGTCAACAGCTTCCAGGAAGAAAAATCAGTCAGTGTCAGTAGCTCTATAGGAACAAAGAAGGTACCTACCTGCTCCTCTGCCCTCCAAAAAATTAAAACAAACAAGCTGCATAACATCAAACTCTTTGAGTTTTCAGTTCCTGTTTTTCATTTGGTTGTTGGTTTTCTGGTGTTTTGTTGTTTGCTTTTTTTTTTTTTTAATTCTGCTCTTATTGGTTTTGGTTTTAATAAAAAAGACAAACAGTTCCCTACTTGACTGCTGTGTATAAATCCTTAGTTCATTAAAATTAAATGTCATCCTAGAAAGAACCACAGTGCCTGTGATTCTCTGATCATTGCTTGCACTTTGATCTGCAAACAAACATAAGCAAATGTTGGGCAAAGTAATGAGGTTTAGAAAAACTGCATAAACAGAATTCTCATAATCATATTATTACTTCAATAACAAATTATTACAAATTCTTTATAGGCCTAGTACTCATTAATTGCTATGTGAGCACTTTAATTAAAATGCTTTATTATATTTATTAATAATGTGCCCATATACTTGCCCTAACAATAATTTCCCTTATGGGAACTTGGTCTTATAACTTAAATGATGAAAAAAAGATGAAAAAATATAAGATAATTTAAAAATCATCAACTCATAGATATGGCTGTGTATCTTGTTGCTTCAGAAGCTCTCCCGGAGCAAGGTTTTATGCAGTTGGTAATGAAGCTTTCCATACTTCAGAAGCCTAAGTTCTTGGTGGTAAAAGAAGAGCTTACCCAGCAAATAAAGAGCACAGGCATCAGCGAATTCTGTCCACAAATTAGATATGAATGTACTGTATGTTTTCATTCAAAAACCTCAGCTTGGCTATGTTTAAAAATGCCTTCCTTAACTCAGAGAAGACTGAATCACAGACTGGAAATAGTGATAGCAATACTCAGGCATGTTCCAAGGGTATCTGTGGTTCACCACTCAGTATTTACCAAGTTTCAAGGAAAGACTTTCATCATATAAGCCCTATATTTATGATTTAGTAGTGATGTCAAAAATAGCATTCTATGACCTATTTCTGATATTCACTGTTCATTTTGACCATCACCTTTGCCAGTGCACTAAATTGCTGAAAGCCATCAGAATGTCCCTGTGTGATCAAGCATCATTTACAGGAATCTAGTATTTTGACTGAAGGCAGTATCCACTTTTGTTGGGCTCTCAGAGATAATGAAGGAACTTCTGTTAATATAAGACTCACAAGCCCCTTCTAATAAGAAAGCTAACTCGGCAGAAACAGAAGAACCTGGTAAGCAGAGACAGAGTGGTTTTTTTAATTCAGGTTCTAAAATCAGACATCTGTGCTTCTGCACTGTTTAAGACACAGTAGAGGTAAAATGGTAAGAGAATCAATAAGAAGTAATCTGGAAGAAATGGGATTGTTGGTGATGAGATCAGTTTCTTGAAGGCTAGAAATAATTTAAAAAATATTTTTCTATTACCTTTACCCAAAATTATTAACTCTAAATGTGTTCATGTGAATTGGTTTGATCCTGCCAGTAGAGAATCAGCTGCGCGGTTGCTACAATCAGAACAGATAATCCAACAGCTGTTGAGGAATGTTAATGTAAATGTGATTATAGATGTTTTCCTGATATTGACATCAGAGATAACATGGGTACAACACTACCACTGCAACTCTATTGTCTTAATCCTATTCACCTGAGATCTTGTTTTGTTTCATAAGCCATAGTTAGAGATAAATAAAAAACCCAGCAGGATAATGACAGTCATTCCCACCAAAGAATCTTCTCCTTCAGTGAGCTATATTTATATGTAAAGGATATACAGTGCTAATTCTACCCCTGAAATGTGGACTGGGAAGTTTTTCAAACAAATATATTATTCTTCTCCCTTCGGCATACCACTGAGAATGCCTGAGGACACTGTGCTTTGCACCAGCATCCCTGTGGTAATGCGCCTCGTTACTTCATTTACAAGAGCAGAAAAAGCCTAGGTACTTGCTCACTTATGCTCATGGCTCACAACTTTATGGATGATGACAAAAATTCACAATACACTGCAAACTACATTTCTCTGAGTAGTGCTCACACCTGGCTTTCTCAGCTCCTGCTACCTAACTAGGGATGGTATATGGATTTTGGTAGCTTGGTAAGGCTCACAAGCACATAAATGTTACAGTCAACTGCTTTTGCAGAGTATTTTTTTAATTCTAGCACAGATGTTGGCAGATCATCATCCTCTAAGCCAATTACAATTGTTTCTACTGGAAATAGAGTAAGTTTCCTCAAAGGCTTCTGTCAGAGACAACTGTTTGTTGGCTTTGCCCTCAGCACTATATCTTCTGCTTTCCTTCCTCTCCTTGCTTTTAACCACTGACTCCATCTATCTCATTCCATGCTCACCACATTACTATTAGGCCATTGCCTCTAAATATTACTCCAAACCTAGCCAAAATTTGTGACTTTCAGCTCACTCATGTCTAAAGCACTTCACTAATACATCAAGGCACTGAAAGCAGTGTACTGAGACAGTACCTTCAGAGAGTCCTGGAACTCTCTTTCATAAAAAAAAACATTAGGTAGTTGATTTGGTTGGCCATGTTTCATCAACAATCACCTGCCACCTCCATACATTCAAAAACCCCACTAAATGAGCTCACTACAACTCTGGCTTGGTTCCAGTCCATAAATAACCTCTTCTTCCTTGTCAGTGTGTAACTGAGCTTTCTTATCTTGACTAACCTGATTTCAACAACAAGGTGACCTGTTTAGTGGGTGAGGGAAAGGCGGTGGATGTTGTCTACTTGACTTTAGTAAAGCCTTTGACACCATTTCCCACAGCATTATCCTGGAAATAAAAACTGGTTGCCTATGGCTTGGACGGGGTGGACTGTTTGCTGGGAAAAAACTGGCTGGATGGCCAGAGAGTAGTGGTGAATCCACTGGATGGCCAGAGAGTAGGAGTTACATCCAGCTGGCAGCTGGCCACCAGTTGGGTCCCCCAGGCCTCAGTATTGGGGCCAGTCCTGTTTAACATCTTTATTGACAATCTGAATGAGGGGATCAAGTGCACCCTCAGTCAGTCTGCAGACGGCACCTGGATGGGAGTGTTGATCTGCTGGAGGATAAGAAGGCTCTGCAGAGGGATCTGGACATGGATCAATGGGCTGAGGCCAATAGTATGAGGTTTGACAAGGCCAAGTGCCGGGCCCTGTACTCATGTAATGACAACCCCAGACAGCGCTACAGGCTGGAGGAAGAGTGGCTGGAAAGTGGCCCAGTGGAAAAGCATCTGGGCGTGTTGGTCCACAGCCGCTGAACATGAGCCAGGAGTGTGCCCAGGTGGCCAAGAAGGCCAATGACATCCTGGCCTGTATCAACAATAGTGCAGCCTGCAGGACCAGGGCAGGGATTGTCCCCTGCACTCAGCACTGGTGAGGCGGCACTTCAAGTACTGTGCTCAGTTTTGTGTCCCTCACGACAAGAAAGCCATTGAGGTGCTGGAGCGTGTCCGCAGAGGGGCRACGAGGGTGGTGAAGGGTCTGAAGCACAAGTGTGATGAGGAGCAGCTGAGGGAACTGGGCGCATTCAGTCTGGAGAAGAGGCTGAGGCGGGACTTTGTAACTCTTTACGACTACCTAAAGTAGTGAGGTGGGGGTTGGTCTCTTCTCCCAAGTAGCAAGGGAAAAATTTCTCCATGGAAAGGGTGGTCAGGCATTGCAACAGGATACCCCGGGAAGTGGCTGAATCACCAACCCTGGAAGTACTTAGAAGATGTGTAGATGTGGCACTTAGAGACATGGTTTAGTGGTGGACTTCGCAGGGCTGGGTTAATGGTTAGACTCAATGTTCTCAAAGGTGTTTTCCATCCTAAACTATTCTATGATTCCATAATTCTATCTAAATATTTTAATCCAATTCTTCAGTTCTCTTGAACTTTCTATTAATTTCCTGGTCTACAGTTGGAGCTAGACTACACACTCTGCCAGGAGGATTACCAGGGAAAGCAGTGAAAAATAAAAATTAAAATCCTTGTATATTTTCTGCTGCAGGAAACAGTGGAATCATAGAATCATAGAATAGTTTGTGTCGGAAAAGAGATTTATACAATAAAACTAAGTGTCTCCTTAGCAATCTATTGAAGCAGGAGCATGCAGTAGAATAACTTTGTCTACCATGTCCAGCCAATGAACTGCAATTTACAATAATTTACAAAAACCAGGAAGGTATAAATCTCTACTCCTCTAACCTGATTTTTATAGTTCAACTTGTTCTTTGTTGTTTACAAAACCACCAGTTTTGGAGAAGAAACAAACAAGGTGTCTTCGCAAACAGTGTCACCAATCTAGAATTCATCTCACCTCTTTCAGAAATCTGTGGTGTGAATTTTGATATCTGGACTAAATATCTCTAACAGTTAAACAAAGAAACAGGCCCTTCCATGTATGTTGTACTTTAATGTAAAGTAACTGTCTGGCCATGTACATCCAGAATATTATGAGTGTCATCCTAGAAGACTGCAAAGCTTTCTGTACTTTAAAGAGGGATAAAGTAAGAGGAATAATATTTGCAAAAGGAAGCTTACATGTTATTCATACAAGCTTTTGAGTATTCAGTGATGTCTACACTATTCAGGTTAAGTGCATGATAGCTGCAGGGATAAAGAGCTAATTATGCAGACACCTTGGATTCAGAAGTGACTTCAAAGCTTAATAGAGCCTTAGCTATGAGTCCTGCAAATTCTATGCTGAATATATTTGTTTGCCTTTTTGCCATGTCATTGTACCTATGAACACTGGAGAGAACACTGCAAAGTCAGAATCCACACTTCAGAGTCAGGGTGGATTCAGCAAGTCTTAATTCCTGCTCTGTAGAAGTCATGACACCGAGGTGTGTCAGCTTGCAAAATGCTCCTTTCATATGAGAAAATGTGAGCAAGTAACAAGTCAGTTGTTTCTATGCCAAAATCCATCACCTGGCCTTACTGTATCTTTCCATCATCACTAACTCTTTTTTTGTATTATTAAAGAAGAAAGCTATTTCCAGGCAGGCCAAATTCCTGAACACTTGTACAGCAATTCAATATAACTTATTAAAGATAAAATGGTGATACAAATATCAGGATTTCAGGTTCAGTGACAGCGCTTAGAAAAACTAATAAATAATGTAGCAAATAGAATACTGCTGGTATGGAAAGCATTTTAAAATTTATGTGTGTCATTATGTGACTAAGACAACTGCAGCCTAAATCTGGACTCTTCTTAAGTCTATGTACAATTTTCTGACTTGAACCAGCTAAATTATGGAGTTCCTCTTCCTGAACTTAAAAGAATATTCTTATTTGGATACTTTTTTAATATATTTTTTAATATATCCATCTTAAAAGTAATCTTTTCAATCTTTAGAAATACATGACAAAAAGCAGATCTATAAATTACAAATGACCAAACATTAGAGTTTTCCAGATTACTTGAAGAGCTGTATATTTTTGGGACTTGAAAGGATGTGATGTTTAGTTCCTCAATCAAATAATCAGAGGAGCAACCATACATAAATTTAAAAGTAATCAATTTAATAGTAAGATTTTGAAGACTCCATTTGACTCTTTGGAAGCTAATCAATTCACTTTTTTTTCCATTTTAAATGTTGCTGTCACAGGAAATAAAACCAGCACTGACCAATGTCCTTCTGAGAAAAGAATTTTAGTACTAATGTAATGCAAATTAGTTTTGCCTTCAGCAGTGATGGAGATACCAAAGCTTCCTTTTAAAACCAGCAAAATTATGCAGGTATTTACATGAATTTCATTAGCATTTCATTATGTGCATTTGACAACAATAACAGTATTATTTTGATAACTGAAACACTGTGGCTCTATCAAGTTTCAGCATGTTGATCTGCTCAGTCACATAAATTAATAGTGATATTATCAGAGGGACAGATGAGGATCCTTAATCAACAGGAAATTATAGCACAGAGTGCATGCTTCACATATCCAATAATTTTAATATTCACGCTGGAATATCTTTTTCTTTTGTGTTTGTGAAGGGTGGGGTGGCAGCAAGTTTCAAGCTCAGCAGTTCGGGCTGCTGCTGTCAAATACAAACTAGCTCACCCTTTGCATCCGAGAAAGCCTGAGCAAACCTGCCACCAAGCGACTTCAGTTCAGAACTGCCAGAGGGAGGGCAACTGGCAGGCGAAAATCCTTTGCTTGCACAGGATGGAGAAAAACTCTTAATGCAAGGATATGGTAATAAATGAAAAAACCAAAAATACAGAAAGTGCATATTCCTCTTAATTATATCCTATATAAACCTTCCCATTGGATTTACTGAATTTGTTAAAAATTCTGCATTTGTTATTACTTAAGAACTGAACCACCTAATAAGCTCAAATGCAGGCTTCAGATGCAATCCTACTGTCCCCCTCTGTCCTGGATAAAGGCTAAGCTGACTGTGGAAGAGGAACAGAGATTATTTGCCCATGCTTTGCATTTGAAAGTTCAGGAAAAAAGCTTAGGAATGCAAAACAAGAAGCTGCCCCTGCTAAAATAATTTCTACCATTATTGACTGATAAATGCAAAACGAACACAACAAACCAGGAAATATCCTTCAGGAAGACGGAGTTATACAGTGACAAGTAAATTAAATGAAATGCGGGTCTAACCTACTTAACTTTTAGTGAATTAAGAGTATGTTACTCTTCAGCTTCTTCTGAATCCTGTGGAGTATTCATTCCTATAATGTCTTGAAAAAGGAAATATTCCGACACAAGATTCAGCACCCACATGAAGAGAAGCACCTCTTTCTCTCACTCTGCAGATCGCAGAAAGTTTGTACAGACCAAGATAGCCCAGCAAAGTTAGGCTAATTTGGTTTTGAAATCAAGCACTTTGATAAAGGGTCTAAATTATTGTGGACTAAATAATCGGAATTTAAGATCAGGAGGCCAGGACTACTGGCTATCTGGAAGATGAAACAGGTGGCTGGGAACTAAATATTGTCAACTTTCTAAGAGAATTACACACTTTCTGAAACCTTTATTTGGTCCCATATTTGCTCACTTGAAGTGCTTTGCTTGAAAGTGCTCTGAAATTGGAATTAAATTTCAGAATTAATTTCCCCTAAAAGACAAAAAAAATCCAATTTCCTTCTATTTTCATTATTTAGAGGAAACCCCAAAAGTATGTATCACTGATATAAAAATTTTTGTTCAACATATTCAACACATGACCCATAGATGAAGAAAGTTCAGGTTCTTCTCTTGCATGACAAACTCTTCTGATAAAGGAAATTTACCTTCCTTCCACACCAAAATAACTGATTCATCAACACTTTCAGCCTGATTTTCTGTTTCGTGGAACACAGTATCTTTGTGTGATATCTTTCAGGCAGCTAAAAGCAATCAACTAAATAAAATCTGACACAGAGTAATTTTATTTGCTCTTTTACAAGGACTAAGTTTATTGGGGCTTTAATCTCTTATTCTGACTGACACTCAGACTCATTCCAGTCTTTATCTAAGGACAAACTAATTAGGAGGCAATTCAAGCTTTTTCAAGGTATTCCTATGCATTGCTTACTACCGAAGTGTAAATACAAACCTATCAAAAGTGTGACTTAATAGCCACATGCAGGAAATCTTCTGAAAGATGCCAGTGTACTGGAGAAGAACTAAATTCTTTTTAATTTCTGAGGCAACACAAAATACACTGCAGACTACTTACTACCCTGCTACTGAGCATGGACATAGACTGTCAGGAGATTTATTGCAGAAAGAGGTGTATGTCTTTGGGTTTCAAAGTTTTTCAGCTGATTTTAGCACACTTCTACGGGCTTGTTGGAGAAGGACTTGTTCTTTCACTGAAAGAGAGAAGTGTGGCTTCTAAAGTATGTTTTACAACTCAGCAAAGGACCAGGTTGAGGCAACTCTTGACTCCTCAAATGGTTGGTTTGTTCCAAATCAGACTAAAATAGTTATGCTTGAAACATCTTTTCACATGTAGATAAACAGATACTGAAAGCAAAAAAAGGAATCTCTTGGTCCCTGGAAAATCAGATAATATTGCCAGCCTAGGACTCTTCAGGAGGCACTAGTACACCATTTTAAACACAGAGCTGAAACTAACCATGGTCCCTGGTGTTCCCAGATACTACAGCTACCATTAGCAACCTTTTCTCTCAATAGCCACACTTTCTCTTGGGAACACAAAAAAAAAGGTATCTAAATTTTAGGATTTTTGTATAATTTAAACCCAGAACAACAGAATAAATACTTATACAAGTAGGCAACCACTTGGAGGTTGTTGAATATTCGGCAAATCAGCATGTGATTAGACATAACAAGAAAAGAATTCTAATTAAGATATTAATTTTGAATAAGCCTGATAGAAGACTCTAAAAACATAACCATACATGCAAATACAAAAGAACTATGATTGTTCTATGTGCCAAAATGAGTGTCTTTGTATTAACTTGTTTAGCCTTCACATGAACTGTTCTTGCTCAGTGTTTACAGACTGTTTGACTCCTACCCACCATATGGCCCAGTCTTGTGCCAAATTCCAGAAATGTTGATGAGAAAAACATGGGTAAGTAAAAGCGAATGCATATTCACACTTTTTTGAGGTAATTTGCACCCTGTTTCAAATCAGGCTACCTACTTACCAGCTATTTTCACTAACAATCAGAGTGGGATTTATCTGAGGTATCAAAATACTTACGTCAATTTAGATACCTGATTTCAAGTATCTGCCTGCAAGTGTCTTTGAGTCTGTAAGGTGTCTAAACTGTAATTCCATTTCATGTTCTTGGCCTATTGCAGCTTTCTGGGCCCAAACCAACACAGAAAAGACAGCTCTTCACAACAAAGAAAACTAGGCTTTCACATATTAAATAAGGCTCTACAGTATCTTACCATAACGTTCCTTTCATAATGTTCGTGTTCTTTCTCAAAATCTATTACAAAGCCATTTAGAGACCAAATAAATGTCAGGTCTAATGTGGGATCATGGGATGCAATGCATTGCATGGTAGCATTCTCTCCAACGGTGACATCAACATTCAATGGAGCTAAAGTAATCCTTGTAGCTTCTGTGAAGTTAATGGCAAACATGGAAAATTACAATTAATAAACGTTTATTCAAATATCAGCTCAGCTCCATAACTGCTTGATCATACATTAAACCAGTCCCTCAAACTCTAGGTTACATGTCATTCATACAACTACATTTGAAAGGACCAAATTAAAGAGAACAAAGACAGCATTTTACAACTAAAATGCCTGACATCTGTTCAGCTGTTTAAATCTCTGAATCACATTACTAATTATTTAAAACTATTTTTATTCATTGACTATATCTCAAGTAGAAAGAAGACACATGATGAATCTTATGTGACTTGTGTTGCATTCCTTGTTTCAATTGTAATATTTCCTGTGTTTTAAAATATGTCTCTTTAATGAATGGAAAGTTCTACTTGGTTAGACTGAGTCAAAAGTTCATTAGAGCATTGCAGGGATTGAGATCTTAATTTATCTACTGAGAAACAGTATAATGGATGCATAACAAATTGTGCAAATTGCTGCATGTGGAAAACAAGAGAAAGCAGTACAAGCAAAGGAAGAAAGCTATATATCCCCCAGCAATGTCTCTTACTATTATTAGAACAAAAAAGAAGGCAGGCATCTCATGACACTTGCTCAAGCTCTTGATACATGCATCAAACCCATATGGAAAATCAGAAACTGTTCTGGAAGGGACTCACTGGACAGGTGAGACCTGTTCCTTTTCTTACAACTATTATCATAAAACAAAAAGCCACAGAGCATCTTCCTTATGCCATGACATGTAATATCTGTGCCACCAATATGACAGTGGTGGTAGGGTATCAAAAGCTGGAAGACAATAGCCATAAGAAAAGAGCTATTGTTACTAGTTAAAACCTAGGTTTGAGCTTGCTCCAAGGAGCACACTCCATTCCATCATACACATAAAAAGAAAATACCCTCAGTAAGCCCAGTATTTTGTCAATCTGCCTCAGAAAGAAACCCTTCCCCAGATCCTACTCTAGTAATCTAAAGCCTGCTTAATACCAAGACTATGAGGATGGCACAACTATTGCCTTTTGCATATGGAGCAKCTCACAGTGCATTGGAGCAATCTGTTAACATCTGGTCTCCAGAGTCTTAGACATGGACACATGCTTAGGCTACCTGCTCCATTCCCGTGTGGTGGTGCCTGTATGCTCAGTATTTGTTTCTATCATCAGGGATTTCATAAATGTATACATAAATACAGATATACATATCAATACCAGTCTAAAAAGTTGCTGAAAGAGTGGACCAGTGGCAGGGAACTAACAGCAACCGGGAAAAACCTTGAGACTTTGCACTGCCTGTCAGCTTCAGWTTTAACTTTTTGATTTCCTATAGTCCTGTGCAATGCCTGAGAAGTTTTATGGGCCACACAATGTGCTTGGGAATGCCACTTTCAAAGCACTCTTCATCAACCCTCATCACCRCCCACAATGTGAAGATAATTTTGAAATAGGTCATCTGATCCTTCTGTTTCTGCTGTGATGTCTTATACTCTTGGCGTTCATTTCTAGATGAATCACAGCAGAATTTTTCAAAATTTAAAATTTCTTTATACTAGTTTATAAGGTTTACAAACATATTGGATTTTGTTTCACTGTGCAAATTTAGTATAAAAATGTTCTTCCTGATTTTAGAAGATATGATATAAATATTAAGGGGCTGGATATATTTATTTACATAAATTTTCAAAATAATTAAATGCCTGAGGGTAATGTTAAGACATATGAAACAGGACAAGATGATAAAAAGTAACTGCAAAAATAAAAATATAGTTTTACATTTCATTTGGTACAATAAATTTAGTACGAATCAGCCAGAAAATTGCTTTCATATGATGTGATGCTGCACACTAATTCTTACGTTAGTAYATCAATATTGTGGCATTGAGCTGCCACATCAGCATAATTTCTGGAACACAGATTAAAAACGTATTTGACAAATGACTGTTCTACTATCGGGGTACTTGATAGACATAGTTGTTACAGAATTCTGTCTTTCCTGTCTGTAGTCTACAGTTATTTAATTTTTTGACATCAGATTTAAAATACACAAGGATATCAGTACTCAAATCAGTAAATACAAAAACTCATAAAGGAAGATTATTTGTGCAATCATATGGCCATATGTTCTTATCTCACAAATTTCATGCCTATTTCTTCAACAGCAATGCTCTCTCAAACTTGCTTATACCACAACAACAACAACGAAACTCCACCAGAAAAGCCCCACCAAAACAAACAAACCAACAAACCAACCAACCCACCAACCAACCAACCAAACAAAAACCCCCACAAAGCAAAAAATCACAACACTAAGGAAGGTCAGTAGGAGCCCCGTTTCCCTGAGTCATGGTCCCAGAATCACACCTTAGCCTGAGTGCTAAGCTACCAAATAGAGTGAATACATTAAAATATGTCAACTTAATGTATCTGATTTAATAATCTCTTATGGAAAAGTCAACCCTGAAAATTGAGATACAATGTTAGAACGGGTGCAAACATACCCAGTTTCTACTGAGAAATATGCTTCAAAACCATCAATTTGTTGTTAATGAGCAATTAAATTAGAAAGACGTAGAACAGCTTTAAAAGGTAGTGCAATGCTGGAACAAAAATTAGTAATTTTGAATTAAGGGATTCAACCCAAAATAAACTAATGCAATTCTGAGGCTTACCTGTCATTTCTAGAACACCAGTGCTATTAGCTTTTCCTCGGTTATTTTCTGCAAAACAGGTGTAGCGACCTTCATCCAGCTTTGTGACATTGATAATTTCCAGGCTCCCGTCATCCCAGATACGTATGCTATGGAAAGTGCAAAAAATACACCAAGAGAAATTGGATTTTATATTAGAAAGCAGTGCTTCCTGTAGAACTTTAGTAAGTGAAAGAACAAACCACAAACATCATTTGAAAGCTCACATCTAATTACTCGATTTATAAACACTCCTGCAGTAAAAAATATTTAAATAGACTGCGGCATGATTAGATGTCTCACATTGCTGCAGCAAGAGAATGTACTTCTATTTACTTTTACTCATTCAAATATTTTTCTTAGAGTTTTATGATACAATTCCATTCTTAAACAAGGCTGGTTAAAGTTAGATACCCTGCTAACTCTTTGAATCCACACTGCCAGAAACATTTTGGCATATTATTTTCCTGAAGTTACACATTCTCCTGTCCTTGAAGTCTGCAAAACGGAGAACTATCCTACAGGATAGACAGAAACATAAGGAGACATTTTTAAGGCTCAAAGTGTTCACTAACAGTCAATACTAACCGGCTCCCATTTACAAGCAATTCTGTTCCTTTGCTCCAGGAGAATTTTGGCTTAGGAGCAGCTTTAGGCTTGCATTCAATGATTACACGCCCCCCTTTAGCTGCTAGGATTTTCTTCTTCATAGGGTTCAGTTCAAAAGTAGGAGGTGAGGCTGAAAGCAAAAATTACCACAAATATTCCTGTTAGTGATTTTACTGCAAAATATAATTTCTTTGCAACATGCAATAAACGTCCATTATTCAGACCAGTGAGAAAAATATTAACGATACAGAGGTGTGCTGGGAAGTATATGGTGATCTAAAAGAGGCAGGAAAAAGCATTACGTAGTTCTGTGCTGTGTTACACTAGAGGTTTCTTTCTATTGATTTCTGAACTTTCATCTAAGTTTAATCTAACAAGATCAAAGTCCACAGCAAGTTCCTCCCTTTCAAAAGGCCTTTTGATCAGTCCTAATAAAATTCAGATTACTGGAGACAAATTTCTGTAACAAGTTGCTCACTCAATCATACTTTCAAAGAATAGTTGGGTTTTCTTTTCAGTGTTTTTAACCCTCTCTAGCAACTAAAGTTGCACCCTTCTTATTCTTTGTGGTTTTCTGTTTGGCCAGCTGGCTTTAGGTGCACTCTCAAACATAGAAGAGTAATGAAACGTACTGTAGTAAGCGCCACACTTATGTCTCTGAGGTCAGATCTTTGCTTACTAATTTTCTCTTTATTTGAAACCAAATAAAAGAAAAAAAGCTTTTAATTATTTTGCATCTTGGCATACCATCGTTAATCACGCCAGCAAGTGTGTGCACAGCCTGAGGAAACAATTATTTAATTGCAGAAGTACAGAGCAAAACTCTGATGGATATCCACATCTTACCAACACTGAATTTTGAAAATACACTTATAAAAAGTGCTCATTTTGTGTAAACCAGGCTGGTAGTGAATACATAGTAATAGAAGAATAGTGTAGGATGAAGCATTGTTGTGCAATGGATTAGGAAAACCAAGAAGTTCTTGGGAAAGTCTTAAGGCAAGTGTGAGATAGAAAGAACTCAGAGTAACTACTGCAGGGAAATCTAGGAAAATATGTCATACAACCAGTGTGTCTACTCTAAGGAAATCAGTAAAAACATCAGAAATTGTTTTTAGGCTGAGCACTCTGGATCTGAGAGTCAAACTTTCAACAAGATGCTCCTTAGGAAAAGGCAATGGATTAGTAACTACATCCAGCACAAAACGGCACAGCTATATTGCACACAAACACTGCAGCTTGGCTGTAATGGGTTGTAGAAAGCAAAAACAAAGGCGAGAGTGAAGATGAAGAGCTTCAAAGGCCAAGTGATTGACAACATGGTTTCTTAAAAAGCAGATTTTGTCCCACAGAGGAGTGAGCATAGGTGAGCAAAAAAGAAAATGCTTCTTAACCAGTTTTGCAAGCTCAAAAGTGCAGGCAGCAACTCTATGTGCTTCATATAACTTCTGCACTATCAGTTCCTCTGAGGGGGAACAGCAGCAAACAAACATCATAAATAATAATAATGGCAAACATGCCCCCAGAATTAGTAAGTTTAGTCCTCAAGTTGTCAAACACCAGCTAGAGAGCTCAAATAAGTCCCATCTCATCCAGACTGAGTGAGGGTTCTTAGCTTTGTCCTCACAGGGATCTGTTACCAAACAATACTTGCAAATATGACTGCTGTCTTACTCAACCTGAAAAAGTAAATAGAGAAATAATCCCACTGACCCACGATCTTCAGTTCAGCATTTGCATAAATAATTCCATGCATGTTTTCTGCTATACACTGGTACATGCCAGCATCGTCAAAGGTCAGACTTTGCATTCTTAGCTCTCCTTTCCGGAACTGAAACATAGAATCAATAAAATAGCAAGACATTAATATAAACTACATAAGATGAAGAGTTCACAGCCATCCACACGCTTTCTTTTTTTTTTTTTCTCTCCTTTTTCGGTGACATTGGGTTCACCTTTTTTAAAGAAAGATTCAGTGTCATCCAATAGTTTTCTGGAAAAGTCCGACCTGAGTGTCAGTAGAAAAATTCACTCTCCAGTCCCCTGTTATCATATCAATACAAACACTACTGATTCAGAAATAAGAAACAAGGAATTAAATTAATTTTATGCACATCAGCTTTGTTATGCCACGCTCAGTGGTCAGTACTTTCTGTTGTTACAGCATTTTACAACAGCAAAAAGTCAAAGCAAGTCCCAATGAGGTAGAAGTTTTTCAGAACAGTCCTCTGGGAGACAATATAAACTATTTTCTACTACTTTGTTTTAACATAAAAAAGAAAAAACTGTAAATCAAAATAAGGTACTTAAGGTGGGATATTTGGTAAATTACAAATAGATGTCAGTCAGTTTTATATTTATAAATATAAATATGAAAGATCATGTTAATAAATTCTGTTTTCTCATGAAAATAAAGCTGAAAGCTTTAACCCTTGTATCTAAGTAAACTGGAGTGGATGGAGCATTAGAAGATTAAAAGAATACTACTTAGTTGAAAAAAGAACAGATTAAAGGAAACATATTTCCTGACTGTTTTATGTGAAAATGTTTTAATCAGATTTTATACAAGGAATCTGTTGTGTGCTAAATGAAATATCTAATTAAAAGTTATCTGATTTAGAAAAAAAAATTATTTTTTCAAGGCACTTAATATATTTGCTATCTTCCATTTGGAAATCATCTTATCATAACAACACACAGCATAATCTTCTCGTGTACTACTGGAGACCTACATGCTGCTTTCTGCAATCCAGTATGCAGATTTTATCAGTTAAAGCCAGGTTCAGTGTGGACCAGCAAGCAACTCACTTGTTAAATTCTTTGTTTGCAATAACTACTGAAGCTAGACAACAGCATTGTTTTTCTCGGTTTAAGCTATTTCCATATAGCAGATGGTGATATCCCTGTTCTCTCTCCAAGCTCACACATTTTTCTTAAGAAATACAGTCAAAAAGCAAGCTGCCCCATTGTCTTTTTTTGATTGCTTGCCAAGATCAGAGTCACCACAGCTCAACAGATACAGAGCTACACTGTGCCCTCTTAGACTCTCTTGGTTTTTTAATCGCTTTTCATACACTATAAGCAATAGACTTTAGATACACTGTTGAAATGCCTGGACAGATTTTGCCCRGAGAAGTTGTAGATATCCCATCCCTGGAACTGTTCAAGGCCAGGCTGGATGGAGTTCTGAGCAACTTGGGCTAGTGAAAGGCGCCCCTGCTCATAGCAGGACAGTTGGAACTAAATGATCTTTAAGGCACTTTCCAACACAAACCATTCTGTGATTCTATGATTCTAGGACAGGCAATCTAGTTTGTTTAAACCAAATATCCAAYGTAATAGAATTAAATTATCAAACAGTACTTCTTTAAACTTCACATCCCCTAAACATCTTAACACTGTGTCTAGAAAAACTGTGGAAAAATACAGGATATAGAAACAACACTGATAATTAAAAAAAAMCCACTCTTTCTTTCATATCTCCGCTGACTCCATTTTGTCTTATATTTTTAAAGACACATTCATGTTTAATGTGGTAAAAAGGATTAACTTTAAAGAGAAGACGATAGACATTTTTTATCCAGAGTGGAGAGCTTTTACTTAAACAGGCCTGGAGAAAAAGGGACATCCACCTTCCAGACATATGGTCARAAGTTAAGTTCATAATTCAAAGCTGAATACTAAATAGCCTGAAGAAATAAGAGAACATTGAGATAAAAAAATAGATTTTAATGCCTAATGCAAGTGGAATCAGCAAATATTTTCATCATCATTATAATTAGTTTTCTTTTAACCTTTTACCAATGCATGCTTCAAAAAATTGTTTCCATGGGCTAATCAATCAAGCCTGCGTTACCTAGACCAATATACTCACCGAGGCACCATTCTTCAGCCACCTAATTGTTGGAATAGGCTTGCCCGTAGCTACACAAGGCCAGTATAGGTCACTGCCTATATCCTTCTCTGTGTCATTGATATGTTCTACCCACTCAGGAGCAGCTGCAGAATGAAATACATGATGCATTGTAAATATAGCACATGCATATTTAATTAGCATTATGTTGTATTAATTCCATTGCTTTTTCCATTATACTTAAACAGGCAACACAAAATAATGACGATAACTCAGCAATGCACTGGCACAAAAAAAAAAAAAAAAGATGTTGCTTTTGTCTTATGATATAGATTCAAAATAATTTCAAACTATTTCTTCTGAGAAGAAAATATGGAATTGAAATAATGGTTCCTGAATGACCGAAGACATAAGACATTGCCACTTATACTGATCTGTAGACTATACAATGTGGAAATTACCCAGTAGCACCATAAAAATGATAGTTAAATGACATGAAATTGTGCAAAACCATGTATGTACCGAAAGGATCTCACAAAATTATTCTCTTGGTCCAGATAAGATATATAAGAAATTAATATTGAAAATGGTCCAGCATTTTTGGTTTTGCTAAGCAAACAAACCGATTTATTAGCTTTACTTGTTAGAAGCAGTAATAACCTTCCCACACTAATTTTGAGTTTATTCTACTGAATATCTGAGGACCTTAACTCAGAAGATCTTCTGTACAGTCAATGAAAGAAACTTAAATCTTCTGAGGGTGATTCATATGCTATGTGTGACCTTTTCATGTCATAATTTTGTGGCATAAACCTCAGTCAAGAAGTCAAGTCACTTTAGATGATTTCACTATGAGCAGTAAGATACAATTCTTTGGTTACCTAATTTATACAAATACAAATACATAAAGGGAAGTGACAGTGGGTGGAGGAATACAGAACTGAGCACAGCTAATAAAAAAGAGAGCTAAGACAGAAGACACAAACAAAATGAGAAAACAAGAAAGCATAACAAACCCAATGGTCTCTTTTTCTTCCTGGAACTTCTTTCATTTCAATTACTATAAATTGACTTAATTTCCATTATGCATAATTATGTTAACACATTTCTGTCAAGGTGTATATACCAGCTATCATAACCAGACAAACTGAGTAGTCATTCAACTAATACATAAATAAATTCCCTGGCATTTAATGTGTGAATTTTGATTCTGTTCTATTAGCTTGAACAGCAGTGTGTGAGGATGATAGTATGAATCAACACTGACATCAAGTGTGAAAACACAGATATTTTCAACATAAGTAAAAGCAATATAGATCATCAAGAATAAAATTGTTCTTCCTACCTTGTACATAAACTCTTGCTTGATGTTTATCTTTTCCTTTATAGTTTTCAGCTTCACACTCATAAAGTCCTTCATCTTCATACTGAATATTGAAGATCTTAAGAACTGCACCAGACATGCTTATCTCAGCAGTGGCTGGCAAGGGTTCAAGGTATTTACTCCATCTGAGTTCAGGAACCGGACTTGAAAAGGTACAGTAAAGTACAAATCAGCATGTTCAAGAACTCGCTGTTAAATTGCAGACTACAAAAAGAGCGTTTGATCATGAAACATGTATTTTCATTCCCTGAAATATGAAAGCAAACCATGCTCCACAATAACTTTAAAACACACTTACTTTCCAAGAGCAAAACACTCCAGTGTCACGTTTTGCCCCAGGAGAGCGTATGTGTCCTTGAACTTCACCTTGATATCAGCAGGATATACTTTTGCTCCTAGTATGAAAAAAAAGACTCTCAGAAAAGACATGGCAAAAAGTTATACAACTATTAAAATTTCCACAGTTCAATAAAACTTTTCTTACAATTCCAGACAAAATTCTTCTTTAAAGTGAATAAATGGCCTGGCAATTCATAAAGTCTGACCAAGCACTGAACTTTAATAGTAAGGCATAATTGTTTTACTCAGCAACTAGTTATATTTCTCTGGATGACAATTCCTAACATTTTTTTAGAGAATTTCTAATTGCATTTGAAGCATGATGATGTACTGTGTGTGTGGGTAGACAAAAACCCGAGTCTCTATTTCCCACAGATTCTTTTACTGGATAGAATATTTTGAATTTAAGCTCAATTTTATCCCAGTAAGGGTATGAAGGAGCTAGAGCAAGCACATCTACAGTTTAATGAAGGCACAAGGATGTAAATCTAATCAAATCTCCCTACTGGTGATCCCTGCAGGAATCCTCTTGCAGTTCTTCTTGATGAAGATGGCAGTGTGAATATTGGCCATGGAATATTTGGTCAAAGATCCCTAATTTGTAGTTACTCAAATTCAATCAGTAATATGGGAAATTTAAACATATAAAAGGGTCACTGAAAAACTGATGATCAGTTTATGAGAACCTAGTGACTGATAGTCTGCAGTGGCAAAAGGGAACTTGGTTCGTATTTGGAAAACATGCAGTTCTCATGAAGAAACAGTGGCAAATAATGCAGTAACACAAAGCCACACACGTGTCTTAGGAGATTGACCATGAGACAACATTCTTAGGCCACCGTTGGATAGGAAGTTTCATCAGGGGAAAATGATTTTCCACTTTCATGGGAGATTTTCTGTGGACAAAAAAAGTAAATCTCGAAGCTGTTCATCAACATTTACATGAACTTCCTGCTTTACAGTCATACTCGTTTGAACCAATGCCAAGATTAGAAAAGATACTGAAGATTTTGGAATGAGGACAGGGGCTTATCACATAAAAGAGATGGGGATTCTGAGGATAAGAACTCTGTTCTTAATGATTTGAAAGGAAATTTGTGAATGAATCCGTGGAGATTTCCTTCACAAAGTTTTCACTGTGGATGGGAATGATCTGGACCTCTGCATCTGAAATACTAAATAACATTGTGCAGTAGCCATTACAACTTGCCATATATTTCTCCTTACAGAAACGAAAGTAGTTACGAATTAGCAAAATTATAATACAAACAGTTAAAATACTGCATGTGCATAGTATTTCCAATAAATACTTACGATCGGATTGTGGAATAAGTGGAATAAATTTACTGAATACACTCTTTGTTATCGAAGGGCTGGACACAAAACATGAATAATTGCCCTTATCTGATGCTTCTACATTTGCAATGTAAAGATTGCCATTCGTCTGTGACACAAATCGTCGTTTGTCCAAAGCAATGAACACTGGGAACTCATTTAGAAGCCAGCGATAACTGAGGTCATCTGGAAGAAAATATTTTCTAGTCAATATTAAAAAAAACATGATCAGCTTTTTAAATTATGGAATACTGTCCGCATATAAGGTACCTGACTCTGATTTCTAGTTTATAGTTTTTTTTTCGGAGAGGCAGCTATGTGGGAGAGATTTATATGTCTCAGCAGCCAGCTCATTTCCCCCTACACTGAACATTGGGCTACTGCTGCCGTGAGTGCAGGTTACTGGGAACCTGGCTACAGCCCGCCTTGGGCACAACCTTCCCACAGGAACAGAAGTGGGATGGGACGAGAGAGGCAGCTGGGTCTTGACCTTATGCAATTGAGAAGCTGGGAAGTACTCACCAGTCTTGTGATTTAGACAAAACCTTAGAGTATTTTAACCAGCAATATGTCTCAGTTCTTCAGTTCCTTGCAATGCTTAAACTRAGCATGAAAATGAAATAATTATTCCATTTTACGAGGTAGAAGAGATGCTAACAGGCAAATTCGTCCCTCGTGATGGAACTGCAGATGCTTGAGGTTATGGGTATAATCCCCGCAGAGCTCTTCAGTAGCTAATGATGAGAAAAAKTCACCTCCAGAGAATAAATCACCTCATCTCTGACCCTCTGGGGCTGCTTCTGCTGTTACATGATTTTAACAGAAGCCCATGATCATAGTACTTGAGGTGACTTTACTAGGTGGAATGAAGCTGGGCACTGTCCAAGATCAGCAGAAAGTCTGGGGTGACTCAGTGACAGAGTCAGATCTTTTGATTGGTAGGCCAAATCTCCCCTCTGCTATCCAGATTAGCCTGAGTAATTCTATTTGTAGTACCAAAACCTATTTGCAAATTCAACAATATTCCTTACATATGATCAAAATCAAACATATCCACAACAAAAACCTAATCTAAATGGTGATTCTCAAGCTGCATAAAAGTTACTATTTCAGTAAATACAAAGGAAGCTTGCAAAAATAAATATTAATTTGCGTTTTACTCTTAAGACATTGAAAATGAAGCACTTTTAGCTGAATTACCTGGGTAGTGGTAAGGGGGCTCACAAAGAAGCACTGCTCCAACACCTTCTCGCACTTTAACCTCATAACGTTCCTCAGGCGGAAACGGATCCAGATCTAGTTTTAAAAGAAGTGAGGGGAGGAGAATAAGGGTTTTCACCATAGTATTTTTTTATTATTATCATTATTTTCAGTCCTGTAGAGATTAATATAGAAATACATCAATACATGGCAGATAGATACCTGTTGACCCCTAATGCCAGTTTTGCTTATTTGTCATTATCAAAGGAAATTTTTTTGCAGTATTTTTGTCATCATAATTGCAAATGCCAGACAAAAAAAAAAGTGATGCAGATTGTATCCCTAAGAGTAGCTAGGTTTCCTTAAAGAAGGAATCCCAGGAAGAGACAGGGAAAGGATTTTAGGTTATTTTTCAATTGCCTTCTCCAAAACGTAAATTTAATTCTTTACTGTAATTTAAAGGGTCTTCTCTAAAACGACCTGGCTGCCCTCTCCAATGAATCCAGCAGCCAAGGACTGACAAGCAGCTAGCTCAGACACATCTTTAGTGCCAGAGGTTTGGGACAGAAGTGACTCGCATCCCAGGTGATCCCTTAGCTGACCCTCCTTAAATCAACTTCCATGCAGCRGGGTAATGGCACTATTGTATAAAAGAATAAAGGAACAAATCTTTCATCATTCCACAGACTCTGGAAGAACAGTAATAGTATCTGCGGAGGTAAGACAACAGTTGCATGAGTAACTTCAATGAGCGTGAGTAACTACAACAATAATTGCAATTGCACTATGCTGCTTCTTTTCACTGTTATCCAATCTGAAATTAAACCATAAACACCTTGAGTCTCTTCTGAAGCTTCTCTATGTCACTAAGTAGTGAGATTGTAGAGATCCTCACTGAAGTCTTGCTCTAAATGCTATTGTGGTGTAAAAAACACCTCCATAATAGCCACGTGCATAGCCCCTGACTSCAATATTCTACCACAGAAATCATCTAAGCTAACTTTATGCAGATAACTTCAGCTTTGTTCAGTGGCAGGCAGCTTCTCAGTTTTACTAAATTCCCAAGGTTGTCTCTGAGATCTAACTAAAACTTAAGTTCAAGTGCAGCCAGTCATCAACAACGAAGAAAAAATCAGCACTGAGCTACATACAGAAAGAGACTAAGTAGAAAACAGAGCCTATTGACGACTATAAAATCCAATGGATAGATCCAGTAGACACTACATTATCTAATAATAATTAATTCCTTAAATTTGTCACAACTGTTATATTTATTAAATATAGTAAAGGTAAAGGAATCCTCCAAGGGCAACCACAGCCTTCAGATCTGAATGGCTACAAGAATCTAGGAAGYAAATATTATTACACTTTGTCAAAAGCATGAAAAAAATTCTAGTAGAGTTATGTCAGTGTTCAGGGAGACAYCCTTCCCAGTTTCTGAAATACTAATTTTTCTTCTGCTGACAGACCAGAAGACAATACAGATGTTTCCAATGACTGGCTGGATCTTGATTAGATCAATGCCTAAATGGTAGGCATTGTAATGGTCCACTCAAAGGACTTGTGATTCTTATTTTATATGATTTTACCTGGTGCCTTAGTGCAATGAAAGTATTCAATTCTCCACATCTATCTCCCAATTAATTCRGAAAATTAGTCTTTGATTAAAAAATGAAAGTAAGTATACCAGACTAACTTGGCAAGAATTAGCTATTTGACCAGAAAAGTTTTGTAATTAAAACCAGGGAACCTCTTCACTCATGTTGGAATACTACTATTCATATAATATCTGCAGTAGTTTGAGTATTATTTAATATTCCCTTTCCAAACACTGGCATGGACCTTATTACACAACTACTTTTTATATTCAAAATATTTACTCATCTCTCATGAAAGCATCAATTTCCTTGTTGCAGATCTTTTGATCATGTAAACTTGACACTATTATTAATTTCTGCTTTTGTTGGAACAGACTAGTGTTTAAAACCTCTTGCAGGAATAGGGAAAAAAATAAAATTACAATCACTAGCAACAAACGWGTACGGTTTGATGAAAGGAAAACCTATCATTGCTTTGAAGTTTTTTTAGCAATTTTAAGTTTACATTTTAAGTGTAGACATTTTGTTTAAGTGCTCTTGAATAAGCTCTGAAACTTTGCGACAGTCACCACAAGTATGTATGCAACACTTAAAAAATATTTTAATGGGTTTTAAGGCACTGGATCTAAAAATTATCTACAGTATTCTCAGATGGATTAATTGATGAAGTATACGAGAAAACGTGGATTTTGTTCCATAGTTTCAGTAAATTTGACAGCAAAACAAAATTACAGATGGTCAAGACTTTTTTGAACTCTTCTAAATGGCTGTTGACATTTTTCAATCAGTTTATGTACAAGCAAAAGAACCAAAACTTCCACTAAAGATCAGACATTTTCTKTATTAATTTTACCAACTCTATTCAGTTCTTTAGAAACAGTGGTTGTAGAAGGAAATGTCTTTTATAGGTCATCATTAAAAAGGAGAAAGGAAGAAATACAACAATACAAAGAATGAAAGCAGCCTTTTTTAACAGGTATTTATCAGTTTTCAGGTATCTTTTCACTTCTATTCCTTAGGTCTTTACTCTACTATAGTTTACATATTGAAACATTATATATTAAGGTTCTGTTCAATATAATTTTTCAGTACACTATCAACATTCAGCTCATGCAGCCAGYGAGCTGGTAGGCAGAAAACATGTTTCAGACTGTTTTGATTCTACAATTTTCATCTACTATGTGCATTGGTTTAATTTTTTTATCCTATTGATTATTCAGGACTGACACCACTGAAGCATGCTTTAGGTATAAATAAATATCTTGTAAACTGAATGTTGATGTTATCTCCATTAAAAGGAAGTAACAACCTGGCCTTCAATTTTTTTTCTAGAAAATACACTGGGTTAATACAGGCTAAGACTATATAAACTATATGATCCATCAGCTCATTATAGCCTCTCAGTTTCCCTAATATTTGTGGTCCCACAGTCTTGTAACTACTATCAGAAGCTGAACTTTTCACTTCGTATCTGATCTTATACAGCAAGGAGTGAATTTTGTTCATGGAGGCTGCTGAAAGACAAGAAGAGCACTAACTCCTTAGTATCAGGGCACCCAGGGCTTTGTGAATGGACACTAGTTAGAATGGATTCCTTTTTCTGGGATTCCTTTTTTTGCCMTCTGACAAAAAAATATATCCAGCGAAAAAGGCAAAATAAAATAAAAATCCCAAACACTGTCTTCAGTCGGTAAAATTTTGCATTAGTCTTCATGTAGTACATAAATTTTTTACAATGCATGTATTTGTTGATGTGCAGACCTGTACATGTACATGCATTCAAAAGACTAGCTCAGGATCGTTAGAAGTTGGCAGAAATGACCCCCACCAGGGTCCTCATTGTAGCCCAGGAGTCAGGGAGCACACTTTACTAGCGAGTGCCGTGCCTTCCTCCTGCAGTTGTGTTTGCAGTGTGGCAGCACCTCATCACTATATGYCCTCACTCATGTCTTTCTTCCATGACTATTTCCCCTCAGGTCCTACCATGATTTATAAGGAGTCTTGACATTATTATCTCCAGAGCTGGCTCCATGAGTCTCTTCAATTAATAATTTAACAATAACTAACTGGGAAGGCTGTTATGTCAGCTGAATGCTAAAGGATATAAAATGCTTACAAACTTATTTTCTGTCTATCCCTGCAGACTAAGGCACTTAAGATATTGTATTTACAGAGTAATACAGCTCTAGCACATATTAGCAGAAGACACTGTGTAAAACATTGGGTATTTCAAGCTACCCATAATTTTTCTACATTTTAACATAAACAACRGCTTACATCCAAAACTCAGAGTGGCTTCACTGCTTCTGACAGTTCCAAAGATATTTGACACTACACAGACATATTTTCCAGCATCCCTTGATTTCTCTGGATTATTGATAACAAGTCTACCTCCCACCATACTGTAGCGATCCTTTGTTAAATCAATATCCCAGTTGTTGAGTTTCCACCTATTAAAAAAGAAAATACAGATGTAAGATTTGGCTCCAAACAGCAAACCTGGTAAGAAATATGATGTGAAAAATAACTCAGAAATTCTGATAAACTATACAGGAAGTTATTAATATACTTCAATATAAGTTTTAAGTTTTTCTTCAGCAAGGGCACAGATTTGAACTACAGAGGTCTTTTAAACATAACGGTTTCTGTTCTGTCTTCTTGGAGATGTGACATAGGTTAAAACATAACTGCTGGCCAAGCAGTAAGAGATGCTTGAGCTGGCTGTGAATGAGCTAGCTAGTCATCAAGCACAGGGATTTTAAACACATCTCAAATATTTATCTACGGACAAACTGGATAAAAATATACTCCCTCTGCATCTTTAAAGTATGGGTTTATGAGAGATTTTTGTAAACCTGCTGCAGAGCATGAGTATGTTTTAGAAAACATAAAGTGCCARGGAAGTCGGTGTAAAAACTATGGCATGCTTTGATGCAAGACCTACTTGTTACATTCAGAAAATTGSTGGACACTCTTTCTTACTTATGGTAAAATCCCCACAGCCAATTCACTGAATTACTGCAACTTTCACTTGAAGGATTAAGACAGAAACTGGTGGCCCAGTTCTGGCCCTCACCGATTTCTACTTATTTAAAAAAATGTTAAAATAGCCGGAGTGGGAACTGGTACTCATTATTTATATTTGTGCCGATTACTACGTCCACAAGGGGGAGCCYACAACCTTAGAAAGGAACCGCCCGGTTCCTACGCACAAATAGCAAAGCTGCAACTTAAATACATTTGGAGATCATAAAATTATTTCGGCATAAGTATTTTTTTTTGTCATAAGGCAAAGCTAGGCATTAGTATTTGGCAATGAGAACACACATACTACCTGCTCATTCACTATCAAAGATATACCAAAATATGCAGAATTCTCATTTGGAAGTGGAACTTGCAATTGTCATAGAAAGAAGCAATAGTAAGAGCACGAAGAAAAAATAAATTTATAAAAAATCTAACGAAGTGGTAGGATTTTAAAGATGCAGCCAATAGCATTTTGATCTTACAGAATCCTAGAGGTACCACTTCAGTCCTGTGAGACATTACCACATGTCTGCATTAGAAAAAATAAATAAATCCTCTTTTCAGAAATATCTAGGAATAAATGTCCTGAGGACAGCTTATCCTGCAACGAAAATGGCAGGAAGGACTTATTTATCTCTGAGATAGAAGAATTTTGGCTTAATAACTGCTAGAGGGCTGAGATGAAGATAACAGATCAAGGTATACTAAAAACAATTATGTCAAGAAATAAGAAAAGTGGCTTTATTCTGTACTGCAGTTATCATCACATCAGCTATCAGTGCTAATTGTCAGATCTGTTCCTAGACAGAGAAGCTCTGGAGGYGCAAGGCAATTTTTTGAGGGTGATTTTACCAGTTCAAATTTTGCAGACCCCACACATGATGAGGAAGAATGCCAAAATTTGTGTAGAGCCTGTAATCACTTCATAGSTCGTATATTTACAGTCTTGCAGGCGAGGGGGGATTCTCTAGACCAACTGGAACTGATGGGTAAGTACATCAGAAGGGTACCAAATCTAAGCACATCTAATCTCTCCACACTTTCCAAGCATGGCAAGGGGAAGTAAGTGCAACAAAATGTCATGTAGCAGGATCATACCCAAAAGGCCTATTCACAGGTGGTTCTGTACAGGTAGACAACCTGTTAGCATATTTTTAAAAGCTGCAATGAAGACTAACTAAGCTGTTTTGATGGAAGAATACCATAGCTGACCACAATAGTGTAACAGATTTAAAAGAACAGCCAGCAGACCTGATTGCTTTTTCTGTTCTAGAAACCAGAGTCTGGGAACACACGTGAGYGAGTACTGGGGGCAGGTGATAGGATAATATACTGAAATGGATCTCTTTTGCTGACAAGAAATTGTGTCTGTCCTTAGTACAATGACAGCAGTTTTCTGTCTATGATCAGGTTGTAATTTAGTCACAGTCTTAATAGTGACAATCCTAAGTACATTTCTCTTTACACAAKGAGCAGATAATGGCTGACAAACTCATATGAATGCACAACAAAGAAGGATTGTTCTCTACTRAACAATATAATTAAAGTGAAGGAGGTCATGTGGAAATCTGTATTTAAAGTAGYTGAAAAGTTTTTTCAGAACAAAATTTTTCATTTCTTCAGTAGCACAGCTTATACATTCTTGATCATTGCTCTACAATGCAGAGGACRCAAAAGCAACATGGGATGTAGAATATCCAGGTTCAATAACCAATACTACTTCTTTCAAAGCACAATAGTATAAAAAAAGCCATTCTAAATCAAG
Organism: Amblyornis subalaris; assembly: GCA_018881555.1. Lineage (NCBI taxonomy): Eukaryota > Metazoa > Chordata > Aves > Passeriformes > Ptilonorhynchidae > Amblyornis > Amblyornis subalaris. The sequence goes on along the minus strand of JACAXG010000062.1, from coordinate 3,460,398 downwards.
AAGAACMAAGACTCAAATCTCAGTCCACCTCAGCCTAAGCTGGAAAGATAGCCTCTTAATTATTTTTAAATGTCACTTCTCTTTTTTTTTTTTTTTTTACATCTAGATCAGTATTCCTTTCAAAAGCTAAACATATTTAACAGAATATACTGTTTTCAACACTGTCTAGACATTTTGGCAAATTGAATCAAGGTTGAGTCTTACTCAAAAATTGCATATCTCCCCATTTTTTCCTGCCTTGAAGACATTGCTCCAACCTTTTAAGACAGTCAATAATTTAATAGCACAATCTGAAACAGCTGCTGAATAAAATATGCAAGATCTGAAAATCAAAACAAGAGATGTTACCTGTAAGTAGGAAAAGGAATTGCTCGAGCTCTGCAGTTCATTGAAACTTGTCCATCTGAAGACTCTTCTGGGTAGATGGTATCGATAGGCTGCTCCTCAAAAACAGGCCCATAACCTTTGTTTCCTTCCTCTGAAAACAGAGTTTCAAATTAATCACTTTTTAATGAGCAGTCAAACTGAAGATGAATTTGCATCACACATTGCAGAATCAAAATGTAAAGGCCAAATAGCGAGTCACCCAAAATTACATTCTATGTGCTTCAGCAAAACTGGAGCAGTATGGGTAACAGAAGTGCTGGCTGTCCTTCACTGACTCCTGCCTTCTGAGAACTAAAGTAACTCAAACTATGTTCCTCTATTACTACCTTGTGTGACTTCTCTGATTAAATCAATTATTTGTCACTGTTTAGGCCAAATGTGGAGATAATTATGAACTGAAGATATGCCCCTTAGAAATACAGAGAGACCAACTTATTTCACAGAGAACAACAAATTCTAATCAAAAAGGTCCACGTCTGAAACAACTAYCCAGTTATTCCTGATCTCACAGCCTCCAATGATTTTATGTATTTAGAAAGAATCTTTACTGCATCAGACAAAAAACCCCATGTGTTGGGCAGGGAAGCTGAAAATTACATTGTTTCCGGATCACACCTCTGTGTTTCCTTTCAAGCTGAGGTATGTATTAGCTTTCTATCCTCCAAAATACAATTTTAAAAAGGTCCTACACTGAAAATAATTTCAGTTTGCAAAGTTAAGCACTTAAAGGTGAATAAATGTAAAACAGGTTTGACAACAAACTGTATTTTTTAATCTTTATCCTTCATTTGTTGATGCCGGTGTCACCCGGCAGGTTGCAGGCTCTGCCCACCCCTGCTGCATTCCCTTCTTTATCTCCTCCAAGTATACAAGGTTGCTCTTTGGGGTCTAGAGAAGCAAGACTAGGAGCAAAGGTGGAATGTTCTGGGAAAATTCTTCTCAGTAAATTCACGATGTAACTGGGTTTTTTTCTGTGAAAATGTTAAATATGCATTCCAGATACAGAATGGCTCTGTGAGGAGATGGTGCATGCTCCATATAGATACAATTTTGAGACAAGGAGTACTTGTAAGCAAACTCATGGGAGAACAAAGGAGTAAATGACTTCTACCAGGTTCACTTTCCATTCAAGTTCAGAGCCTTGCTCCAAATCCTAGAGATGCCAGAGATTTGGAAAATGACTGCAAGAATCTTGTAATACAAGGAAACAAACAAAACAAGCACAGTTTTACTAATAAGCTCTTCAGAGATGGCTGAATAATTTAACTCAGACATTTCCAAAAGAAATTGTTAAGGATGGAAAAATTCTACCATTTTGCAATAGTACCTGTGCTGCCTATAAAAATTTGCTATGTGGCTTGTAATTCAAAAAATCTTCACAGATCAGTAGATAAACTGGCAATGAAACAGATGAATGTCCTTAAATCAAATTACRATTTTGTACTCATGCCCTTAAAAGTCCTGTCGTTTGGTTCTAAAACATTTTAGACTAAATTAGACAGTTTTTAGGAAACCTATAAAAGAAGAAAGAGTCTATCAATATACCTAAAGAATATGAATTATGCCAGTGTAAAAATACCACATATACATAAAACATTCTTTCTGCAGATATCTTTTTTATTGTTCCTAAATTTCATATTCATAGATAGACACTGGATTACAGCACTAGAAGAAGACTGGTTACAGATAAAACGCAAGTTCCCTTTCCACTTCAGATTTGGGGGGAAAAAAATCACCATTTCCCTTGAGGACAGAAGCAGGTCCAGAAGACACTGTTATGCTGTGAGACATATGGTCAGACAACTTAATTTTTAAAAACTAATTCATAAAATGAGAAGTCTTTGAAAGAAGCAAAGAAGAGCAGCTAGAAAGGCGGAGCTTTTGAACAATGGTCTGCTTTCTTTCATATTTTAAAGCACTACATGATATAAAAATCTACATATTGCTAGATGAAAAGAAGAACTAATTTCAGACTGAAATGGCAAGATTCATGTATTTGTTTGGAGACTGGAATGACTAAGCCAGAAACCTGATGGCATGTTCTGTGCAATTCTTAAATATGAATACAGAATAAAAACAGCCTCTACCAGCAAATAGCCATATCATATGCAGCTGACTCTTCACCTTAGGACTCAAATGATGTTACAGAGCACTTAGGCATTTCATGGCATGCATTTTTAATGCTGCCAGCACTATTAATTATACTGAGTGAATGCCTGCTTCTCACACCTATCAAATATGCTTTATAATRGCACTTCTGCTGCAATCTATTATGAATCTGGTTTCAGGTGTCTGTCTGAGCAGAATAAGAAGTGCAGACTGAATGACAGGTGTGGCAAACAACGAACCTTTCATTCTCAGCCACAAGGTGMGKGTGCATCAGTGAYATGAAACAGCACATGGGAGAAAGAKAAGAGAAAGGGGTTGTGAAAAGATAAGCGAGAAATGTTCACACTCTGAGTGAAGTACCATGCCTGTGTGACAAAGTTTGGAGAGTGAGGAAGGGCAGACTAAGAGTACAAGGAAAAGCATCAGCTCACTGAAGTTGGGCCTACATGGAAAAGAGAAGTAAAAGTAGTGAAAGAAGAAGGAAATGGATGTATTAAGAAAGCTGAGGATGTGATGAAGAGCACATTTCATCTGTTCAGGTCCTACTTTAGACAAGCGGATGCACTATCAAACCTCTCAAACCCCCTTACTGCTGTATGTGTTGGACACCATTCTTGTGATTTATACTTTCAATTCAAGCAAAAGCTATCAACTGACTATTCGAGGTGTTCTTCAGTGAATTCTGAAAATAAGACTCAGACCTTTCAACAGGGCTAGAATRTACTAGGAAGTCTGTGCAAAGGTCAAGAAAATCTCTTCTCAGCTGATGAGATCATGATTCCTGTATAAGAACCTTTCCCTCTGGAAGGTGGTCCTGTCATCCTTTCTCTAAGCGACACTTTGCAGCTGAGCAGTGTAATTTCCCCTCTAGGTTTTCCTACAACGCTGCTCATGATTGTCCAACTTCTTAGGCAGCTGCTAAAGCTAAAGAGAGTGGAGATCTATTCAATTCTTGCTTTCTGGCTTAGTTTTCTGTCAGTTTAGTGAGGTGAATTTGTTCATTGATGAAGACCTTTGCCAGTGCAAAGAATGAAATAAGMAGCAGGGTTATAGGCTTCCACCTTTTGTGTGGAAAAAGTTGTCTTATTAACTGAACCATCTGAAAGAACTACTACTTAAGTAAGATATATTCATCTGAAAGCCTTACCACTACTTACAGATGGGATACAAAATTGTATTAGCACACTTTAATGCCCCTGAAGAAACCTGAGAGAGATCATAATACAAAATATCCAAGATATTCATAGAAAAAAGTATCAAAAGGATGTCTGAAAATAACAATCACAAACTACCTGAGGCAGTTTTTTTCAAGTCATGTCAAGAAACATCCCTCAAGAAGAGGGAAAAGGAAGGCACAATAAAAAGGCTTATTTAGTGCATCCTAATTCCATACATGTATAATCCAGGAAACGTCATACAAATGTATTTTTAAAAAATTAACTAGCTTTCAAATGGCTTAATTTTGCATGCTATACACTCACATAGAACAAACAAAGAGATCTTCCAGCCCATATGCACTCCTTTTTTATTACTTAGGCAATAAAAAGAACAACTAAAACCAAGTCAGTAGCCAATCACGCTTGTGTCAGTCCTCTATGGATCTCCCTGCACCTCACATTCTTCCATTTCCTAACCATTTGCCCACTCAAATGGTCTTGCAGCCTCCATATACACTGCTCCTGGTTGTCCCTCACCTCCTTATCCTCTTTGATAAGGAAATTATGCTTATCTGTAAATATAAAGGTAATGTAAAACTTTTTGATATGCCATCATATAGGTCCACTTCTTGTGTCTTATTTCCAAAAGCCTAATCACTGTCTCGTGTTATTAGAGAGCATATTTCATTAGTTCAGAATTTTCACAATATAGCTTCATATAAATTTTTTAGTTACAAGTATTGTTCTAACTACACTGACACTAAATTACTCATGACAGGTATAAATTTAACAACACAGCAGACAAATTCTGACTTGATATTTGAAAGATGAATAGCTTGAGCAAAGCTGGATGTAAGTCACCACAACATCAGTAGGAAGAAGGGAAGAAACTGATTCGTGAAAATCAAATGCAGTTATTGTACGTTAAAAATGTCCTAAATTACCCACTTAACCTTCCAGTTTACAGATCTTCATTTAAAAACACATAGAGGGAAATAATTCATTCAGTTCATTCTACTACACTATAGAGAAATAATCGAATCTTAATCAAGGAAACAGCTTTCTCATATTCTTTCAGGAATCTGATCCATCACAAAATTTAAGCATATAAATTGATCCAAAAGAACTAGGTTATGCATAAGTGCATTGTTAAGCAGATGTTCAAGTCCTTTGCTGGAGAAGAATCAATTCTAAAAACCACAAACAGTGACATGACTATCAATAGCAAGTCATGGTGAAAAGTATTCCAAAGGTCACTGTCAGAAACAAGCTAAACCACGTAAAAAACCTTAAGATCCCATCACTCCCACTRTGCACTGATATAAAATTATTTTAATTAACATCTCTATTTTTCTAATGAGTCTTCTCCTTCTCTTTCTGTTCCTGCTTCCTGTACACCTATCTATTTCCCTGGCATTTAACACTGCCAAAAGTGGCTGCACAAGGCAGTCATTAGGTATGAGTATTGATCTACCTAACAGTGTTGTATCCAGTTACATATTTTAACATGAGAGAAGGACAAAGATCTGTTGACACAGTGCATGGCTAGATTAACCTTGAATGCTAAAGGATGCTGAACGTAAGAGCCTTGGACTCATTCATTATCAGTTTAACTAAGTTGTCAGGCTCCGCATCAGCCTTGCAAGCCCAGAAACCATTTGATATTTAGAAGTAGATCTTGTACTGTTTTCAATATGTCAGAGAAATGAGGACCTAGTAATGTCTGAGAAGCTCATGCTCAGAAACAAGATGGTCTGGGAATGAGCCGAAGTATCTCTACCAGACTCACAGAACATAAACAGGGCACTTAGACCTTTCTGAGTACTGTGATCACAAAACACGTTACAATTATTTATTCAYGAATGTCAGACACTCAGCAGTAGCATGAAATGGTCTTCCGAGATCCAAGCAGGGGCAAGACAGACAACGTAAACAGGTATTAAGTACATCCATTCACTTCTTATTTTAGAAGAAAAATATTATCTCTCTTTAGAAAATGTGAATAATTCCATATGCTGTGATAAAAAGCTTTAAATAATGTAGATTCYAGCCCTCAGTTCAGAACATGCATTTTTGAACCTACTGTTCTGTCCAAGCCCTAAATAATTTAAGGTTTGGAGGCTGGATTGTTTGTTTATTTCTCTCAATCACGTGGGAAAAGTCGTACTTGGCATTAATGCRAAGCTTATGTGCTGAAGCAATAATGTGTTCATGTTGAAAAAATTAATGCTGTAGCGTTTTGTGGTTTATAAAGAAGATTCCATCACTGTGATTGAGAAGATGGGGTAAATCATAAGTGTAAGTCATCAAGAYGCTAAAGGGAAATAATTTTCCGAGAGCCAGTCAGCACTCACTCAAGCACTCCCATTGCATATTATATGAGCTATGACTTAGCTTGCCTTTGGGAAGGCTGCCTCTACTTTTCTGGACCAAAAAGAGCAGGAGAATGACTCCTATTTCCTATGTGCCAGTGAAGACCTCGAAGAGCCGCAGAGTTAATGATGTACTTTCTCTTTTACAGCAAGTTTCGAGTACAAAAAGCTCCAGCCTTTGGCAGAGCCAGGTTCTCCACTTGTGCCTAATAATGACWGGGTACAGTTTGCTTGTCTTCTCATACTGCCATGAGGAATGTCAGCCAATACCRATTATTGTACTTTTAAACATCCTCCCATTTGCCTATTCAATATTTAAATTATTTAGGTGGTTCTTCCTTAAAAACCTAAGTGTTACTTCAAAAGTGACTGAAGAGCCTAACATTGACCTCATGGGAAAGCCAGTGGGATGAAGCCAAAGTGCAGTAGTTATTCTGCACAATCTGCCCACACAAGCCTTCCTGGTGCACATGAAATACCAGCAACACACTCAGAAATTCAGCATGCTGTCTAACAGCATCACCATGTACTCATCTAAACAACTGCCTTGCACTGAGARTCTCTGCATCTTACTGGCTTTCTTGGTCTACCAGCCTTCACTGAAGTTTCAGGYCCTAGTGATTTTTGGAAACTTGGTCGCCTAAAAAGCAGAAGGGCTTTTGACATTTTTACCCCTGGACTATTGCCTCATTTTGCACAATTCAGAATACTCAGTAGAGTGACAAGCTGCCTTCTGAGGCCYGATCTGACCAAAACTCAGGTACTGTCTGGCTCTGCACTATCAAATCCCAAGGTAAAAAGTAGAACAGTTTGATCAGAAATAAATTATTGGAGGAACATTTTTCACTATTGATTCCTCTCATAGCCAAATGCAATCAACTATTCATTAAGCACAAAAAAAAATAGGGTCTTTGCAGGTTTTAATTAGTCTTTTGGAAGAACAAAACAAGCTGTACCTGAAAAACAGTCTTAATTCTTTTGGTGCTAGGTTATTATCCCAAATGAAGATACACTTTAGTTCASTGATTTATACGGGAGGTAGCAGATGAAAGAGAAGTTTAAAATTCAGACTTAGCAATAGGACATGAATCTAATGGTGAGTCAAAGGCAACTTGGAAGTATGTTGGAGAAATGTCAGGGGGAAGAGGAGAAGAGTCAAATATTATCAGTAATATGCAGGAAATAACTTTTTTGGCAGTGGACTGACAATCACTGACATGTTCCCTGAGGAGTGATTTGCTGCTCTCATTTGCCTTTCACTACTCAAAGTGCACTCTGAAAAGCAACCCTTATTATAACTGTCTGTTCTATCAGTAAGTGGAAGGCCAAATTATTTACAGCTTTTTCACCAGTTTATATCTGCAAGACTACATTTCAAGCACCAATTTACCTGGAAAATAAATACTGCTCCTGTCTTATTGCAGAAGATGATCTCTGCTTAAACTTCCAATGCACTGATTCATGCAATATTTGCTTCCCTTCAGTTAATTTAGTGCACATTCACCACTGATGGGAAATGGCCAGTCATTGCAACAGTTCTCAGCTTCCACCTTTGATTACCACAAAATAGAACTGGCTAAAAAAATCAAGGTGTTTACTCCCAAGCAAACTCCAAATTTCTAAAAAACTATGTATTTCACTTTGGGAAATTTTTTTAGCCTTTCMTGCAGTGGGAAAAAGATCAATTTGGAAACAGATAAAACCTCTTAGCTTATAGAGTCTCAGAATACCTGTCACCATTTCAGGCCCGATTCTGAACACCTCACGTCAGTGCAGCTTCAGGTTCCTAGTTCTTGTTTCTCAAATACTTCTAGCTGTTTAAGTCTGAAAGTTCTCAACACTCAGTCAAATGCATGCATTCTGAATACTTTCAGGTTTTTTGGCTGATATCTTTGAACTTGGGGAAGCCCTTAGCGTGAGACATCTCAAAAGACAYTGCATCTGGAAGCTATCAGTTTCCTGGGTCCAGAGCAGTTAATATAGTAATAGGTCTGTTTAGGAAACATGGATTGCAAAAACATTGACTACAGAGTCASAGATGAGTTTGCCAAAGGCAATTTTCAGGGTAGAACCAYCCAGAACTGTGGATCCAGCAACACWGAAGGCAAGGTAAGACAAATATACTTCCAGAGAAACCCTGTGTTTTCTTAAAAGGTGCTAAAGCAACTTCTTAAATATTCTGCTTTCARCATCTGCTCCCAGTTAACCTGTCTCTTCACTCTGGGACTTGGTCTGTCTTGTTAAATGAGAACTCTTGATCTTTACCCAAAAACCATCCCCAGTTCACACATTCTCCATTACTGTTGACACTGTCAGCATTCCCCTTAATAGCATCACATGTGTAAGAACACCTCCTAGAACTTGGCCTGATAGCTCTACTTGTGCTCCTTCTTTCTCTTCAGTATCTTTCCCTTTTTAATCATATTGAGAACACTTCCAAGCAACYCTTTATATTTGTTGTTTACTGCAGATATGTATTTTCTGGCTCCGATGGCATTTTCATTGCCAAGAAATATATTCAAAAGGAAAATTTGCTAAGACTAACTGCCAGCAGCTTTCGCACCCATTTGAAACGAGAAACCCTCCAGCAAGATTCAAATGCTGGGGCTGAGCAAAGACTGTAACACCAGATTTACATAATCTAGATAGGTGCCATAAACCCTAGATGATAGAAGCAGATTCTCTCTCCACTCAAAAGATTATTCAATTATTTATGCAAAGTAGAGCAGGTCTAAGAGCAGAGGGTATGTGCGCTACTCAGCCTTGCAGTGATACACAGGCAGTAACAAACACCTTCTAATTATATAAAACTACAAATCTTCCAGATTGGAGGGCGGTGCCATAACTTTAGAGGTGGTCATAGGTCTTAACCTTGGCTTTTGACGAAAAATGCAAGCAAGTATTTATTCCATACCAGAAGATAAATTAGGAAATTTCTTTGAACAGTAACAGCACTATTAGAACCAGCCCTGGGTTCACAAGCCTTCCCACCAATGGCTCCTATCTTCTTGTGGGAATCTAACTGCCGAGAACAATCCAGTGAGAGATCAAACAGATCTTGCTATGACAGTATCAGTGTGTACTCACACTGCAGGCAATATCATGATAGCCCTCTTCGTTCTTCCCATGGCACTTACTAGTGAACCCCACAGCACACAACCTTCCCAYGTCATTCTGAGGTACTTGCTAGGAAATACATTCTRGTGCCAAGGTTTCTTTGGCTTCTGGGCACAATGGTGATGTGCAGAATACACAATAACATTAATGATTCAGTCCTGCCTGTCAAGAAATTACCTGAACATTTGYTCTCCGTGATTGACTCAACTCTTTTATCAACCAGTGTCCAGCACTTGCTTGGCTACTGCAGCTGATTATTTTGTTTGATGTCAGTAGGTCCAGAGCAAAATCACATCTGTAACATTACTGATAGCAGTTGATAGCCTTATTTTTATTATTTTTTTTTTTTACTTTCAGGAAAAGCCCAGTATTGAATTAAAGTGGTGAGTYTAAAGGTTTAATTTTGGTGCTATCAGCAAGCCTCATATCTTAACAAGGAAGAAAACCTCTTGAAACACATAATAAATACATTAAAGGTATTGATTTTTCATAGGCATCATTAAATCCTCCATCAAACTCAGACATGGAGTAAAGAACAGCATTCAAAACCTTCACACAATAGTGTTCCCACTAAACCAGAAAGCATTCCTGTGAGCTATGGACTAATTTCTTAAAGGCAATGAGGTTACATTGCAGTATTAATCAGATTTTTTGACTCRATAATAAACAATATGCTCTCATGGTGCCTGAAATGGTATGCCAGATTAAGCAAGTCTATGACCCTCAAAGTAGGGAAGGATCTAAAGCCTACCTTGAAAATAACCAGAACACTAGTACACAATATTTGGACTTTTCAAATATTGGTCAATATTTTGTGCATGCTCTGTTTAGGCTAGCAGTATAAATCATCACAGCAACTAAAACCCAGCATTTGTTTAAATTGGCACGGAAATCTGAAACAAGCTTTACAAATCTCAAAGTTGMTTGAAACAGCTGAAATAGAAACTAGATTTTAATCCTGAATTTCACTTTTCCAAAGACCTCCTTTTATCTCTTAAAATCTTACCTCTAAAATTTCAGTTGCAAACATCTCTGTAATTTCAGGTGGTAGAAATGTGACTCCAGAATGTTTCAATATTTATGGCCTCATCTCTATTTATGAAACATTTTATAATTTTTAATAAAAAAGTGAAGCCAGAATATGACGAATGACCCCACTGTATTATGAAAACTACCACTACACTGGGCTTCTGAAAAATTATGTATTTTAGATGGTGTCTRTAATACAGAATTTTGTTTTTCTATAATTCTAAGCATGTTGATCATCTGTGCACAATAGACAATTGATTTTTTTTATAATCTAAGAGAAAGATTAAATTAGAACAGACAAACCCAAATTTTATGTCCAGATCTGTCTTTTTGCAAACTTTTTATTATGGCATCCATTCTAATAAGTATGCTTCCTTCCAGTTTCATCATTCACATTTAGCAAATTGTTGTATCTGCACAAATAAATTAAAACCATACAAACATCTTAATTGTCCTTGAAACACATAAAACTAACAACAGTTAGTTTAATGAATTAACACAGGAGATCATCTTACCTGCAAGGGAGTAGACAAAACAGGGTATAATAAGGTGATAGATGACGAACCAAATGGTTATCTTCTGTTCAGCCATTATCTCAAAAGGAATTGTGCACTGCAATACCATCATTCAGAGAGMTAAAAATGCCTGTTACAGGGAAAGAAGAAAGAGTGAATAATTCTGACATACGGCTTTATCTCATATCACATTTGGCCTGGCTGATTATGTGACTAAACTCAATACTCAAGAGTTARTATAGGATAGAGTCTTTTGAATAACAAATATATCACCAAAATTTCCAGATCAAATTAATGAACTCTATTATTCAGAGAGCACACTGTTTCCGAGTACTCAGACTGTCTGATAAAAGTAAGTAATATGGTAAATGTTAAAACTGAACATCCTTTTTTACACTTATCTTCCAGATTCTATCCTCTTTCATCTCAGTAAATACATTTCAATTCATGATTTCAAAGTTTGTAAAAAGAAGACTACAGTCAAACTGAAGTACATTATTCTCTTTCAGAATTCATGTATTTTGTCTAGTATATCATTATTTAAAACTTTTAGCAATTAATGATCCTCTGAAAAGGCGGTTTTATTTTTTATGAGTTTGCTTTTAAATGCTGAATATAAACATTATTGCAATGTAGTTTTCAAAGTTTTCTCTTTTCCTTATGGGAGAAACTCTGCCTGTATATATACTAAAACCAAGCTAAAAAAGCAGGCAGCTTCTTTTGAATATTCCAAGGTTTTATTAACAATTTTTCAGAACCCTTCTGTAAGATTTTTTGCTACTTTCAATCAGGATATTTTGCCAGCTTTTTGTTTCTTGCTGAGGACTATTATCCATTTCTTTAGGGAAATGTGTCATCATGTTTGCAACATGCAGTTCTCTAGGTTCTTTTGATGGATTTCTTGTCATGAATGTATAAATGCATCCTTTACATCCATCACATCTTATTCTTCCTTCATGATTGGTTCTGCTGTAGCACTGCTTAAGAACTTCACACAAAGCAAGGCTTCCAGCTTATCACTGACAGAATATTGAATCTCAGGCACATGCCAGTATCATCCAGTCCCTTTAGTATATTCATTTGGTTACTATTTCATTATAAAATATGCTTATACATACTTAAGCACCCTTCAGTAACATRCATCCTAGGACATGGTGCATGCTAAAGAAAGATGCATAGATGTGGCACTTAGGGACATCGTTTAAGTGGTGGACTCGGCCAGTGCTGGATTAGAGGTTGGACTCAATGATCTTGAGATGTTTTCCAACCTAAAGGATTCTATGATTCTAATATTGAATTGTCACTTTTTGCAAGGTGTAATCTCAATGCTCCTGCTTTCCAGTTTCCCATGACAAGTACTGATGACTCTGACAATGGCTTTCACCTTTTACCATGACTCTTGCTCTTTCCATGTCAAAATTTTTACCAAATTGTTCTTTATTTCCAAAATCCAAATATTTTAGATCTTGTTTTGAAACTGCCCTGTTTCAACTGCCCTTGTTCCAAAACTTCTCAGAGGTGGGAACCTCTGCCACCATGAAAGGGGCAGTTTTAAGTTACAAAGCCCAAGTACAAACATACTTGACTCCCAAAGTATGCTTGGGATAGATCCTGCCCTGATTAGAGAGCCTCTCGTCTGAGCTGCTGCCAGACATGCCTGTGGCAGTGTACATGTCTCATCTCTCTCCTTGAGGTGGCTAGGAATGTGTTTTGGTCATTGAGGCCTCATACTTGTCCCCTCTTTCTCAGAATAATCCTAAGATGTTCATTTAAACATGCCTCAAACAGTGAACTTTTCCTTAGAATAGAGTTTCAGTGGTGTTTTGATAAACTCATAGTGCAAAAAATGTCACAAGAAAATCTTTTGGCTCAGAAATTACAGGAGCTGTTGCATGTCACATTTTTCCCTGTTTTTTTAGCAGATTAAATCCTTAAAAAATTTAAAACTAAATGACCCTACAATCATGGCTGTTATATGAAAACTGTGCTCAGCAAAGCATAGACAAGAGTTAAACAGTGATTCCCCAGAACTGAGATTTATTTAGAAATATTCCCTGGAAAAAGACTCTTACATTGGCAACAAATGCATATGCTCACTGGATCCAAGGGGAAGAATTTACTAAACATCTTTACCTTTCCAATTCTGTTGGMACTAAAGTTTCTTCAGACTCTGTCATACAAAGGATATCCTCAACTATTTCAGGCATCTACCTTAAATGACCAAGGTATGAACCACTGTGTCTGTATGATTCATCCAGAAGACAGTGGTAGGTTATTTCAAGAAATGACTTTGTATACTTTTCCAGCCATGCCCTGGCTATGACATCGTTGTGATATGACACTGCCTCGCCTGAAAGGTTTATTTCCAAATGACATGAGTAAAATTGCAYAGTTATGCTGAAATAATGCACATAATTAAATAGCAATGAAACAGGAACTCTTGGGAACAATGGTAATTACACAGCAGCTCATGGTGATAATAACTGTGTTCAAATGTATTGATAGAGAAGACTGTTAAGAGCACTGTGTTCTCTGACATTTTAGTCATAGATGGAAGATCCCTCCTYCCTCTCTTTAGCAGAAATTAAGTTCGATTTTGGAAAGATACAATGTCCTCTAGCTCTTCAAAAATCCCTTTTTGCTGGTTCAGAAAAAAAAATCGTTTGAACAACAGTTCCAATTACAGTAAATAAAAACTGTGTCAGTAAATGCTATAAACACCTCATTTTATTCAGAGACAAAAATGTCCACCCTGCCAGGATTTAAATCCTTTCCCTATTCTCACTTGTTTCGGCTGAGTGGGTTCTGTATACATAGCACAGCCATCCCCCCTGATTCATCTCAGCTTGTGGGTGAGAAGTGAAGCTGTTTCACATCGCTCTGCTGAATTTTGGCAGAACTGCCTGCTATGAGATGAGACAGCACGGAGGCTATTGCTGCATGTGTGAGGTGGTATGGCTGTGCACAGTGTTACCACCCAGCCGCCAGGAGCAGTCCTGGCATATCCGAGGTAGCGGCGCTGGTGCCGGAGGCAGCGCCGTGGGCTGCAGTGCTCAGGCAGCACAATCTACTGCCTCTTCTRCTCTACATCTCTCAACCTTTTTTCTTTGCACAGCGAGAAAGACATTGCTGCCTAAGCAAAAATAATTCCTGAACAAAAAAACAGCTGAGTCGCTTTTCTCCCCTGAAAAATCAGATGGTGACTACATACCTAGACATACTTCTTTCAGTCTGCACAGTACACTACCTTTCTTCTTTCCAAACAAAGCATCATAATTTTAGCAAACAAGTAAGACATTTTAAAAATATGTAATAGAATAAGCAGGCATTTAACTGCAACCATGTCATGTTTAATTACTATCTACTGTTCATTAATACACTTAGGTCCCTTTTGACTGTTCAATTTCCYAAAAGAGCCAGTCACCACTACAGAGGCTTTGCATTGCTAGATTCAAAAAA